>CM046873.1:34114892-34414892 GCA_025617745.1 Heliocidaris erythrogramma | reverse complement strand
AAAAAATGTTCCTGTTCAGCTGTCCATGGTCGGATTTTAATGATCAATGTATCAAATTCAAGGAAACATGATTGGCTGCAATATGAGTGTCTTTGATTTTAAATATATATGTACTGATTGCAACGCTATTCGGGGTGGAATCTGTGTTTCCTTTTTATTGACTCACACTGTATACTTAGTAGTAGGAAAAGTACCTCTAAGACATACGTACATGTTTTCTGGTGTTGTGGTCTAGAAGATTAGTCACCAGACTGCCACTCGCATGATACAGAATGCCCTCACAACGCTAATATCCTTTAGCAAGATATCAATCTACATTTGTCACAATGGGCCAAGTTAAGGTAAATTTGCATCTGGTAGATTATTCCTTGAAATGCACTCTGCGCTGATAACGGTTGCCGGAGCTCAAACCTGGGTAATAATTTTCAAAGCTCTTTGAAAGTGATTATAGGGACGTTACATCGAAATGTGATATGCACAATGCAAAAACGTAATGTTATTATCATTATTATTATTATCATCATCATCGTCATTATGATCATTATTGTTCTTGTTGTTATTATTATTATTATTATTATTATTATTATTATTATTATTATCAGCATTATTATTATTATTAATATTATGATAATGATTATTATTTATTCACTTAATTGACAACTACCTGGAAAAATGTTCCCAGCAACAAATTGTGTTAACGTCAAGTGACTAGTCTTGTCGTTATGAGCAAGGAGTTCATGTCGGGGAATTTATACTTCTCTGGGTTAATTTTAACAGGAAGTAATATTCCGACTTGCTGTTTTCCTGGGGATTCGTTCACGGGGGGGGGGGGGGGGAGGTAGATGTATGGGGGACGTGGAAGGGTAGTCTGGTAGTTCGGGGGGGGGGGGGGGGACTGTGCCCATACGAACAATAACAACAAAGATCCCCATGTGCTTAAACAGGTTGGCTAGCGACTACTCAAAATTCCGTGTATCATGGTAAATCATGGTATTTGATAATGCCACGCCGATATCTCTAATTAAAGAGACCTTCACTGCTTCAAAATTGTATTTTAATCAAACTAAAATGTTTGTATAAATTACACGCTGTTTTTAAATCATGTTATCATTATTTTTATTGTTGCTGTTATAACCATTGTTGATTATTATCATTATTTTTTTTTGCTTTTGTTGTTGTTACTAATTACTGCTAATTACTACTAATTACTAACACTGCTACTACTGCTAATACTATAAATGTCTTTAACATATTTGTGTAATCAAATTCGTTCCTTGTGTTTTTCAAAGGGAGAGGACTCTAGGCGTATAAACCAATTTCACTTCACACAATGGCCAGACAAGTCAGTTCCAAAGAACACTACCACTCTGCTGAAGTTTATCTCTGAAGTGAAGAAAGATCATGGAGAAAATGGCCCCCCTCTGCTGGTTCACTGCAGGTCAGTCTTACACACTAAACCAAAAGTTACTCAAACTTAACAAAATATAATAAAAACATTAAATGTTCCGGAGTTCAATGTAATGCCTAAATGACTGAAAAATTGAATATTTCCCGAGTAATGTAATATTTCACCAAGGCCCCTAGCCGTTGTTGAAATATAATTGCATGAGGAAAATTCTATATTTGGTGGTGAATAGAACATTGAACGAGGATACGCATTCAATATTTGTTACATAAATTTAAGGGTATTTGTCCATTCATTTTTGTTATTGTTGTTTGTTCATCTCATCAATATTATTTATAATTTATTATCATCATCACCATCGTTATTATTGTATGATTATGATGATGATGATGATGATGATTATTATTATACCATTTCACTCTTATTATCATTCATGCTAGCAATAATATTTATGTCATTATGGTGAGTGTCACTCACCAACTATTTGTCCCATCAGTGCGGGAGTTGGACGTACTGGTGTGGTGCTGAGTATTGACAGCGTCGTCGCTGAAGCCACGAGAACCAAGGAAGTTGACATCTTTGGTTACGTGTCAAAGATGAGACAACATCGACCTTACATGGTGCAGACAAAGGTAGAATTAAGCTTCCTACTTACTTCCCTAAAGCAATTATATTTATATATGCATACCAGTGTTGTAGTGCCTTGATCTTCGGCCTTGGCCTTAAGGTACCTTAAGGCCAGGTTTTTTAAATGCCTTGGCCTTGGACTTGGATGCCTTGATCTTTGCCATGCCTTGACCTTGGCCTTGAGGGTTCCAAGCCTTGATCATCCCCATGAAATTGAAGGTATTTTCAAGGCATATGGAACTTTGCTATTTCTGCAAGTGATTTTAAAAAAAGTTTTGGTTGTTTTGTTCAGTAATATAGGTTTTCTCGGCCAACTTCGTAAGCTTTTCATTCGTTTTGATACATGGGTCATTCAAATTCGCGAAATACCGAATTACTTCTTTGGTCAATGGAATTTGCACTTGTATCATTCAATTTAACAACCGGTTACAAATGCGCAATTTGCATTCAAATTCGTCAACGCTGGCAAAGCGGACGTCCAGATCATTCAATTTCACATCTGGTCATTCAACATAACAAAGTTTTCATTCAAATTCGCCTATCATTACAAACATATGGTATATGCACAATTTTCTCATCTAACAAAAGTGAGCTTTATTCTTTATCAATATCCGGTGATGTGTTTAAGAAATAACTCCTTGCATACCACCTAAGGGTCATGTGTATCAACAGGCGGGGGGGGGGGGGGGGGGACAGGGGGGACTCCCCCCCCCCCCCCCGCACCCCCACGGTTAGGATGGTGATTGTGATTATGACTGTGGTCGAAAGACTACATATAATGTACAGAAATATAAATGGCCCAAAAGAGATCATGACCGCCGAATAAATTTTCAACAACAAGAAAATGAACAAATAAACAACCATGAAAATAAAGTGATGTCCCAGCATGTAATGTCCCACACCACACACTTTGCTAATTCTACATGTCGGTGATGTGACTAGGTAAGAAAAATTATATATGATCGTTCAGTTGCTAGATAGTGTTGATTTAGTATACAACCCTAGTGGGAGCAAGTTTTTTAGTGGGATCCCTAGATTTCCTCAGCTCTACTTTTACAAAAGGATAAACTATATAAAATACACATTTGTTATTATGTTTTCGTTCATCATAAATATATATATATTTGGGTATTGTATTGTATGGAATATTCATTTTTATGGTTTACTATGTAATTAATTGTTAAACTGTTATGATGTTAAGTCGAGTTGAGTTGAAATAAATGAAATAAACTTGAAACTTGAACTTGAAAAGTGAAATGTTTGTTGCTCACTATACCTTATAATTTAAAATGAATATAGCACGGAAAGAAGCTAGCGGATTTATATGAAGATTGGGTGAGATTAACATGATTAACGTGTTTAATCTGTCTGCAAAGCGTTTGAAGTTGTATGCAAAGAAATTAATTTGAATTCACGGAAGGCGTTATTACGTAATCGCGAATCGTCTCGCTTTAATTTGAATTAAAATTCTCCAAAGACGAAGCACGTTTTAATTCGAATGCAAACAAAATGTTTTTGAATGACAGTTTTATGAAATCGAATGCTAAAAAAAACAAATTTGAATGCACATAAAATGAATTTACGAATTTGAACGAGAAATCCTATACTACATGTATATCATCTAGCTAATACAAGACATGCAAGATCTACATGTAGGTAATTATAATAGACTTGGGAAATGAATTCATGTTTTACAATATTTTTAATTAATATGATAAAATGATGATGATGATGATAATAATAATGACTGGATGATGGTAATAATAATGACTGGATGATGATAATAATGACTGGATGATGATGATGATGACGACGACAACAGTAATACCGTATGAAATACAAGTGCAGATTGGAAATAATGTACTTGCACTTTTTGTCTTCCTGTGAACAGTTTGGAAGTTTGAACAAAATATTTGGAAAATTTGGTGAATTTGGCCAAAGGCTTTTGCTTTATTATTCATTCCATCGTCATATGTAAAAACTGATACTGAGTTCTAAGTAAAAGCCTACATCTGCTTTTGCGTGCTTTTTTGGCAGGGGATCAAATATAAAACATAATTTGAAAAAGAGAAAGGGTAGAAAAGGAAGAATAAAATTATGATTTTCAAAGATCAACAAAATTATGTTATTGTGGATTTTAATACGCCCTAATATACCGGGTAAATTGCATTAGAAATTACATGTCGTCTTTTAGGGTATAAAATGCGAATGATTTTCTGAAGCTTGTTAGCTTTGCTCCCTCATAACATTGCTTCAGCAGTTCAGGATCTTGTAAAAGATATACCTGTATAAATATTATATAGTTTAGAAATAGCTGTCTAAAGAATTCTAAAAATTAACATGGAAAAGAAATCTCGTTGCTTTGCTCCCTACTATACATGTACATGTACAAGTTCCATCAGCCTCTATGTTAGTATTTTGCTTCGGATATAGGATAAAGCCAACATTTCACTTGCAAAGGTTCAACATTTGAAAGAAATCTTAACTTTCGTTTGCCTTACTAAATGATCTCTCGAAAGAAAGAATTTTCCCGATATTGGAAGCAAGATCATTATGAAATAAATGAACTCCCTCTTTTACCTACATCACTTCGCTTGCTCACAATGAATAACCAGGCAGATAATACCAGCTATTTATGTCAAGGAAGATAATAGTACAAAAAGTAAGTCATGAAAAGGGGGTTATGAAAATTAAGATATATTTTTTTCCCACCAGGTCTTTGTAGGTGACCCCTTTTCCAAGAAGGTGCCTTTTTGCAATACCACCCCCCCCCCCCCCCTTGAAAAATGTTCATCAACCCCTGCTGTCATTTGGTCCTTGCAGGCCGTGCCTACTTTTTGTGAACCTCCGTCTTTGTACGTTCCATTTTGTCCCCATTTCTTTATTAATGCCTTGGCCTTGATGTTTCATGCCTTGGCCCTAGCCTTGGCCTTGAGGGTCAATGCCTTGGCCTTGCTAGTCAATGCCTTGGCCTTGAGGATTTCGGCCTGACTACAACACTGATGCATACACACATTAATTTAAATTTATGCTTATATTAAGGTTTGTTATATTCACGTTTCGATGTTCATGAATAATATTCTATGTTCACTTGTTTTCATATCTCAAATTTGAAGAAACAATGAAGCTTGAATAGAAGGGGAAGTTTATATTTTGATTAGATATTGAATGTTGCTTTCCACCCCTTTACCTATATTTTTTCCTTCAACTTGACGAACAATTTGCCATGCCGATTTTCTCGATATGTTTTAATTGTATTTTGGAATTAAAGGAGCAATACAAGTTTGTATACGAGGCTGTACTTGAATTTCTGCTATCAGACAATACGAGGATTCCAGCCTGCTACTTTGCTGACACCCTGATGAAACTCCAAGAGGGGACTAGAGGCGGCAAAGGAAGATGTACTCAATTGTCTACCCAGTTTGAGGTACAGTATAGCATAGCTTTGATCCGGTAATTGAGAGGCAAGGAGGGGGATTCACTATATAAAATAAAATAAAAAATATATTCATAAAAATGATAATAGAATAAATGATGTATACTTCTGATGGGATTTATAAATGGTTTGATAAATGGTTAAATGATTTATAAGAAATGAAAAGAGAATTCACAATGTTACCGAGAAGTGGGTTAGGATAATTGTGTTCCATGCAATTCAGCTTGGGGCGGATTCGGGCCCTGCTTGGTCAGGGTAGCCTACACCACATGACAGCTGACTCAACTTGCTCCTTGGCTTAATCGTTGGGCAACCGTTTCTAATATGTGTGTTTACCTCACCACCATGTACATGTTAATTTAGTGGCACCATAACATTGATAGGGCGGGAGTCACTACTACATAAGACACTACAGCATTATGACCTGTATAGGCCTAGGCCCCTACATGTATTTAGGGGGGAAATTGTGCAGGGATGGTCCACGCTTTCCAGACCTACAATGACAGGTATTGTTAGGTTTATTGGAAGAGATACCTTCATTAGACCTGGATGAAATGAAAAATATAAGACAAATCTCGGTTTGTCAATAAGTGTAATATTACTTCATAATCTGACATTTGTAGGCCTATGTCAGTCAGACCCAACTCCGTAATATCGAGCACATGTATATACTCCGAAAAAAGGCGTATAGAACAAGATGAATATAGAGCCCTCATCGTTCAGTATGAGACAGTGTGTATAAAAGGCATGTGGAAAATCTTGCAAAGTCAACCTGCCAACGATATAGTTTTTACATATTCTTAAAAATAATGCTGCGTGTCAATTATCTTCAAAATCCTTGAATGATTCGTCATATGAAGTGAATTTCATATGACAAACATTTGAAATAAATATATCCGCAGCATTATTTTTGAAAAATATATTATCAACAGCAGGTTGACACTGCACGATTTCCCCCATGCCTTTTGTACACACTACCTCGCACTGAACGATGAGGGCTCTAAATTCATCTTGTTCTTTACGCCGTTTTCGGAGTATATACCTGTGCTCGGTATTACGGAGTTGGGTCTGACTGTATGTACAATGCAATTGTTCCACACATGCTCCCGTGACATTTTACTTCGATTTCATTTTGTAACGCTGAGATTCCTAAGTTCAATCGTGGATAATGAAATCGCCTCGATTTCTCTTTATCTAATCTTTATCTTTATCTAAATCGCCGATTTAGATTTTTAAAAGTTAGAAATACTTTAGTAATTTTTGCTTTTGATTCTTTGACGTGAGCAAAAGAAAAAAGAAATCACAAAAGAAATCATTGTTTGATCTTCTTTTAATTAGGGGCGTGGGGGGGGGGCTTAAAACTTATCCAAATGAGAGTTTTTGTACTCCAAAAAATGTGTGCTTATTAGATCCACCAAAAAAATCCCTTTTTCCCCTATAAGCTAAACTTTTAAGGCTTAATTTTAAAAAAAATCAAATAAGTCCGATTTTTTTTTAATAAGAAATAATAAATAACGATTTGTTTTCCGAACCTGAAAACACTAAACTTAAATCGAACCTAAATCCAGGTGCCCCCAGTCCTATATTTTTTAAGGAAACAGCCTATTTTTATCCCTTTTTTGTGTTTTTGTAGAACTTGAAGGTCGTATGCCCCGATCCTCCGACCTCAATGATCAGAACTGGTGCGAAGACAGAGAATCGTCCAAAGAGTCGATATGGCAACATCCTTCCATGTAAAGAGAATGAAATGAAATAACTAATTAAAAAAAGGACTTCAATGTACATTTAATATGGACAATATACAATTAATGTGCATGTCTTCATGAATCCGAACCTGTTTTGTGCTAAAATACTTCCAATTACAAGGAATATCGTATGATTTTGACCTAAATTTAGATAGGCCTAGCCAATATAAGATTTTGACCATAATTAGCATAATTATACAACAAGATTTGACATTTTTGTTTTCAATATAGATTTGTAGGATAAAACGATATGTCATATTCCAACATGGAATTTCGTTACCTGCAAGATTTTTGTTTTTCAAAATTGAAGAATTGTACCAAGAAGTAAGAACCTAGCTGAAATAAATTGCATTCGGAATTGTATCCCAAATTATAATATAATTACATGTATATAACAACCCATGAGGTAGTGGCAGTTTGGGGCAATTATAAAATTACATGTACAGTATGTTGAATCTTGCATTACTATATTCGAATATGAATATTTGCTAATACTTTCGAAATTAATTTACCTAACATTTCAAAATGTTCATGCCAACTGTATTATTCATTACCATTTCATTTGTTTTATCAACATAAAAACGACCAGTGGAAAGGAACCGGGTCATTCTTCGGTCTGAAACTTTTACAGACTCAGGCTTCATCAACGCTAGCTTCGTGAAGGTCAGTTTTTCATTAGAAAAAAAACCCCAGTGGTTTGGACTAGGTACTATCTGGGCCCATATTCATAATACCTAACTAAGCTGCCTAGTTATCATTCAATTGCATAGGCTACAATGCATGGCTGGTTGCCAACTAGGCATAGTAAAGTTTTATTAATATTGGCCCTGATCTGTACAGTAGACCCATATTCCTGACAGACAGTACCTTTTGGGCACTAAAATTAATCGGTTGGTCCACCGAGAGACAGTGAATAAAGGCAAAGAGGTTCAAACGAAATATATTAGGTGAATAAGAAAAGCAGTCAACTGGCAGTGTTAGCCGAAGTAGGAGCATACCCTCTGATCACACATATCTGTAGAAATAAGGCAAAATACTATTCACGAATGAGAAGTACAGATAACGATTCATTACTATATCACTCTTTTTAAGAAAAAAAAAATGGTAACGTAAAAATCTGTATGTTGGCTAGGGAACGTGTCCCAGCTGCTCAGGGAATGTAAATCATTTGTAGATGACAATAATGAATGTTTAGAATTAGAAGATATTACAGATATAGTGACATCGTTGTTAGAGAAGAAATAGAGATGAAAAGATAATGAAGTTATATGATGTCAGTTCCAGATGGATTTTTGTAGTGATTGTATACATGGTAATGAAAAAAAAATTAGAACACATATTAATCAAGCAGGATATGAACACTGAAAAATACTTATCCCATGTTAAAAATTACAATACAAATACAATACAATACAAACTACGCAAAATATATGTCGACTTACATTGAGCTCACACAATCTACCAATAGAAACCGGAAGACATAGGCGTCCAGAAAAAATCCCCTCTCATCTACGAATTTTTAATGAATGGAATATGAGAAAAGTTGGAGATGAACTTGACATTATAATGGAGTGTACGAGATTTAATACTGAAAAGAAATGCGTTTTTTACAGAAATGACGGATATACATGAAACATTCAAAGGTTTTAATAAGGAAGAGAAATTTGTAAAAATCATGAAATTGAACAATGAAAATGCAATTGCTTGCTGTGTAAGATATTTCAAATTCATTATAAATACCCGTGGTGAATTTGAATCCCTGAATATATTGTTTTGACCCATTCATTGTTTATATCAATATAATATTCCAATTTGATATACTATGTAACATGATTTGTCTCATGTTATTCCTATTATGATTTTCTATTGCATTGTTTATATCAATATGATATTCAGTTTGATGTAATATAATTTGTCACATGTTGAATATGAGTAGTGACATTATGATTTTCTATTTCTTTATGTATATCAATATGATATCCAATTTGATAATGTTATATAATTTGTCACATGTTAAACCTGAGTGGTCCTATTATGATATTATATATTTTCTCTGTTTCCATTTCATTTCCATATGATTGTTACGTTTCTTTATACTATATGCTTTGTATTTTAAAACAAAATATTGATCAATGTCAATGAAGGTTCTTAATAAAATACCAAATACCAAACAGATAGAGTCTCAAGTTGAGACTCCGTCTGTTTCAATTGCCTTTATTCTCTCTCAACTGACAATATTTAATGTAAAGACCGGAAACACCTGAGAGATTATCATGATTATAAATGATGTGCAGTTGAATTGATAACCAGTCTTCTTTAATGTCGATGTGTGACTGATGCCGCCAAAGTAAACGGGGAAGATTTTAGAAAAGTGTTGAGATTTAAAGTTGACGATGCGCTCACCATGCGCAGTTAAATTCATAAAATAACGAACAAAGAAACTGAATGTGCAGTTGCAATGACAAATACATTTTCAAGCATAAGTTATTAAAGAAAAGTGTAAGCTAAGGGAAATAGAGGGGATGGAAATACATGTTGGATGCTAGTAATTTTCACAGCTTTCTTCCGTACCAACATGTCATTAAATACAAGCGCTAGCGTAATCATCCGAAAGAAGATGTACTTGCTGACATATCATTAACAATACGTACCAACTGGTTTTGTTTTGTCACCATACAGGGTGCTTGTTATAAGTTCATCACCACCCAAATGCCAATGCCTAACACCGTGGCTGATTTCTGGGGCATGATCATCGACTACCAACCCTCTACAATTGTCATGCTGAATGATGAGAATAAGATGGACAAAGTAAGAAACATTAAAATAATGTCTACTTAGAAAAAAAAATATTTTGAATATATTGTTCCAACGTAAGAAATCTAACATAATATTGTCAATGGAACATTTTCAACGGGCAGGTGTATGAATTTTATACGCCGACTCAAAAGGTGTTCGTATGTCCAATACATTAATGAATTTACCAACATATCTGACGCGCTCCTGTTTCAATGAATGCTCAGTCACTGTGCCGCAACCGTTCAGAAGGTAAGCTATCATAAATTATATGGAAGGTTAAAGGAGAAGCCAATGAAATATAGAATGTTCGTTGACATAGAAGGCCTGAGAAAGTGTTGAGTATTCGCTTTTATTATTTACACTACGACCGACAATACTTTTGTGGAACACCAGTAATGGTGATTTACAGTAACTTATTAGCGAGAAATTACCTTTACTTCATAATTTGAATTTAACACACTATAGACACTAAAATACAAATTTAATTACGGTACAGTGATTTACAGTTTTTTTTCATATTGTCATCAAAGTGAGAAACTCATTGCACTTCAATATTCCACATTATCGTAAAATGTATTGTCGACGATGACATAATAATCATCTTTAAACTATATACATAGACCTGCGCACAATACTGGTTGAACAATGGTGTAACAACCTTTGGCTCTGTTTCTGTCACCACGATGTCTGTCTCTGAGGGAGATGGTTTCATCAAGAGGGAGTTACAGGTCACCCGGAACAACCAAAAGGTAAATTGCCCCGCCCCATTATTTTGTTTTCAAAACAACATACAAGATACAATAGTCCTACCCGAAGGACAATATGTTTGCTTCTTCTTTTTCCTTTTCTTCTCCGTCTTCTGCATCACTACACTATTGCATTTGAGATTAAATAGAAAAGTTATGGGGGGAAAATAACATGAATTGTTTAATATAAACTGTAAAAGATAAAACCGAAGGCCTGTGTATTTTCTCAATATAAATATAACACGTGTGTTGAGCAATCATATATATAAACACTATCGTTATTTAGAATAGATAACTGAGTGTATAAACACAATAGATGAATTGATGCTGAGCTTACATACTTTATATTTGTTTCCTATACAATTCGTGGTATGGATCTTGATTATAAATAATGTTTGAAACAGTTTACCGAAATCAACCAAAACAATACGTACAAAAGGAGCATGGTACGCAAGTTAAGACAAGCAGGGTAGCAAGTACAATATAAAGAAGGTATAAGACCCGATACATTGTTGAACATCACATTATAATTTAGACAAATTATCATGAATATAATCATAAGTGGACAAAAATACAGTATCACTAGGAGCTCGAATTGGTTTCCACTATGCGCAATGATTCGAGTTTAAGTGCCAACAGACAGACTTAGTTTGTAGATCATTGTATGCGTTATCCCACACTAGACAAATAATGAGAACCAAATAAAATTGTACGCGGCATTTCGTGGTTTAATAACTATTCAAGTATAAAGCCATGCTTGAGTATAGCATTATCGAAAATAGAATCCGCTTCATAAATTTCCAGTCATTAACGATAGGCATGACATAATTTCGTATCGTAATATCAATATGTTGAGGCCTCCTGAGATAGGTTTCCAGCGAGCCTGGGCTCTTTGATTTTGATTGTATATCGACCTAAGGTTCCAGTGAATCTACTCACTTTAAAACTACATGTAGCTCATGGCAAGATTTATCATCTTACCGCAATCTACTCCAATATAATATGGAAAGTAATTGGTAAACTGCACCCTGTTATCCCAGAATAAAAGGCAAGATATTTCAACTTGTAAAGTATCCAAAATCCATGGCAAAATTTCTCAGCTTGTAAAGTATCCAAAATCCATGGCAAGATTTCTCAGCTTGTAAAGTATCCCAAATCCATGGCAAGATTTCTCAGCTTGTCCTTCCTACCTGAATTTCGTGGCAATGAAGATTTCACAGCTTGTAACGTGGTCATAGTCTGGAATTACTAAGAAAAAAAAAGGAACAGCCAATCTGCGACAAGATTTTTCAGCTTGTCAAAACCTACCTGGTAAACGTGGATATAATATCCATTATATTTAAATTGTTCCAAAACGAAATTTTAACCCTTCATCTTGGGAAGCCTCTCGTTATTTTATTATTATTTTATTATTAAATTATTTTATTTACAAGATAATGTAAGCCTACTAAATATCAGAATGTGATGTTACAAACGCTTAATTACAAGGATTTTTATACGCCCTCAAGCAAGGGCAAAATACCCGACCCCCAAAAGAACCTGTTGCCAAAAGTATTATTGAAATTATGAAAGTAGTGAAAGCCAAAAGTGTGACAAAAATGTTGAAAAGGGGCCGGACGGAAAAAAAAATCTCTTGTGGCTCCCTTTAAAGTGCAACCAATTCAAGCTTATTGCTCCAGAGCGGGAATACCAAACTAAAAAAAAGCTACACTAAGTCCTTACCCTGTTATGGTGGATGTGTGGAAAAAATATATTGTACGGAAATTCGGTAGTATCAAGCAGGGAAAGTCAGGTCATGCTACTAGAATAAAAAGACCACGAAGAAAAGTGAGAGAAAAGTCGGAAATCTCCACCGCCAAGCTTGGTTTGTACAAACAAGAACGTTAAAAGGGGAGCGTCTGTTCCGCTCGGATGTGGCGGGCGGAGGGATTTCCAATTTTATTACCGGTTTCTAGACGTAAAAAAAGGTTAATAGGTATTATTCTATATTGTCACCTATTTTTCTATTTCAATATTATATCTATTGTTACTTCTGTATGTGTGTTTTTCCACGAAAGCGCGCAGAGGCATAACATTTGTCATATGCGCCATAAAGTAATTGCATATTCTTAGTATTATCATTGTCATTATTATTATCATTTATATTAATCATTACTGTTATTTTTAATACTATTATTATTACTATTATCATTATTATTATTATAATAGAAGACACGCCATATTGTGAAGCAATATCAGTTTCCCAATTGGCCTACCAAAGAGAAGGAACGAAAGAACCGCGCACCTTATCTCGTAAATCTCCTGAAAGAAGTGGAGGACAGCTTTATTGGAGTGGCAGAGGGGTATCCAGTGCTCGTCCATTGCCTGTAAGTAAAAGAAACAACATAAATTATTAATTATTATTCGAGCATGAACTTCAGTTTGAAACTCATATTATGTATTAAAAGCTGGAATTGAAAACCACCATGACCACGGGCCCCATTTGTATTTCACATAGTATTTCCCTCTAATCTCGAATATTTGTAATTGTTTTTGTGAATTTCCAAGTGATTATAACTGCTTTATCTTGTACCTTCTGCATAAATAAACAGAGCAAATTTCCGTTGATGTGGACAAAAAAGACGTTGAAATGAATTGAATGAATTGAATGAATTGAATTTTTATGTAGGAATGGTGTTGGTCGTACAGGAGTGTTCTGTACCATGCTCGAATGTATCGCACAGATAGATGAGGAAGAAGCTGTTGATGTATTCCAAACGGTCAAGATGCTGCGAAGTGAAAGGACGCACTGGGTGCAAACTGAGGTAATAATTCACCTTGATAATAGTGTGTTATGATATCCAAGCTATTTCAAGACCAGGTGAAATTTGCGAAAGTGATTTCCTGGGAGGGATATATATATATATAAAGGGCTGTTCAAAAGTTTCGGTTCACCCTGGATTCTGAGATGAGTTTTTAATTAAAAACTATCATGTGCAATTGATAATCTCCGTCCTCAAATCCTGCGTACGTGAAACGAAAACTCTCTACTACCTTAGTCCCACCGCCAACCGACGCCAAACTGATCGATTCTTGGCCTTTAGGCCCGGGTAATAAAGTGTTTTGTTGGGTCTGCAGTCGGTCTATAGTGTCGGTCTAGTTGGTGTGACTGGGGTATGAGAACTTGAACATGTGATTTCGTTTTTAAACTGACCCTAAAAACCACGTTGTAATAAATGTTCACATTTTTTTTCATTTCAATCTTGTGTACTTTAGGAAGAATATGCTTTCATCTATGATTTGATCAATGAATACCTGCATGCCAACGACTACGAGCAACTGCCAGTCCCGAAGGAAGAAGAGCACACCTACGGGAATGTCGAGTCTTCATCTCTGCCTGCTGCCGGTGAGAGTGTATACGAGATCACGGAAATCCAAGATGGCGCCAAAGCCCGAAGTTCGTATGGAAACTTTGCAGAGAGGGATGTCACTGTGGATGTAGAGCCTGCGGCGGCTGATGCGAATAGCGCACAAGGTGGCGCTATCTACGAAAATTTTAACTACGAGTAGTGAGAAAACGACCTGTGTTTCAGTCCACCATGCACAACATCCCTTACGTACAGACAGTACATTGTCATAGTTATTGATACGTTCGCGAGAGTTGCACATACATGTATATGTGACAGATGACTTTCCCTCAAATATATGTAGGATCACTTAATGTAACTTTGGACCCTTTTCTGTCCTTATATGATACGATGCATTGCAAAACAATATGATAATGTACATGTATGTCAAAAATAATTGCTTCGTAGACGACACATTGCACGAATGGTAGGCCTATATCATATTTATGTATGTCTGATAGTGCACAGTGTGAGACTCGGACAAGACTATGCCATTAATTATGTAAAGAAAAAAATTGCTAATGGGGCATTCAACTAAGAAATCGTGGGTAACTGGAATTGTACGGAATTTACAAGAGGCTAGTTTATTTCTACACATAGCCCGCCGTGCGAGCCGCCGTGGACTAGCGAAATACTACCCAGGCTCTCCCAGGGAACTGGCCTCAGAGGCCGATTTGAAGGGGGATCCCGGCCCGTGCCCCCCCCCCCCCCCCCCCCCCCCACCCCCACTGGCCGACTTTTGGAGGGCGAGCGAAATCTTGCTACGTGTTAATGGCAGATTGGGGGCGGGTGTAGCGTGCTCAGTCAAAACCCAGTTTGGCATATACATGTGCCTTATATACATGATATAGGCCCTGCAGATTAGATTAAACACAAGACAATGTGATGGCCCCTAATTGTACCCCTGTCAGAAATTTTAGGCCCAAAAAGCACCTGAAAATGTGATATCATTAATTACCCCATCCCCTCCTCCGCCCTTTGATTTTCAACATTGAGCAAAAAAAAAACCCTGATATTTCAGTCACTGTGAACAAATTATTTCAAAGTAAATTATATACAAAATGCTTTTAAACGCTCATACATTAGGGATATTTTTTTTTCTTGCTCTGTCACAATGCGACCTCTTCAAACATTGTTAATATGAGTAGACGTTTTGAAGGCAACCGTCAAAAAACAGTGAGCGAAGTCAATATTGTGGCACGTGTGAAGCTAAAGTCCAGATACGCCCTGCCCCCCCCCCCCCCCCCCCCGCCATAGAATCCTAAACTCGAAACTGTGTGTTTGTTTTGGTTAAAAGGTTAAAGGTGTACCCACCGTATTCTTCTGACAAAGCCGATGTTGGCAATATTAGGTTCATTGATCAGATCAAAACTTCATTTATTGCGTCTTTTTCGATGAGAGCGAGTGCAGCTGGATTTCATGTGTTGTAAGTTTGTATAATGATAAACTCTGTACCTAACAATGGCGTGCATTATATATTTTTTATTGATTTTTTCCGTACATTTATCATTCTTTGTATTTTGTACACAGGTGTATTACTTTGTAATCTGTTTATACATTATTATGATTAGATCGAACAAAATACAAGTAATTAAAAGAAGTACATGTACATGTATATAAAAAATGATGAATTCTCTCCCGGAATGTAATTCCATTTCCCGTAGTATTTCCATGGACTCTGGGGGTGTTTCACAAAGAGTTAAAGTCATGCGTACGTGCCAATGCGCATACGGTATTAAACGCGTTATCTATTGGTAGATTACCCAATAGTACGCGTCCCCTGAGCATTATCTGACCAATGCGGTGATGCGTAATATAAAGCCCGCAGCTAGGAATTTAAGTACGACTTCAAGTTAAACTTAAATTTTCGTGAAACACCCCCCTGTTATCATTATAAATTTTGTATGGAAGTAATTCAAAGAGAAGAACAAAAATGCATGTGAATTGTGATATAGCGGTGATGAATTTGAAAGTGATGTATTTTTCGTCGAAAGACATACATTTATATTAGAAATAATCACTGATCTGAACTGAACAAAATCTGGCTCAGATCAGTGGTAACTTATACCACTGTAGGCCTACTGACTTCGATATGTGTATATATATATAAGTTCCAGACCTAAGCATTATGGCCACATAGCGAACGTGCAAAAAATGATAAAGTGTTGGAGAATAAAAAATTAATATCATAACATGTATACATGTACTTACGATTAAAAACAGATCTAATCTAATTATCGTAAAATTGAAGAATGATGATGAAGTAGAATAAACAAAAGTAAGTTTTGGGGATATTTGTAATTACTTGTACTTAAAGTGATTGGGTAACTTTGTGGAGGATTGATAAAATCTGAGCTGTCTGGCCTTACATGTTATCAGTGTATTTAATATGGTGTAAAAATGAAGCCCATGTGGAAAAAAGCACTTCAAAATCATCATGTGCTTCACAAAAGTAAACATATGCAAGTGACCGGAAATGCCAGACTCATTTTCCCCATTGACTCAGTGTTAGACTAAAGCGTATGGCCATACGCTTTCGTAAATGGGAGTATTCAGTCGCAGATATCTTAATAATAGCATTATATATTTGAAAACCTTCTATGCCTGGCTATTTATTTATCCTTCTGAACATCATTATACAAGACAGATATCAAAATTCAACAATCTATTAAATCAAGCCTCCACAAAGTTACCCAATGCCTTTAACAGAGATATTGTACTCAAGACATTCAAGATTTTGTACACAGATAACGTATACTTAAGTAATATTCAATAACGGCCTTAACCCTATTTTTGTGTTCGCACAACAATGGATGCAACCACACCCCCCCCCCCCCCTCCCATAGGATCCTGGCAACCAACTGACAAGTTATGAAAATTGACAAGTATATACAAGTAGGCCCATGTGGTTTCACATCACAAACGGCACATACATGTTCATGTGAAAAGGATATACGGGGCGGTGTTTTCAATGTACATGTATATAATTATTGTTGAAATCTGGAATAATAATTAAACAAAGATTTTCAGTTTTTAGACGATATGTATACCAAATTTCGTGGCAGAAAGAATAGGGAGTTTCGCGTACTCATCACACAGAACGTACATGGGGATGGGGGAGGGGTGGTTCCGTCCCTACCTTCATAGGGTCATTTAACATGGGCCGCGGAACCGGGGAGAGGGGGCTGGGGCTGCAGTCACCCCCCCCCCCCCCTCCCCACACACACACTTTTTTTAGTAGACACGTATCGTAAAATCTCAGAAAAAAGGTTCGAAAATTGTCATTAATCAGTTTTATCAGATCAGCCCCCCCCCCCCCCCCCGGCCCACTTTCAAAAACGTACCACGGCCCCTGTGTAAGACCATATATATTCTTTTAAAATTGTCTAGTCATTATGTCGGCTAGAATTTTCTATTCATTTTTTAGTCATTTTATATGTCGGCTAGAATTATCTATTCATTGTTTAGTCATTTTATATGTCGGCTAGAATTATCTATTCATTGTTTAGTCAATTTATATGTCGGCTAGAATTATCTATTCATTGTTTAGTCATTTTATATGTCGGCTAGAATTATCTTCTCATTGTCTAGTCATTTTATATGTCGGCTAGAAGTATCTATTCATTGTTTAGTCATTTTATATGTCGGCTAGAATTATCTATTCATTGTTTAGTCATTTTATATGTCGGCTAGAATTATCTATTCATTGTTTAGTCATTTTATATGTCGGCTAGAATTATCTATTCATTGTTTAGTCATTTTATATGTCGGCTAGAATTATCTTCTCATTGTCTAGTCATTTTATATGTCGGCTAGAATTATCTATTCATTGTTTAGTCAATTTATATGTCGGCTAGAATTATCTTCTCATTGTCTAGTCATTTTATATGTCGGCTAGAATTATCTATTCATTGTTTAGTCATTTTATATGTCGGCTAGAATTATCTTCTCATTGTCTAGTCATTTTATATGTCGGCTAGAATTATCTATTCATTGTTTAGTCATTTTATATGTCGGCTAGAATTATCTATTCATTGTTTAGTCATTTTATATGTCGGCTAGAATTATCTTCTCATTGTCTAGTCATTTTATATGTCGGCTAGAATTATCTATTCATTGTTTAGTCATTTTATATGTCGGCTAGAATTATCTATTCATTGTTTAGTCATTTTATATGTCGGCTAGAATTATCTTCTCATTGTCTAGTCATTTTATATGTCGGCTAGAATTATCTATTCATTGTTTAGTCATTTTATATGTCGGCTAGAATTATCTATTCATTGTTTAGTCATTTTATATGTCGGCTAGAATTATCTATTCATTGTTTAGTCATTTTATATGTCGGCTAGAATTATCTATTCATTGTTTAGTCATTTTATATGTCGGCTAGAATTATCTTCTCATTGTCTAGTCATTTTATATGTCGGCTAGAATTATCTTCTCATTGTCTAGTCATTTTATATGTCGGCTAGAATTATCTATTCATTGTTTAGTCATTTTATATGTCGGCTAGAATTATCTATTCATTGTTTAGTCATTTTATATGTCGGCTAGAATTATCTTCTCATTGTTTAGTCATTTTATATGTCGGCTAGAATTATCTATTCAAAGAGAAGGATGAGTTCTGGTAGAGGTGAAAAAGTAATTTGTGAGCATTCTCATTCTTTTTGCGTCGGTGTTGGAAAAGTATCATAGAAGGAATTTCTCCTGAGAGAAAAAAAAAGGTTTAGACCAGTTACTTCATGCCACATGTAGGCCTATGTGTAGTTCCATACAAACATTTCTGTCTACGAGCATGTTATTACCATCTACATGGAGTCAATTTTGAAAATTCCAGAACCTTACTGTATACACCAACTCTTATGTACTACACAATCAATTTTTTTCCTAATTCCTTTCACAATGAAACGCATGACCAGGACTCAACTTTATCTTTAAATTTAAGTTATTTGTAAAATAGTAACTCAGCCTGAATTGATCTCATTAACAGTGTACTAACGTAGAAGCTGGTTTATACAGGGTATAATTCGTATATTGAATGATTTATAAAATGTATTCCGTCGTACATTATGTTTCGTGTACTCAGATATGATTATCCATATTTCTCATTTTCATTATGCAATAAGCCTACATTAATTAGTGTTCACCCATATGTTAGGTTATTCATGTAACCTTTAATTGTGGCGTCCAGCCTGATTTCTTTTAAAGCAAATATTTTAGTGATAACAAATAAAGTTTTATTGTTATCAAAGATGGAAAATGTTCATCTTCGTCTATTTGTACCATATTTTGTTGTTGTATGTGTGTTGAAGTGTGTTCATCATGCTCATACTTTTTAATATGGCAGATAAGGTCTGGTCAGACCTCACTAATAACGGTAACTAGAACTAACGATTTGCTCCACTGTTGTTGTTTTTTTTAAAGTGAAAAACTGAATTAAAAATCGTTGCTGTCGGTCAGATTTCAACCATTTGTGCTAATAACCTTCAGTCGACATTTTTTTTTGTTCGCCTCTTTGGAGTCGCTGGGCCACTGTGTGTGTTGTTTTTTAAGGATAGACCTCAAAGATAAAACTCTGTAAGCCAATAACCAGGTCCTTCGATGCCACGTCAGTGACCGGAGAAAGAATGTAGGCAGTGTCCATAGTGTTTGACAGAATCAACGATTCTATTGTTGCGAAAATCGCTATCGTTATCGATTATAATAAAGGCCTACGTGCATTTTTTTTTTATCCGACTGATTTTATTTCTCAAAACTCCAATTCTTCTCCATACTTAATACAACAGTAAATACATAAATATAACGACTTACATTAGTTCATGATAATGTTTCACACAGTTACATAACATGTCAAACACCTTTTCCATACTAATATAATTATTTTTTATAAATAAACACAAAAAAAAACATTAATTCCTTGTTTCAAACGAATTGTTAATTACTGTTTAAAAAACAAACAGTAATTAAACATGTTTACAAAATTGAAGAAGTGAGATTTTGCTTTACATTGGACGCCCCTTGTCTCCGTCCCCTCCCTTCCCTCTTGACTAACACTTAGGGGCTCTAAGGGCTGACACCCCCCCCCCCCCCCCCTCTAGTGATTTCGCTGTCCCCGAATCGTCGAAGACCCGTCAGAGAACCCCCCCCCCCCTTTTGGAGAGTCCTGGATCTGGCCCTGCTCAAGGGGCTTGTAAACTATTGAAACTGAGACGCCTTGTATAGTAGGACCATGTTTCGTATAAACAACGCTAATCGTAAAAAAAATCAACGCGAAAAAAAAATTAAAATGTGCATTTCCTAGAAGAAAGAATTACGAAAAAAAGACGCATTTCGTAAAACGGGTCTCGCAAAACGTTTTAAAAAAAGCCGACGTGTTTTAGATTTGCGGTGCATAATGAGGTCCGCAAAACGTAAATCGCCAAATCGTAAATTTGCAGTTAATTTTTTTTTTTTTTTTTTTTTTTTTTTTTTTTTTTTTTTTTTTTGGGGGGGGGGGGGGGGGGGTCATATATAAAGGCAATTTTTAAGTTCCAATAGTCCGGCAACCATCACCTCATATTCAGGCAGCCTAGTGGACCGAAATAGCTAATCTTCGGGATGGAGGTGCCCTCCTTCTTTTCTTCAAAATACAGCAACTGTAAAGTCGATATTTCGGTAAAAAGGCGTCAGCCCCACCACCCCTCGCGAAAATGTGCCCATACGCCTATAGGTATACAAGAAACATTCATGTATTTAAGAAATAATAAACTGCCTCTTTTAGGAGGTTAGGTACGTCTGATGATGCCATGTTGCATGTTTTCAAAAATAGCAGTGTTCAGAATGTAAAAAAAAAAAATTATTGCTATGTCGCTGTATTCCCCGGATTTTTTTTTGTGTTAAGGTAAAATACATACGAAATTTCAAGTTGAGGGGTGAAAAGGAAAAAAAAATCTGCCGCACGGTCGCGTTGCTCCCTCGCTTATACAAATAACTCATCAAATTTGGGCTAACAACCCCGGGTTATGTGTATCAAAAATCATTTTCAAAAATTAAAAACGCTCATCAACATGAGTTTGGTCATGATGGGGGTGGGGGGGGGGGGGGGGAGCAGATTTGATAGTTGCCCCGGGCGCCGGAATACCTAAATACACTACTGCAACCACAATTGTAGTGAAACTTGAGTTCATATTCATAACTGAGTAAATATATGTGTTTAGAGTCACATAACATTTTCCCCACATATTACAGTTCCTTTTATCCAGTGTCCATAAGCCTTCCTTTAAAGTTCAAAATTCTCATACACTTCTACAGTCCCAATTATGCGTTCTATCTTACATCATGAAAATCAAATTACCAATTTTTTTCGCGAACAGTTTAATGTTCATAGGCAAATCCATGGCGTTGAGGGGGCTTTCGATCCAGAGGAGGGTAACTTTATCGCTCAGGAGCTGAAGTCGTCTGCTCAGGATCGAGAGGTCGTTTATGGGCATATGCAGGCTACCTTCGTCGTGATTAGCAACTGGGCTACTACTGTCGATGTTAATATCGATGTCGTCGTTGCCGAAAATGGTATCGCCATGGGTGGAAGTCTCGGTTGCGTTTTCGCCGTTGCGAATGTGGTCTACGTTTGCATTCGCAGCCGTCGTCGAGTTTGACTTCGAACGATATCGGTCCTGAGTATGACTGTCCCACTATTTTTCCGCGTAGCTATTTGTGGTTGTTGTTTGCGAAGTTTTGCACATAAACTTCCTCCCCTACACGAAATGAGTGGTGTTTGGCGTGCCGGTCGTGAGCTTATTTCTGCCTTCCTGGTGATGAAGCGACATCGGGTCGCATATTGCCGAGATTGGTTTCAGCTTTCTACCGAGAAATAGTTCCGCAGGAAATCGGCCAGTTGTCGAATGTGGAGTATTTCGATATCGAACAGAAACCGTTAGTTAACTAACGCTGGTCAAGAGTGATCACATGAGAAAAGTTCACGCGTCAGTGCGCGCGCACAATTTAAAAATGCACCAAATCATCCCAAATTCATTTTGCATACGTTTTATGCAATTTCAAACACTTTTCCAAAAATTACCTAGAATCGTGAATATGATCATTATTATCAATGAGAGTCATCTTTCACATTTTCCTTTTTGTCATTCGTCTTCGTCAATATTATTTTTTTTTCCAGTAATCTTTTATTGCTTCCATATGATATCAAAAACAATACATAACAATCAATATATATATATATATATATATATATATATATATATATATATATACATAAATACACAGAAATTAACAGAAATCAGCAATAAGTCATTAATAAATCAAGTATATGTTATGCTTCAAAACTACTATAACTTCTATTAAAAAAAATTCAAGCATAACATATTTTACAGATATAAACAACTTAAAAAGAAAAGGAATATATGCACTTGAGTTCGAACCACTCAGTGGTTCTATCCCCTATCTAACGCCCCCCCCCCCCCCCCGTGGTTTTTAAAATCAAATATTTTACAAGAATTAGAATATGATTTAACAATCGGTGTTTTCCTTTTAATATTTCTTTCCTCCCTCCCAAACAGAATTTATTTCCAGCTACAATTCCGTAAATCGATATAATTTAAAAATCTCGAATATGATTCCCAGATTAATTGCGCATATTCGCAAGAATAAAATAAATGTTTAAATGTTTCTTCTTCTTTTTCACAAAAAGAACATAAATCACTTGAAACAAAACCAAACCGGAAAAGATGATGGTTTGTATAATGCAATGTATAAGTCTAAATTGGAACTCTCTTAGCCGACTATTTAATGTACAATGTCTTAACCTTAAAAATATTTTTCTCTATTTCCTTGTAAGTAAAACCGTAATTTCTTTCCATTCTTTCAAAAACCAGTGGTTCAAAAGCTTTCTTGATGAGTTGTAAAATATATTTGTTTTGATTTTAAGTTAGATGTACTAGTTATTGTCCCACCCAAAATGAAATCAGTTTCAGAGTTATTTTTTTCCATTCTAAAATTTCATAATCATGATCGATTATTAACATTCATAGAAAATTGATAGACCACCGAATTCGTCCTCAGTGACGAACTAAAGTTCTACGGTTTTTTTGTTTGTTTGTTTGTTTGTTTGTTTGTTTTTTTTTTTTTTTGTTTTTTTTTTTTTTTGGGGGGGGGGGTTGTACCGCTTTCAAAATTAATGATGGTTAACTTGGGTAGTGGCGGATTTAATGGGGCACACCCGGCCCGTGCCCCCTTTTGGAAGAAGGGTATGCATTGTTCCCCCCTCCTTTTAGAACGAACCCCCCTTTTTTTTTGCTTGTATCCCCCCCCCCCCCCCCCCCGGCGAAAAAAATTATTTCAAATTAATTTCGACTACTTATATGCAACTCATGACGGACGACAACATTACTCCCAAGAACTGAATATATCCCCTACATTCACTAACTCGAACACTTACCGCTCGGACAATTATCCCCAAAGGATAATTACATCAAAGGGCACCACAAGGGAGTATGCTTGTTCGTCTGGAAATGGCAGTTTAATTTTATATTGTCTTTGATTTCTACGTCATTTAAAATGGAAGTGGGTCACTTTTTTGTCCGCCAAAAAAGAGGTGCCCCCTAACTTCAATTGTCCTAGCTCGACGTTCCGCCGCGCCTGACAATTTCATATTAAAAGGCCTATTGTTTTAGAAAAATGCATGCTTTTGAAAAATGGTTCCACCAAGAACAATGCAGCAGTAGTACTGAACTACATAACAGATTTATGTCATTTTGTGTCGGTTCATCTTCAATGAAGATGCTTACTTGTATAAAAAAATGTACCCAGTATGGCACATAAAACTTCAAGTGCAACATTTTCTTTTGCACTTTGTATCAGAAAATACATTTTTTGATGACGGAATTACAATTCACATTGTGCGTAGGAAAATTGGGCATCCATTACCGTTTGAGAGATCAAAATCGACAAAATATTTTTTGAGAAATATGAAAAATGCTAAGGGGAATTACTATTTGCATGAGCCCATCCCTCTAATCAAATGTACAGTCAACCTCGCTTAAGTCGACGTAGCCTCTAATCGAGGCGATGTGCTGCTCTTTTGATCCCCTGGTCGATCCTCGAAACCCGCGGAATCATCCTCTGATCATTGCGCGGGGAGTCTTGCTCAGCACATAGCCTCTACGCACCCGTCAACGTTACTTGTTGTTTTCTTATTTTTAACTTTGAAATCTTTCGTCAATTTTCTACGAAAATCTTTCATGAATAATTCAGTTCCTGGTAGAGGAAATGAACCAATCAATAGCTTCTGTGACGTCGCGTGAATAGACCGCTCAGCTGATTCCAAACATGGGGAAATAAAAATTTGTTATCGCAAATAGGACATAATTTCCACATACTGTATATAAGAAGAGTATGACTGTTGACCATTTTCTTTTTGAAAAATGAACAAACATCTATTTGTGAGTGGAGTTTTTATCAAGAGAAAAGAAAAGTATACATAATTTAAGATTTATCCCGCTATCTACCCTTTTCGGTCCCCACTGAATAATGAAAGATCTCAATCTTTACGTTACGTAATTATCCGTTACGGTTCCATTTTTTTTTTGATTGGTTACACGCGCTGAACAATAGAGTTCAGTGTTTACATTTAAATCTGTGTGTTAGAAACGTAACGAATCGTATACTGCCCTATTTGGAAAGGTTTTTGAATGATGCATTATAGTCTCGGTCGTCTTGAATATATGAATATTGATGACGTTGACGGGTGATTAAAGGCGGCGTGCAGCAAGCTGCACGCTTGTGTCGACTTCCCGCGCAATCAGGGGACTATTCTGATCGTTTCGAGGATCGACCAGGAGATCGACAGAGCAGCACAGCCGCCTTGATTGAAGGCTAAAGTCGACGTCCCATGTGACGAATAGTCGCTCAAGTCGATGAAAATAGAAGTCCCAATTTATCCTCATAGACTTACGTGTGCTAATCCTTTGTACAAGTCGATTTTTGTAGGTCGAATACTCGCCTAAATCGATCAAATTCTCAGGACAATACCATGAAAAAAACATTAAATTTACACCGCACAAGTCGAACTAGACGGCGATGTGAAATCAATCATTGTCGAAACTGCCACACGCCGATTTTGTTTTTAAAAATTCGCCAACTTGCTGGCGCGATCTCCGCGTCCTCTCTCGCACACTCTCTCGCGCCCTCAAAAATGTCACGTGTTAGTAATGTTTGCACGGCCGGCCGGCCGGACGGACGCCGGACCTGCATGCAGTTTTATTGCCTTCACGGCCATGTGCATATAT
This sequence comes from Heliocidaris erythrogramma, assembly GCA_025617745.1. Taxonomy (NCBI): domain Eukaryota; kingdom Metazoa; phylum Echinodermata; class Echinoidea; order Camarodonta; family Echinometridae; genus Heliocidaris; species Heliocidaris erythrogramma. The sequence goes on along the minus strand of CM046873.1, from coordinate 34,389,472 downwards.
ACTGAAGTACAAAAGAAACGTCGCACATGTCTGTGTTTGAAACTGTTTTATTTACAATGAAACATATTCTTTATTCAAGAGTGAAAACTGAGAAACTGTTTTGCTTTGTTTTGATTAACAAGTACTCCTTGAACAAGTTTGAGGTCACATGGTGCCACATAATGAAGTCATGTCCTTGACCTTCAGGGTTAAAGTCAGTAGCGTGTGTGGCCACCATTAGCGTTGATAACCGTCATGCAACGCCTGTACATGGAGTGTATCAAACGGTTGATGAAGGCCATCGGGACAGCATTCCACACTCTTTGAAAGGCTGCGGCGAGTTCTGCAGCAGTTGCGGGCCTTGGTCGAATGTCATTCAGCCTTCTCTGAATTTCGTCCCAGAGGTGCTCTATCGGGTTTAGATCTAGGCTTAGAGCAGGCCACGGCAGTGTGCGGATGTTGTGTTGTTGGAGGAAGTCTCTCGTTAATCTGGCAGTGTGAGCACGTGCATTGTCCTGTTGAAACACGTGGTTGGGATGACGAGCAAAATGTGGCACAACGTGGGGTCTTAACACCTGATCGATGTAGCGAACAGCAGTCACTCCGTTGCCTCGACCTGGACCAATATTCTGGAAGGCATGGTGTCCAAGTTTGTGGTTCAGTCCAATGCCACCCCAAACCATGATGCTTGGTCCTGCCCATGCGTCCCTCTCCATGTGACATGCATCAGTGTAACGTTCGCCCATTCTTCTCCAAACTCTAGCTCTGCCATCAGCCACAGATGTGCAATAACGACTCTCGTCGTAGAAGATGACAGTCCTCCACTGCTGATAGCGCCAGTTCTGACGTTGTTGGGCCCACAGGAGACGTTCCCGACGATGTCGAACGGTGACGATAGGGCCCCGAGCAGGACGCCGACAAGACAAGTTGAAGCTTCTCAGCCGACGACGAACAGTTGCTGCAGAAATTGGTCTGTTGTGTGTACCAATAGTCTGTCGAGCCGATTCTGTTGCTCTGCGGAAGCGATCCTGCAAGTGGTCCCGGTGAAGATGGCGATCTTGACGTGCTGTTGTCACCCTGGGACGACCACTGCGCTGACGATCGTTGGTGCTGTTGGTTGCATTGTATCGCTCTGGCAATGACTCTAGGACGTTGACCAGCATGAAGACGTCCGATGGCTTGTTCCCTCTGATTTCGAGTCAGACGTGGCATGGTGACAGCGCTCAGGAAACGAATGACAGGATGAAGGTTTTAGGTCCCTTTTAAACCCACTGGATAGAGGATGTGCACGTGCATCATGCTTTTCAAAAAGCTGCGCTCGAGTGCACTACCATGTTCACGGAAAGGATATGAGTTTTAATCCTACACAGAAATCACATTTTGTTATGATGATGTGTTATGGACGGTCAATGTCATATCTGTGATGTTAAAAAAGCATAAAATGTGATTTTACGTATCAAATTCCAATATCATGTGTAAAAGATATCAATTTGAAAAGTGCGACGTTTCTTCTGCAGTTCAGTATAAATGGATGTAAGGGAGGATTTAATACATTGATGTCACTGGACGGGTCTGGTTTTATTCTTTATTGCCCGAATTGTAACAGGAGTGTGAAGTAATATACTGGGTACATGACAGATACAGTACATGTATGTTAATAAACAAAGAAGCTTGACTGGGGAGGAATTTTAAATTTGTAAACAAATCTTTAGGCATTTTACTCCCAGTGTTAAAGATCGTATGCTCGATCTGTAATGAAAAACACAAGTCAGAAAAAATTGGGACCAGTGGGATTCGAACCTGTCATCTACTGCTTGCCGGGCAGCGACTAAACCACCAGGCTATTCTGGTTCACGGCCAAGTCACGATGAACTAGAATCAAATACCCAAGATCATGTATGTTCTTATTTTCTCGATGTCGGCACAATATAAACGATGGTACATGATGTGATGAGAACTCCCAATCGAACCGCCGGGCCGCCGGCCACAGTCTGCACCGCGGCGTCCCCGTGTTATATATACACGCGTAAATCGAATTTTCTTCGACTTCCGCACAAGTCGAAAATCGCCTATGTCGACGCATTTCACTCAGTCCCGTCATGAACGACTTAGGCGAGGTTTACTGTAGTTAAATTCATGAATAATTCATTAATCAACACTGCACTGTTGACGATATAAAAAATTAAGACAGCTCGAAACCCAAAGAATGGGGGGGGGGGGGGGGGGGACATATACATGTACATACATTTCAACAAATACGCTGTAAGCCTGCAGAGTTACTGCACGTTGTAAATTTCAATTCAGATATATTCAGAGGCGGCGCTCCCCCACTCTTTCAAGCATCCACAAAGTGCCCTTTTTATTTATTATTTATGAAATATGCACCTTCCTCTCTGATAGGTGACCCTTTTTACTTCTAAAAACCCTTTCCCCATCTGATAAGTGTAATTCCTGTTCACATCGGACAACTGACCCTTTTTCTCTCTAGTTAGTGAGCTTTTTTTCTCTCTCCTGATAACTGCCCCTTTTCAAATCTGATAGGTACCCACTTTTACTTCTTAGTAGTGCCATTTTCCTTTCTCAGAAGTGCCTTTGCATCTTCTGGTAAGTTCAAATCTGAGAATTGCCCTTTTCACCTTCTGATAAGTACCCTCTTTTCTCTTTAATAAGTGCACTTTTACCCTGCTTCTGATAAGTGTCCCCTCTTACATATACATGTATTTCCCTGTACTGCTTACAAAAAGAGCCATATCTAGCTTCAAAGAATCGACGCGGCTTTATGAAGTAAGAGGTACCCCTTTTACAACCACTACATTGAAACACAATGGAGCTGGGGGCAGGAGGGAGCATTTTTCCCCGCCAGCCCCCAGCTCCATTGCTTCTCGAAGCAAATGATAAAATATCAATAAATGAAGCGATCCCACAAACGACACGATGAGACGCTCGTTACTGTTGTGGTCTTTATATAACCCAACGTAGAACAATGAAAACAACACAAAGAAAAAAAACCCTGCAAAGAACAATAAAATGAAGCATTATAAGAACACTAAAACAGAATTCTGCGTCACCAATTACAATATTTAAGTATGGACTGTACAATCTTCATTTAAACTAAGCATGTCCGAACTCTATTGACCTCCAAAATTATATGAATACGATACAACCCTTACACCATCATGCGAAAGACCAATCAAAGACACCCTCATTACGCATAATAATCTGTACGATACATACTTCTCTAAAAGAGCCGTTAGTTTCATGTAAAAAGTCATCTAAAGAAATATATCTCCACCTGACCTTTGGGTGGGGAGGAGTTTCCCCCTTCCCGCCTTTTCGCTCTCGCTTTTTTTTGGGGGGCGACCGCCCCCATCGCCCCCCCCCCCCCCCCCCGGCTACGCGCCTGAACGAGGGTTGCGACGTTTCGACCGCTAACTGCTAGTCTCACCTTCGTGTGACAACAGATCAACTTATACTCTTATTGTACTACCACGATGATCAACATCTTCCGCACTATATGAAAGATTTGTACTCTTGATCCGTCACTCCTCGGCGACGATCAATGGTCGCCTCCCCGAGCTATACTCGCACTGGACATAGACGTAACTCGTCCATACCGACAGGATGTTGGATTAAAACAGCATCAAATAATCACTCATTCAAGTCTACACAAATTACTAAGTAAACATGAATCACTGCTATTCAAATCTAAAAAAACACCTTTAGATATTACTGATACACCATTTAAATCCCGCCAAAAATATCTAACAACTAGCAAGCTAATATCTTACTCTACGCCAATGCCCGTATCTGAACGTATATTGCACAACACAAGAGATATAGAGATATAATAACCCCACAGATCTATACTTGCATCACTCATTTAACAAATCAATAAATGTCTCTTGTACTCTCTTGTATTTTGTACACATAAATTAGAATCTGAGTCTATACAAAATACAATAATTCCCAGTCAGGTAACAATCCTTTTCAATCCCTATCAACTTGTAATACCTAAATCACTGCATGAAACCTCACTTACATGATCACTACATCTTCAGGGTATTAAAGTATTTCTAAAACACACTTTCAACTCATTGAACTTCTAAATGACGGTCCTTGTCTTGCCAGGACTGCTTTCCACAAAACTAACACCCTTGCTCTTTGGAGTCATCAAGCTCAGTGACGAGATACACTTAAAATGATACCAAACTCCTCTAAAACCCAATCACCAAAACTGATATCAGTAACAAAGGGGTAAATCTAAAAAATATTGTTTCCCCTTTTATGAATATGTCATGTGTACCAAATAACCCTCTATGAGTCAAATCCACCAGAACTACTTTCTGAGTCATGTCACTAAATTCTAAACTTGGACACACCTTATAGTTACTCAGAATTGGGCTACACAGGATTTCAAATACATGAAGTAACAACACAAAATGGTAACAAAGGAACAACATTCTCCTGTCTCAAACTTCCCTACTACAATGAATAAACATTCCAAGCAGATAACAATCTGGCTCATCTCCAAGCCCCAATCTTCACTGATAAAAAAAATCAAGAATTGCACAACACCCTATTACAATCAAGCAATTATTAAATTATCTCTTCTTTTTCTTTTTTTTAATCCAGAAATTATGGATTACTACATAACTTCTCGCTCCGTTTGCTCGATCAGTTAAGTCTTGAAATTAATATTCTACAGTGACATGATTTCCATTAGGTTCCTCTAACAACAGGATGACAGTCTTTTTAAGAAAGAAAAAAAAGCGCCCAATCATAATAACTACTCGACCTGCTTGAGGCTTGTTCACACATGACGCAGCACATGCACTAAAACCCCACTTTTGCATCACGTTTACTGCCTCATACGAAAGTAAGAGAACAAGGACATTTATAAAGTTTTTCTCTATGATGGATAATTGCATGTAGTTTGAGACTACCCTTATACAAATTTAAGCTGCGGCAAGCTCGTAATAAGCTTGCGGCACGCTTAATAAAGCGTGTTTTGACAATATGATGGCAAGCTTATCGCAAGCGTGCCACATGCTTGCAGGAAGAGTGGCAAGCTTGCAGGAAAAGTGGCAAGCTTACCACAGCTTGCACAAAAATGGTAAGCGTGCAGCAAGCTTGCAGGAAAATTGGGCAGCTAACAGCAAGCTTGCACAAAAATGGTTTAGCGTGCGGCAAACTTGCAGGAAAATTGGCCAGCTTACCGCAAGCTTGCACAAAAATGGCAAGCGTGTGGCAAGCTTGCGGCGAGCTTGCACATTACCAAATGTAAATTTGTTGTTTAAAGATATTAAAATAAATTTCAAAAATATCAAAAGCGTGAAATATGATATTAATCATGCATTTGGTCTAAGGACTCTGCCAAATAGCATTATATGCTAAACTTTTATACTAAGACGATTTAAATCGGAGTGCAATATTGTTCCCATATGCATTTTTATCACTCGAAAATAAATGACTAAATCATTTCTTTGTATCCATATTTTATAATTTGCTATTAAATATAATTATTATTCGCACTTATAAAATGATAAATTATTTTGAGAAAAAAATGATGCAAATTGAAATCTCCTTATATGGCTTCCTCTGGCAAATTATAAGTGCTGATTTCAAATTTAAAAGAACTAAAGATGACATAAACATGGTACAAATTTGTACATAAAATGCTTCAATAAAATATTCAATAGCATATTTAGTTTCATTCTAAAGCTTCAAAAATATTTGATATTATTCAGATAGCATCTATGAAAAAAGGAAACACACTATTTCAATTATTAATTAATCATTTAAAATAATTATGAAAACACTAACCACTAAATCGATGCAGTTTGGTACAATATGGTACAGGCATATAAAGGCTCAATGTATAAGTTACCACTTGATTGCGGCAAGCTTAATGGCATGCTTTTTGGCAAGCTTTCTGCAAGCTCGTATTGTCCAAAATATGTAAATTAGCTGCAAGCTTGCAGTAAGCTCGTCTCAAACTTTTTATTAAGCTTGCCATTTACATATTTGGTACAAACGAGCTTGCCAATAAGCGAACCAAAATTTGTATAGGGGTAATTTCTCAAGACAACCTCTTGTTGCATTGTCCACAACAATATGTTTTAGATTCCGGTTTGGATCTCATATGATTGGACAGACGAGACGTTTAGGTGACCCTCACATTCCTGTTACACTGTTGTGTATCTGGGCTAGATGTCGATTGACACTACTCTTGGTCGTAAAACCCTTGTCGCAAACTGGACATCGGTTTGGGTTTTCCCTGCTGTGGCTTATTAGACGAGTCCTGGTCCGTGTTAAAGCTTTCTCAATATTGTGTATCTGGGCTAGATGTCGATTGAGACTGCTCTTAGTCGTAAAACCCTTGTCGCAAACAGGACATCGGTTTGGGTTTTCCCTGCTGTGGCTTATTAGACGAGTCCTGGTCCGTGTTAAAGCTTTCTCAATATTGTGTATCTGGGCTAGATGTCGATTGAGACTGCTCTTGGTCGTAAAACCCTTGTCACAGACATGACATCGGTTTGGGTTTTCCCCATTTTGGTTGATCAGATGAGTACTCACCCTTGTTAAACCTTTCTCACTGTTGTGTAGGGCTAGATGTCGATTGAGACTGCTCTTGGTCGTAAAACCCTTGTCGCACATGGGACATCGGTTTGGATTTTCCCCAGTGTGGCTGACGAGATGAGTCTTTAGTGCGAACTTACGGGGAAATGCCATGTCACAGAACGGACACTCAAAAGGCTTCACACCAGTGTGAGTGATCATGTGGGCAGTTAGTGTAGACCGGAGCTTGAATCTTTTATCACATAACGCGCATTCAAAGGGCTTCTCCCCAGTGTGACTGCGAATGTGGCCTTGGAGGTCATTGTTCGAATAAAACCCCTTGCCACATTCTGGACACCTATGTGGCGTCTGTCCCGTGTGAACGAACATGTGGGTAGCTAGATTATGCTTATGAATGAATCCTTTTTGGCACTCAGGACACTGATAAGGTTTCTCGCCAGTATGGATCATTATATGAGCACTTAATTGACACCTGAAACGAAATTTTTTGTGACATTCCGGACACTGATATGGCTTATCAGAAGTGTGGATTTTCATATGCTTGGTGTATTTGGTACGTTCCGAAAATCCTTTGTCGCACTGAATACACCAGTAGGGCTTTTCACCGCTGTGGCATATCATATGATTCGATAGATCACCCTGACGGCAGAATTTCTTGTTACAGGCAAAACACTGATATGGCTTCTCTTCAGTTTGTGACGTCTGTCCCGTGTGGATGGACATATGACTGGCTAGACTATACTTATGCTTGAACCCTTCCTCACATTCTGGACACTGATAGGGCTTCTTTCCAGTGTGCATCATCATATGAGCATCTAAGTTACACCTGTACTGAAACCTCTTCTGACATTGCGGGCACTGGTGTGGATTATCACGTGGCTTGTGGATTCTCATATGCTTGGTGAATTTGGTACGTTGCGAAAATCTTTTGTCACAGTGAATACACCAATAGGGCTTATCTCCATTGTGGCATATCATATGATTCAACAGATCACTCTCATGGCAGAATTTCTTGTTACAGGCAAAACAGTGATATGGCTTCTCTTCGGTGTGAGTTTTCTCTCCCGCGTGGGTGTTCCCATGTCCAGCAAGGCGGTCCTGTCCTGCGAACCCCTCGTGAGAGATATCCATGTCTACATCAAAGTCTTCTTCCGAATCTTCATCATCATCAACGCTTATGCTTTCGACAGCAAATTCATCTGCAGAGAAATGGGGAGGATCTTCAATAAATAGCCTAAATATAGATTTTCCACCACACTGTAAGTGTATAGTGTAATGGCGATTGATAGTTCAAAAACATGATATCATACCTTTCATCTACTAGTATTACCGTAACTTTATGAAGACATGCACAAAATGGTGAAATACCATAACACATATACAGTGACACAGCAAAACATTAACCCGAAAAGGACGGGGTGCGTGATGACCACCCCCCTTCTGCAAATTTTGCGATTACATTATGAGTTTTGATGATCTCACCCCTTGACTTCAGGACTTTCTTTTTAGCCTTGCATATTTTGATACCAACTTTGCGCATACCTTTGTAGGTTATGGTTTAAACACCATGTCAATCATAAATGGCCGATTCATATTCGTTTATGTGTAAAACGCAGAGAGTTGAGGAGGATTCTATTGTCTTGCTTCTTTTATGTCTTATCTAAGTGTAACAAATTACAAAACAATATAAAACAAAATCAATAAATTAACATAAGAAATAGAAATGAAGGAATACATAAGAAACATTGATTAATTTATGCATAAAATTTGCATAAATTAACATTGTAATGCATACAACTATATACTAAAGTACTTCCTTTCACATATTTCACATATGGGAGACCCCCCAAAACCACACAAATTACCATATTCTCATGATTTATTACTATTAATTAAAAGTATCATATACCATATACATTTAACTGTGGTCTCTTGTACATAAAATCATACACTAAGTAGGGCCTACATACCAAATATGCCATATCCCCCTCCCCCGGTTGAGCACCCAAATGTAAAAAGCTACCACAAATGTAAGAATAGCCACAATGTAAATATATTGCACCTGCAAATCTCAAAATAACCACAAATGGCATAACATGTCAACCACAAATGTAAAAATATTCACAATTTTATGTAAAAATGCTTCTTACCACAAATGAAAATTTTTCAAGTTCAGCGTGACAGACGGAACATGAATTTACCATTTCTGCGTTGATACTTTTTTCTTTTTTTACTAAACTCTCCTCATTGGAAAATCTTGAAATAAAATACATGTATGTGTATTCCTTGTTGGTACCTTTTTGAAACCTGCTAGTATATAGCCTATATTTGAAAAGGGCGTGACAGATGGGACAATAAAATTGGAAATTTCATCTTGCTTTGGGGGAAAATGTCAAAAACAAAAAGAAAAGAGCGTGACAGATGGGACAATAAAAACGTGACAGACACGACACATTGTGATTGTACACAAAATAATTTCCAGTATGAAATACGTTGTTCTCATGTTCTAAAGGGGTTAAAAGGTCACCTTTAGTGTAATGAAACATAATATTAAAAGGATTTTCAAGTATTATCCCTCGGAAACTTTTCATGTAGTCCCATGCATATATATTTTTGATGTAGATGTAAAACGTGGCAGACGGGACATCACTTTATGATTGATAATTATGTTCATAATATCGAATTATACCAACTTAGCTGTAGAAATGAATCCCCCCCCCCCCCCCCCCTACCATAGAGCAAGACTACAAAATTTTATTTCATAACAATGGTCCAATTTTATTGTAAATGCAAAAAATACCTTTTAAACAAGGTGACAAACGGGACAAAAATCCCTTTGACTTTAAATCTGAAGAATATTAATATCTTTTTACTTTTTGCATGTAGACATAACATCCCCCCCCCCCCGAGTCCTAACCATATTTGATTAACTTTCTTATAATCTCTGAAAATAACTCAAAATGTATTTAACCATAATTATTGTGCCATAAAAACGTGCAATTTCATTTATGTGTTAAAATTGCCATTTTTGTCAAAATATATATCAAACTAGCAGAAGCAGCCCGTGGACATCCACGGGCGCTAGCTGTGTTTATGATTAATCACCGTACCGTTAATTTGTCACAATAATCAAGTGAATAAATAAAAAAGTAGGATAAAGTTATTTTTACCAAAAAGTATTTACAACATGTGCATTGGCGGATCAGGGTGGGGGTACTTCCGGTCCGTGCCCTCCCAACCCCCCTTTGTGGAAGGAAAGTATGCATTTTGACCATGTACGATCCGCCCTTTTGTCGATTGTGCCCCCCCCCCCTTTTTTTAGAATGAAAACCTTTTTTGCTTGTCAAAGAATTATGCAGGGACCCCCATAACCTCCACTCCTGAGCGAATTTTGGAGGTCTGACGAAAAGAAAATTTGTCGCCACCTTCCCTCCCCCACCACTGAGCGACTTTCCAAGAACCTGGCAAGACCAAACAAATACAGGTCTGCCTTTTCCAAAAGTTGACAAACCTGCACTCGTGTGCCCCGCCTTATACTAAATTCTGGATCCGCCCCTGAACATGTGAGTATGTCTTATTTATCCAAAGCTTGCATGAGTTTTAAAAAAATTACATTTTCATCTTGATGAAGATTAATGATATGGATATAATAATGTTCCAGTACAATATCCATGCATAGACCTAGAGGGAGCGATTTGATCTTGCCATGTTTCTGTGGTTTAATACTCAGAGAAATCAAGGCCATGAAAACATAACATCCATAATTAGCGGTACGTCCCCTGGAAAGGATGCAAAAATGAGAAGAAAAAAAATGAATTTGTCATTTTATTTTCAGGGGTATTATGGCCCCCTTATATGGGTCTTGGGAGGACCGATGGATTGAATTTTCCCTCCTACTCCCCCTCCCCATTCCAATGTCATCCCATCACCCCCAGCGCGAGGAGAGAAGGGATTAATATCATTATACGTATTCATATAATAGTGGAAATAATTTCGAAGGAATTTTTTGTTTTTGTTGTTGGTTTTTTGTTAGTTTTTGTTTGTTTTTGTTTGTTTGTTGTTGTTGTTGTTGTTTTTGGTGGGCTCCTTCTTTACACCGTTGCAACCAATATTCCTAAGTGACGTGATCTCCTACACATCCCCTCCCCCGAATGATGTCTACATATCAGTTTAGTCTGTCATATCTAAGCGAATGAATTGAGGCGATATACCATAACATCTTTCCAAAGGTATGAAGGCCATTCCCCATTCATGTCATTTCAGCTGTTGGTGGTTGTCGCATAACTTATGCGACAACCACCCAAATGTGCGGTTAGGTAAACCCTAAACACTACACTAACCCTAGCCCTACACTCCAAAGCCTATACCCCCCCCCCCCCCCCCCCCCCCTTCCGCGGATCTCTTTATCATCTCTGAATTTGATATCCTTTTTCTTGATTTTTGCTTTTTTGGATACCATAAACGCGTCACCCGGGTTCATATGAATTTCTCACCCCCTGATTTGTTCACATAATTTGAAGGTTTAATTCTGCTTTAGTCAGCTGTGCGCACATACAAACGCGACTCGAGTACGCGCTCGATCAGCTGGGTGGTCCAGGGGAGCGTTTCATGAAAGGACTTGTCAGATATTTTATCCGACAAATTTGCTCTCAGCCAATCAGATGCAAGGATTTCAGTAGCTTATAACAGTTGTCGGATGAAATATCCGACAACTTCCTTTCATGAAACGCTCCCCAGGTCATTGCTCTGTATAAATCGGTGTTTTGTTCGCGGCTGTTCTATACTATAGCAATGGGGGGCAACGGAGAAGGGAGGGACAGAAGAGCTGCTATTTACGAATCTCACTCCGAATACACAACAGTGCGTACGCGGGAAGGAAGAATTTTACACTTTCTCATTCGACATGATTCATCCATTTCATCCACGGTATGCAACATATCACTCCACAGCTGTAACGACTGCTCAATTCGCATTCACGGTCGTTCAACACACACATTGGATTGATGCACCCCGTTTTACAATGGCACAGTCCAAATCGAGCCTATATACGCAGCATTACATACTGTACGTGCTTTATATACATGACATCTTTTTTGCTATGTTTCTTTTTAATTATGCAAAATAGACGGCGGTTTTTTTCGACCAATCAGGACGAACCTGATATCACAAGAAAGAGTAACATCTTGGCTATTTGCTAGTTTTTGCCCCCATACATTTTGACACGTAAGTCAGAAGCTATAGGAGGAATACGAGAGCAATGAGTGCAAAAACGTGCTTCTCCTCACACAAAAAGCATGAAACCATGCATTTTCAGTCGAAAATAGACGGCGGTTTTTTCATTCAATTAAAAAATAACTGATATCATGAGATGTAGAATTAATCAAAGTTTTATAAACCGTTTGCCCCCATGAAAAATCTTGCGCGGTTCTCGAGATATGATTTAAAATGTGCCGAAAAGGACGTGTTTTCGCCAAATTTCTGTCGAAAGATCGGGGATCACGACCGGTTCGCGTTAAGTGAACATGACAAATTCATATGATGTGCTTCAGCGAGACCAGGGTTATGTGTTTCAGCGAGACATCCCCCCCCCCCCCCCCCCCAGCGACTACAGTGAACTCATAGTTACATACACACAAAACTGTGTATGTGAAGCCACAAAATAATGATGTAACTCTATATGCGTGAAACGTAGTACACACAGTATAGGCTACATGTAGAACACAGTGCGTTGTGCGAACGAATTACACGCATATGTATTAGCTCCGTGTACATTGAAGCCATACATGCGACTATGGACTTTGAGTCTATGCTTGGAGTATACACGCTGTTCTAATTTGGCATACCTCCCCTTCACAGTTAAAGGGTATGGGTTGGCTGGGCATGAAGCTATAACCCGCTTCATGGGTTGGCAGAATGATTAGGCCTACTTCCTGCGGAAGTTCAATGTTTCAAAAATGAATTTATGAAATATGGACGGGACGTCAGCCCTTAAGAAGTGCCTCCCACCACCCTAAGAACCATTCCCCACCCGTGGGTACCAAAAGGCGGGGACCGAAAGGGCCAGGGGAGGAGCCTATTTGAACCAAAAAAAGAGCCTCAAATCCTTAGTGTATTATATTATAAGATACTAGCCGATTACCCGGGGGGTCGCGGTTCTCCGACATACGCGGTTCTCAGACTTTGCAAATAAACAAACAAATCTCATCCTTGGTCCCCATAGGACATTCCCTACCATTTGACCTTGAAATGACCTCGGATGACCTTGAAATCGGCGCCAAAATTTTCGCTAACCTAACTTCACCCCACATGCCAACTTTGGTCCCCATAGCACTTTTGGTTAAGATTTGACCCTATTTGACCCCTAAATGACCTTTGACCTCTCGGATCAACACGAAAAGTGCACCACAAACCTCGTGGACCCAACACCTATCCCTATACCACCTTTCAACTCCATAGCACTTTCGGTTAAGATTTGACCATATTTGACCCCTAGATGACCTTTGACCTCTCGGATTTTTAAGAAATGTGCGCCACAAACCTTGTGGACCCAACACCTATCCCTATACCAACTTTCAACTCCATAGCACTTTCGGTTAAGATTTGACCCTATTTGACCCCTAGATGACCTTTGACCTCTCGGATCAACACGAAAAGTGCGCCACAAACCTCGTGGACCCAACACCTATCCCTATACCAACTTTCAACTCCATAGCACTTTCGGTTAAGATTTGACCCTATTTGACCCCTAGATGACCTTTGACCTCTCGGATCAACACGAAAAGTGCGCCACAAACCTCGTGGACCCAACACCTATCCCTATACCAACTTTCAACTCAATGCGTCAACAGATGGCGAAACGCATAGCCGGACAGACAGACAGACAGAATCTATGTTTTTTTAGTAATAAGAAAGATAATAAGATAAGATAAGATAAGATAAGAAGATAAGATAATAAGATAAGATAGATATATATTGTTCCATACAGTTTGGATCATGTATATTCAACTGACATCGAAGGAAAATGTTCAAATTACATTGCATTTTCATGGAATTACCCATATGTATTTGGCTTATTAATTGGACGAATAGTTGAACAAGGGGGTTGAAGGGGATCATTAGGGAATCCCGAATGAAACCCTTCATAGCGGTGAATTTAATTCAAAATGATTGAATTGAATAAGAAACCTGAGTTATTAAGGTTGGAATGCAAGAAAATGGATTTCCTCTACATCCAGAGAATTTTGGGGCAGCAACGCGTGGTCAAGGGGCACTCTGGTGATTTGTTCATCTGAGTGTTAACCCCCCCCCCCTCCCCCGCCCCCCCCCCCCCCCCCCCACCCCTTTAAAGCCGATTGCTATTGCTCCTTCGTTAGTTCAGTGTTTGGTCGTGCTTGATGAACGCCACCAATTCTATTCCTAAGGTGTGACCACTTTTATCGTCATCGTTATGGGTACATTTTATAGGCTAAGTCCGAAAGGGTAGCTCCTCGAACGCCACCATTCGTCCAAAGCCCCCCCCCCCCCCCCCTCCAGTTTGGCCGAAAGGGTGCGTTGGGAGCGTTGGGTCGCGTCGCTTCGACTAGAACGCCACCAATCGTACGTCCAAAGACCACCCGCTTTTGCGAAAGGGTGCGTAGACTCTCCTTCTAAATATTCATATCATTATCAGGGGCAGATCCAAGATTTTGGAAAAGTGGGAGGGGGGGTTGCACAGAAATGCAGGGCTGTCATCAGGGGTGGATCCAGGATTTTGTAAAAGGGGGCACAGAAATGCAGGGCTGTCATCGTGAGCGGATCCTGGATTTTGGAAAAAGGGGTTTTGTCGAAAGTGTGTGTTTGGACTTTTTCAAATATAGTATTAATGACAGTGGCGGATTTACGGATCCCGGCCCGTGCCCCCTCCTTTTGAAAGAAAAGTATGATTTGTGCCCCCCCCCCCCTCGTTTACAAACTCCTAGATCCGCCCCTGGTGACAGGCCTGCATTTCTGTGCCACCCCCCCCCCCCCCTCTTTCACAAAATCCTGGATCTGCCCCTGTTGACAGGCCTGCATTGCTGTGCCCCCCCCCCCTTTTTTAGAAAATCCAACGAGACCCGACGCTCCCAACGCACCCTTTCGGCAATACCGGGGGGGGGGGGGGGGGGCTTTGGACGAATGATGGCGTTCGCGTCAACGCGACGCGCTACCCACCCTTTCTGACTAAGCCCATTCTATATGCGCATACATTATCGTAATCGTTATTGAACAAATGTGACCAGCCATTTAGACTGACAAGCTTTTGTGAATGATATAGATGGTGTGAGTAACTTAACGGCTCAAATCTCACATGTAAAAAGGGTCAACTATTTCGGGACAGGCTCCAAGACTTAAAGGCTGGTCACATTTGTCCGATAACGATAATAACGTATGCGCATATAATATGTACCTATAACGACGACAATAAAAGTGGTCACACCTGAGCAATAAAATCGGTGGGGTTCAGTCACTCAAGCACAATGGACAATGCCCACGTTATATTCTTCTGCACTAAAGTCACCTCAACGGAACAAAACAAAAAACGATTGGCTCTCAGAAAATATCGATGAGCTCTGTCCTAAAATAAATCGGTGGCCGAGCGATTCCATTGAGAGGGAGGAAGGCTCATTACCATTTATCAGAGAAGTATGACCTACCCCAAAGCATTCATTTTATACATAAACAACGTTTGGGTGACTTGGCAATGACATACATTTACAAGTATTCTCCCAATATATAAGTCCAAGGGCCATTCTTAGTCACGTGTGTGAAAAAAATTATCCTAAAAATTAGTTCATTTAAACCCATTTTTCCAGTATTTGTGTTGTAGTAGAAGTCTCTCATTTTGGACAGATTAATGGTGATTATTTGAAATGAGAGTATCACTTTCTTTCAGAGGTCAACATTAATTAAGTCGGTCACGCATGTGACCTCGCACGAAAAAGGTTTGTTTCAAAAGGGTGGGTAGCGTCGCGTCAACTGCTCCCCCTCCCCCCTCCCTCCTACCCCCGGTTAAGCCGAAAGGGTGCATAGGAGTTCTGTGGTCGCGTCGCGTTGACTGGAACGCCACCATTCGTCTAAAGCCCCCCGGTTTTGCCGAATTCGGCCCCATTCCTTTTTTCAGGCTTAAAAAAACAAAACAAAACGCAGTGATGGATTGAGGAGGCCATGTTTCTTTAAAGTAGACATTGTGACTTCTCCTTTTAGAACTGATAACCATTTTTATTTTTTTCTAATTTGTTTTATTTTTTGTTAGGCTTGTCAGAGAATTCTGGAGGAAAAGTCAGAAAATTGGTTTGCCCCCCTTTTACAAAATCCCGGATCCGCTCCTGATACTAATGATGATGATGATAATAATATTTAGAAAAATTCAACGCACCCTTTAGGCAAAACGAGGGGGGAGGGCTTTGAACGAGTGGTCGCATTCGCGTCAACGCAACGCGACGCTACTCACCTTTTTGGTACAAGCCCACAAAAAGGGTCTTACTTGTTGGTATTCAACCGAATTTTGAGTACACTGTATTTCCCTTGGGGTGCAGGTTTCCGCTTTTCATTGCTGTATGGTGGGATTGCTCTGAACAGATTTAAAGCAATTTTCCATGAATTTCCAGGAAATCTTTACCAGGTAAGAAACTGGTAATATAAAAAAAAATCAATAAAATGTAATCTCATTTTCCGGCAATGATTCATAATTACATGGTCATGGGTGTGACCGATAGTTTCATTTTACAAAGAATGGCCCTCAAGTGTTCCCAAGCTCTCTCTTTCTCTCTCTTTCTCTAAGGAGGTGCTCTCTCTTCACCAGAGACACACACATGCTCTCTCTCTCTCTCTCTGTCGTGTCCTCTGTTCTCTGTCCTTGTATGGTATGTCTTAAAACGTCAGCTTTCATATTTTTTCTTTACTACATAAATGTATTTCCTGGCTTAATCGTTTTGTTAATTAAGCTTCATTCTCTGGCATTTACATTCATCCTTCTACAGTGTGTATCTTGAATAATAACTCACTTTAGGAAACTGGTATTGAAGAGGGGCAACTTTAAAGATTTTGGTCTTGTACTCATCAGCGTATACCACAAGAATGAACACTATACCACTATGTTCAATAACATCACCAGGAAATAAATGCAAAATTTAATTTGATTCAATCTAAAAACTTTAATAACAAAGTTGAATATACATGTAGTTTTGCGATTGTATTGTGAAAGAAAATGTCTCTAACTTGATGGAACAGGTTATGTACATATACATGTACATGTATTAGGCAAAAGAGCATTTGTCTATAAAATTGCATTCTAAAGTTTTGCAATCGTCAAAATACAATCAGCAAAAAAAAAGGAAAGTGGACCCTATTTTTGAAAGCAGAAAATTAAAGAAACAGATCAGTGAAATTTTAAGCAAAATCCGAAAGGAAATAAAGTTTATTTATCAAAGTTATAATCAAACAAACACAAAATGTCAACTCCGTGACGTATCCTGCGAGCTCCGTTCCCATTTGCCTTGTATTGAAAAAAATAATAAATCTCCATTTTCTCTCTAAAAATATATTTTATCATACATTCAACCTGGCTAGACATAATCATTTCACTTATGCTTTTTACACAAAGCCTGTATGATAAAAATTTATTCCCTAATCAAAAACTGGGAAAATGAAAATTTATGAAATCCCAGAATGTTTGTGTACGAAGCAAATGGGAGAGGAGCTAGCAAGATACGTCACGGAGTTGCCAATTTGTGTTTGATCGATTACGATTTCAAAAATTCATATATTTCTTATTTCTTATTCCTTATCTGATTTTGCTCAAACATTTGATATGTTTCTTTAACTTTGTCTGCTTCTTTCAAAACCAACTCAATATCAGGGTATAGACTTTCCCTTCAAGATTTTCAAAATAAATATTTCATATAAACTTTATAAACTTACTATCATACATCAAAATGAGCATTCATTAAGCATCTTTAAGATGATTATAATCATACTATTCATGTGTTCTTTACTTTGAAATACATAAAATATTTTATTACATTCTATTGGCAGATTATATGAAAATTACGAATAAAAAGAGTTCACTTTTCTTTTTCTTCTTTTTGTTTGGTGTTGTAGAAATAGATTAACTCAACCTTGCTGAAAATCAGCCGAGAAAAAACGTTGCAAACATATTAAGTGGACTATGGCATGCACATATGTTGCATCAAATCTGTTGGTCATAATTTTCAAAGTAGGCCTACTTATACATGCATCATTATTTATCTTTGAAAGTACATTTAACAACAAAATTATTCATACCCCTACTGAAATTTCAGTTTTTTATGTTTTTCTAAAAAACAACAGGTGGACACACCATATTTTGGCCATAGTTGGATACCGTTAGTTGAAAAGGTAAACATTCTGAATGGTTTTTGTATAGCCTCATTTGCATAACAAAGAGCATACTGTAATTAAATATCATAATTGATAGGACTGAAGTAAATTGAATATATCATAAAGAAATGTGAGAAAATTACAATGCCCCGAAATTAGTCAACAAATGTGTCCTCCAGAATGCATGCGACCAAAATATGATATTGCACCCTATAAAAAGCGGAACACTGGGGGCAGCATCAGCAAACACTGAAGATGTGTAGATTTCACCAAGACACAACTCCATATAAAATTTCAAAGAAATCCGTCAAGAAATGTGGAAGTTAGAGCGCACAAAAGACATATGACCTTTGACCCTATAAAGGACGGAACAATGAATGCAGCATCACCAAAAAGTAAAGATATAGATTATACCAAGTACATCTCCATACAAAATTTGAAAGAAATCCATTATGAAATGTGGGGTCTTTTCAAAACCAATCCTTTTCTGTGATACAGCAACTATCATATTCCTCCACATATAATTATAAATCTCACAAACCATTTTCCACCTTCAGCAGAGTCGAAGTTTCCAAAGAATATGGGCATATGGGCATATTAGTCAGGCTTTCCCTTGGTGTGTGTTGCGGCATGGCGGTTGAGATCCTGTTTTAAATAGAATCCCTTCTCACAGTCTGGGCAAGGGTAAGGCATCTGCCCGGCATGTGTTATGATGTGCCGTCTAAGAGATTGTTTGTCCCAATATTTCCTGTGACAGTGTGGACATTTATGTGGCCTTTCGCCAGTGTGTGTTTGGGAATGTATTGACAGGTACCTCTTGGTGGTGAAGATCTTGCCACAGTCAGGACAAGGAAACTCCTTTTCTTTGCTGTGGGTTGCTTTATGATTAGACAGATCTAATTTATGAGAGAATCCTTTGTTGCACAATGAGCACTGGTAGGGTTTCTCGCAATGGTTCTTCTTAATATGATTAGATAAACTTATCTTGAAGGAGAATCTTTTCTTACATTGCAAACAGTGGTACGGCTTTGTGTGTACACCAGAGTGTAGTTCTAGTTCCTGCTTTATATAAAATCTCTTGTCACAGTGCGGGCATAGATAGGGCTTTTGTCCTGTGTGTCTCTGTATATGGTGAGCTAGACCTTTCCTGGTTGAAAATCTTTTACCACAGTCTATACATTCATGTGGCTTCTCCCCCGTGTGTACTCTTGTATGTTCTGTGAGATCATATGCTTCACGAAATGCCTTGTCACAATCTTTACATTGATACGGCTTTATTCCTGTGTGACTCATAGCATGTCGTTTAAGGCTCCTCTTGGTTAAATATTTCTTTTTACATTCTGTACACTGGAAAGGCTTTTCTCCAGAGTGAGTTAACATGTGAGTCATTAGATTTGACTTGTCATAGAATTTCTTCTTACATTCTTTGCATTCAAAAGGCATTTCCCCAGTATGTTTTTGTGTATGTCGTTTAAGACAACGGTTGGAAGAAAATGTCTTGTTACATTCTCTACACCAATGTACTTCTGTGTGGGCTTCCATATGTTTTGCTAGTTGAAACTTTTGGAAGAACCTCTCGTTACACTCAGGGCAATAATGATGTTTTTCTGTGGTGTGTGTTCTGGCAGCAGGAGTTACATCGCCCTTTGGTGAAAGACCCCTGTTGCTTTCTCTAGAACAATATTCATCTATTCCTACGTGGGATTCTTTATGATTGGACAGGCAAGACTCTGAGGAGAAATTCTTCTTGCATTCAGGAACTGAACACTGGAAAAGCTTTCCTTTGCTGTGGGTAACATTGCTTTTGGACATAAGCATTGTGTAGTTTTCTCCAGAATAAGATTCATCTAGCCCTGTGTGGGATTCTTTATGATTTGATAGGCGAGACTCTGAGAAGAATTTCATCGCACATCCAGCAAATGGACAATGGAAAAACTTTTCTTCACTGTGGGTAACAGTATGTTTTTCAAGACTTCTCTTGGAAGTAAACTTCTTGTCGCATTCCCCACAAGAATATGCCTTTGTTTTAGAATGACATTTCGAATGACTTGTTAGACGAGACTTATAGGAGAATTCTTTATTGCATTCGGGACACTGATAAGGCTTATTAATTCCTGTGTGGAGAATAGCATGGTGTTTTAGATTGCTGGTGGTGGAAAACCTCTGGTTGCATATTCTGCAACAATATGCATCTGTTCCTTGATGGGTTTCCATATGATTGGATAGGCTAGATGCAACAAAAAATTTCTTTTTGCATTCAGGAATTGGACACCGGTGAAGCTTTTCTTCATGCTTGGAAAAAACATGTCGTCTAAGACTTCTCTTGGAAGTAAACCTGGTGTTGCATTCCCCGCAAAAATATGCTTTTGCTCCTGAATGGGTATCCACATGACTTGTTAGACGGGACTTATAGGAGAATTTTTTATTGCATTCGGTACACTGATAAGGCTTAATTCCTGTGTGGAGAATGGCATGGCGTTTTAGACTGCTGGCGGTGGAAAGCCTCTTGTTGCATATTCCGCAACAATATTGATCTGTTCCTCGATGGGTTTCCATATGATTGGACAGACTAGACGCAATGAAAAATTTCTTTTTGCATTCAGGAAATGGACATCGGTGAAGCTTTTCTTCATGCTTGGAAACAACATGTCGTCTAAGACTTCTCTTGGAAGTAAACCTTGTGTGGCATTCCCCGCAAAAATATGCTTTTGTTCCTGAATGGGTATCCATATGACTTGTTAAATCAGATTTATAGGAGAAATTCATTTTGCATTCAGGAACTGGACACCAGTGAAGCTTTTCTTCATGCTGGGAAACAGCATGTCGTGAAAGACTTCTCTTGGAAGTAAAACTCTTGTTGCAAACTCCACAACAGTATGCCTTTAATCCGGAATGGATTTCCAGATGACTTGTTAGATGAGATTTATAGGAAAATTTCTTGCTGCATTTTAAACACTGATAAGGCTTAATGCCAGTGTGGAGAATACCATGTTGTTTTAGAGTAGCGGCGGTGGAAAACCTCTTGTTGCATATACTGCAACAATATGGGCCTGTTCCTTGGTGGAATTCCAAATGTTTCAGTAGACGAAGCACAGTGTAGAATGTCTTGTTACAATCAGGAACTGGACATTGATTAATCTTTTCTCCTGTGTGGATAATAGAATGCCGTTTCAGTCCAGTCCTGGAAGTATACCGCTTGGGGCACTCTCCGCAGTAGTATTCCTTTATTCGTGCATGAGATTCCAAATGACGGGATAGACGAGATTCAGAGAAGAAGTTCTTGCTACATTGAGGACACTGATGAAACTTTTCTCCAGAGTGTTTGCTAACATGTTTCTTGCGACTACTCTTGGTAGCGAAACCCTTGGCACAGTATGGACAGGGGTATGGCCTCTCTCCACTATGAGACACCATATGGTCTGATAATTTAGATTTGTGGAGGAATCTTTTGTCACATTCCGGACACTGATGAGGTTTTTCACTTGCATGGATTTTCATATGTCGGTTATATCTCCAGCGTTTTGAAAAACTTTTGTCACATAGAAAACAACAATATGCCTGGTTCTCCTCTCCCATGTGAGAAATCCTATGTGCTGCAAGGTGGTCCAGTCCTGTAAACTCCTTATTGGATTTGTCCATGTCTGTTTCAAGCTTTTCTTTCCAATCTTCCTCACCATTAACGTACTCTGCATTCACACTGCACAACTGATCTGTGAAGAAAGGGAGAGATACGTGTACATGTAACCGGTGTATAGAATTTCAATAAACTCTAATACACATTTCCACTACAAGCCTACCGAAGTTTAATGTTAAAGCTGATGATAATTCAAGCAAATAATTATCAACATGCTTTACTGTAACTGAATGAATACATACAAGGAATAGAGATATCTACTAACACAATAGGAAAGACTTTACAGAAATCAACCTAAAGAAGGCGCTCCCATAGGAATAATCAATATGCAACTACATGTACATGTAACACTTGTTCCCAATTGCTGCAACGTTTATGTTGAAAAGGGTCGTATCAGGACTGCAGGTGCCACCTCATCGGTTTTTGCTCATGAACCTTCAGAATCAATTTTCTTGGATCCTGAGCATTGCAAAGCAGATACCCAGTACTTTCAACATGAACTTTATACCACCAGTCACACAACCAAGCCGACTGATTCTTTGCTATTATTGGCAATGTAGTTTTCTGTTCGGTTTGGCGTCGGTCTGTTGTCGGTTTGGCGTCGGTCTCGTTGGTGTGACTGTGGTATTAGGGGATCCAGTTTGGAACAATTTTTTTGAAAAGTAATAGTAAATTCATGTCCCGTCTGTCATGTTGAATTTGAAGCCCGGGCGATATTTTTTGGGCAGGGTTTGAAAAAAAAAAAAAAATTCCCCTTTTTGTTTGTACCACATACTAGAGATCACAATGTAAATCAAAATTTAAGAGTAATTTTATAATATAATACAAAATATTAGGTAAAAAAGATCAAAGTGAGGGTTGGATGTCCATCTGTTACGCTGGAATTAGACTTAGAAATTATTAGACTGAGCAATATACATGTACAATATCTATTTGATGAGCAAGTTGATGCAAATGTTGAAAGTTTAGGTAGGCTTAATAAATCTGTATTCCAAAGACTTACTGAACAAGGGTTATTTACATGTAGACAAGAAATATATGCAACTCAAAAGAAACTTGCCGCGCAATGCGAATGTATCCCTCGGCACTGGCGGCGATTCAAAGGAGGGACGAAGAACCTCCCCCTCCCCTCCCTCAAACAAAAGGATGGTGTAGAGATTGCTGCCAGTGGCCTACAATGTTTGTAGATTAGAGTATAATGCATCTCTATAGAAAATTCGAAAGAAATCTGTCAAAAGAAATGTGACCTTAGAGCGCATACAAGATATCCACTAAAATATGACCTATGACCCTATGAAAAACAGAACACTGCAGGGCAGCACCACCAAAAACTGTAGAGGTCGAGAGTAATCTATGATGGACCTCCATACAAAATCTGAAAGAAATCAGTCAACAAATGTGTCCTCCAGAATGCGTGTATCCAAAATTTGACATTTGACCCTATAAAAAGCAGAACACTGGGGCAGCACCAGCAAACACTATAAGAGATGTGTAGATTTCACTAAGAGACACCTCCATAGATGTATAAAAATTTTAAAGAAATCCATCAAGAAATGTGGAAGTTACAGCGCACAAGAGACATATGACATTTGACCCTATAAAGGACAGGACAATGAGGGCAGCATCACCAAAAAGTAAAGATGTGTAGATTATACCAAGTTACATCTCCATACAAAATTTGATAGAAATCCATTTAATACGAAATGTGGCCTGCAGAGTGCACTCACGCCATCCCCCGAAGTATGACCTTTGACCCTATAAAAGATGGGACACTGGTGGCAGCATCACAAACTAGCACATCAATGATGTGGCACTCATCCGGCATCCAGCAAAGAAATTCACGCAATTTGTACTTTGAACAGAGTAGACACTGTAATGAATACATGAAATGTACATGTATTGGTTACATGCATGTACAGATGATGAAGTGCCTATTGCAAATCTGGCTAAATGTGGTTTTGGAAGGAGACAGTGACATATAGATATGAATGAAAGTCTGGAAATTGACAACTCAAGTTGCACGACTTCAGTTAAAAGATTTTGGGGAATGTAAATTTTAATAGTTTTACTGTGTGACAGAGAAATTTGAAATAAAGCATAAAGTCAGTCAAGGTGAGGTATCTCTACCAACTGTGAAATGTTTATTGAGAGAGATTTGAAGGTTAATATTTGTAATAAAAGAGAAAAGCACTGAATGACATAACTTATGTATTGGTGTAAAAAAAGAATTTTAAGGTTGGGACATTTAAGGGTGGCTTCAGTGCATTGTCCCTCTATGTTTCTAGATTTTACCAAGATACACCTCCATACAAAGTATGAAAGAAATCCGTCGAGAAATGTGACCGCTAGAGCGCACACTTGAATGTGACGCGGCAGCGGCGGAATGCTGCTGAATCCAAAGTATCCTCCGGCATTCTGCCAGGGGATACAATAAAAATTGTTTGCTAAGAACTTCAACCAGGTTCATCGGAAAGAACCAATAGGCTTCAATTATGAAGCTCTGTTCCTTTTTTATATGCAAACCAAAATCCCTATCCTTTCCTTTGATCATTTACATGTACAGTCAGAAGTACATGTACACTCATCATAAAACTAAGTGTTCACATACACTGCACTGTGAGATACATGTAGCGTAGGAAACACAGTGGCATGTAGAAATGAGCCCTGAGGGCAAATACATGTGCATCGTACCTGGATTAGGCTACTGGTACAACTGTATGTACATGCATGTACAACCAACCACTTAAACTGCTAAACAGTAATACATCACTGAGCCCCCCCTGTGATAACGCATTTCGCGCACACAAACAAATTTATATTTTAATTTTTGCAGGAAATATCAAGATATAATTTGTTATTGCTTCAGATAATTCGAATGATCCATCACTTTGATCAGCATCACTGTTGTCATGGAAAGTTTCATCCTGCAATATCAATCAAGGAGGTACTAGGCTTTCCCTGGTTCAATGTACGCGACGCCATATTGATTGGTAACGCTGTATAATCTCTATGGGTAAATGACTTGAGATTAACGGATTTTTAGCATGGAAAGTCGGACCTGTTATCTTTTTCTAAAGAGCTCCATCTATTGTCAGAACCCTGTATATTGTTATTCTGGTGCTAAATATATATGGTAGGGGTAGAAACACGGCTGTGCGAAGCTGCTAATGCAACAATGACAAAAATCCTGTAATATTACGGGCTCCGCATCAAGTGTAAGAAATGGAAAACCTGTAATATTACGGGCTCCGCACCAAGCGTAAGAAATGGAAAACCTGTAATATTACGGGGTCCACACTCAAGTGGTTATACAGAAACTGTCCTGAAATGAGATGCAGAACTCTACTTTTATACTGCTGGGTGCACAATCAACACAAACATTACCATTATTACATTTTTGCTTTCATGGAACACCTTCATGTGCCACCAAATTTTGCTAAGGTCCCTTTGGTAGTTTTGATTTCCCTCCTTTGTGGGATTTTTTATGTTCAGAAAGACCACTGCTATATTTGAATTTCCTATCACAAACAGGGCACTGATAGGGCATCTCTCCTGTATGAGTATGCGTATGTTCTAAAAGGGTATTCTTATAAGGAAATCTTTTGTTACAAACTGTGCACTGGTAAGGTTTTTCTCCTGAGTGGATTCTGAGATGTCGCGAGAGCTGACTCTTGGTAGAGAAGTGCTTGTGACAGACCGAACACTCAAAAGGCCTCTCCCCTGTATGGATTTTCTTATGTCCTGCAAGATGAGATTGCTGTCGAAATCCCATGTTACATTCTGTACACTGGAATGGCTTTTCTCCGGAGTGGGTTCTCGCATGACGCACAAGGGCACTCTTGCAAGCAAAGCTCTTGTCACATTGTGGACACTGATGCGGGCGTTCTTCTGCATGGTACCTGGTATGTACTATGAGATTACACTTGAAAGGAAAGCTCTTGCCACAGTCATTACACTTGAAAGGTTTCTCTCCAGAATGGGTTCTAAAATGTGTCGAGAGATGACTCCTTTTGTAAAACGTTTCGTCACATTCTGAACACTTAAAGCATTGCTTTTCTCTGTGAATTTTGGCATGTCGTGAGAGCTCACTCTTGACTGGAAATCTCTTACTGCAGACAAGACACTCGTAAGGCTTCTCTCCAGTATGTGTTTTCATATGTCCAATAAGATGACTCTTTTGTGTAAAGCCCAAGTGGCATTCTAAACATCGATGAGACCTTTCTCCCGTGTGGATTTTGGCATGACGTGCAAGTGCACCCTTGTAGGAAAATTTCTTGCAACAAGTTGGACATTGGTTCGGCTTTTCTCCTGTATGGCATCGAGTATGTCGCTCAAGTTCACTCTTGAAAATAAACCTCTTGCTACAATCTGAACATGTGTAAAGCTTCGTTCCAGAGTGTATTTTCATATGCCTCTTGAGGCAGCTCCTTTCATAAAATGATTTGCCACAATCTGTACACTTAAATTGTGGCAATTCTCCAGTGTGAACTTTCATATGCACCTTCAGTCGATGCTTTTGAGTGAATCTGGAGCCACAAGAAGGGCATAGAAATGGTTTCTCACCTCTATGAGCTCTGACATGAATCAATAGGCCACTCTTTCTTACAAATGTCTGATTACAAGTGGAACAGACAAAACGTTTTTTCTTACTGTTCCTCGGGGTAGTATTGCTTATAGTATATTGATCATCCAACTTGTTAAGTCTGTCAGGATTACTTTCACCATGTCGGGCGATGTCTGTATAAAACTTCCCTTCGGAGGATTCCTCATGGTCCAATAATAAACTTGAATCTTTCTCACTCCTGTCCAAACTGCATATTTCATCTGTGAATAAAAAGAAAGATGCCCTGTGTATAGAGTTTGCCATAAACTTGAAACAAAAAATGTATTTCAAGATCACTTCTACAGGGAAATGCAAAGCCTGGAGTAGATTCTATGGAGCCAAGACAAAATAATATTTGATGAGGACATTATGAGAGAATAAATTGGTTTACCCATTCTGTGTTTACAAGCATTGCACCAGTGAGTCTTATAAGCTCAAGAAGCAAAAAGGCCTAGCATCAATGCAAAAGGTAAGCTTACAACAATTCAAACCATACAAGAGACAACAAATGGCTTTACCGTCAAGGGAACAGAATTATTTTCTTAATTCAAGTTCTAAAATTGCACATTCATAAAGGAAAAGGTGTGTGTTTAAACATCCATATTCTGTAACATCTTTACATACAAAGAGAAGGTTAAGTAGGTAACTATCAACATAAACCCTAAATTTGCAAACTGGAATTTTGTTTACATTTCTACTGTATATATCTTTTGAAAGCTGAGAATCTCTAGTTTATGAAAATGTACATGTTCATGTCTCAACACGATCATGTCTTTATTTCATATTATTACTTTTGAAGTAGGAAAAGGCGCCCTCACAGCGAGACGGGACAGAACTGATAAAAGAAGCAATTAAGTTAAAACTGCCAAGTGCATTTGAAAAATAAAATTTAGAGTTGGAATGTATTCATAAAGTCAATCAATTCTAGCAATAGTTTGTTATAATTGGGTAATAAAACTTCAACTTTTTGGTGCAAAATTGTATTTTGGGGCACTTCGACACAATTTTAAAATTCTTTTGTTGAATAAACTAGAGTTAGTATACTGAAGTTTAATAAAGTATCAATGAAGTATCAATCATTCCGGCCCGTCGCACTTGGACGAATGGTGACCTTCCAGTCAAGGCAATGCGGCGCAACACTACCCAACCTTTCGGTACAAGCCATATGAATTGAGATATTCAGCATACATGTGGCATTTTTTTTTTAATGAGGATAAATTCTATCAAATTGTATCCTGTCGCCCTGATTGGCTTTAGACCCAGTGCTACTACTGGAAATGGCATACAAATGAATTTGTAAAATAATGTATCATTATGATTCCTGAGTTGCAGAACACCATGTAGAAATAAAACTGGCATTGAATTATGATGATGATTGCCATTGAAATTCAGAATATTGTACATGTAATCATGTAGCCTGTACAACAATAGCTTAGCAAAAATGCTACAGCAAGTATGACAAAAAAACAACAACATTCACATGTATGTGTGTATGTAACCAATCAGTTGTCTTTCCCCAACTCCGGACTTGCTATCTATTTACACATGCACTAGAATCAGATTTACGTGTGCCCTAACTAGCAGGTGAAAAGATAGGTGAAAGATGGTTGTCAATTTGCAAGACTCCAGATACATGTAGGTCAAGGATGGTTGTCACTTTGCAAGACTCCAAATAGGTGAGCTTTTCTTGTGAAAGACAGTGTGTATCAATGCATGTACATATATGCCATGGTTCTCACAGGAAAATGTATCTATGCAAATTGCCTCCATTGGACTACAAACTACAGAATTGTCAGAAGAATTAGTTATATTACATATTGCATGGCTCTGAATGGGATACCAGAGAATATTGGCCCTAACGAGTGGAATATTTTCTGGTATTCCATGAAATAAAGGCATGGATATAATTATTATTATCTATACCCTACAGGAAAATGATTTAGAACTTAATAAAAATCATTTAACCAACCACATTCAGTTAATAGAGCCCCTCATCATACTTCGTTGTGATCACACAAGTTTAACTTAACCTCTTTATGACGTCATGTGCGTATACATGTGTGTATGCGTTGCATTATTTGCGCGCATGCAAACAGACCAGACAAAATACAGCATAATATTGCACGGCAAGTTTAGTACTGTAGCATATGGGGAATTCACCGTTCCGTGCAATATGCTCTAATATTGCACGCGCAAATCAAGCGGACAAAAATATGCGTTTTTAATGTGCCGCTAAAATGCCTAATAATCAACAATACTGAATGTATGAAATGGACAGTTTAAGCGTCTCCTTTTAGTGATGTTTTATTATCTTTTGAACTACATGTAGAATGCTCTGAATTACAAATAAATAACACATTCATGAGCAGAAAGTGCCAATATTGTTACAAAATTTGAGTCAATTTCTGTTGCAGTACATCGTGCTGTTCATGAATAAGAGCTACAAGTATTTAATTTTTTTTTAAGTCTCTAAACTGGCAAATGCAGGGTAATATTTACAATCAATATTTTTGTGTACAGATTAGTAATTTCTTGTTGATTTTTTTTTTCACATACCGGTAGGTTCATTTAATAAATACTTGTATTTTTCTTAACTACGAAAGAGTGTAAAATACAAATAATTATTGCCAACTTCAGAAGGAAAAGCTCATTCATTTAGACCTTGAGGCTTGAGAAAACTAAGAATTGACCAATGAAATTGACATTTTGGAATACCTGTAAATGGATTCATGATGGGAACAGTTGTAAAACTGACTGAAAAGTCAAGGAAAATTAAGCTTCCTTAATACAACTTCAAGTTCAAATAGATATTGTTTAGAAATAGAGGAGGGAACTGGAAAGATGCAGAATGACAAAGTGAACAGGGCAATTAATTCATGACTCTCGTTTGAACATAAACAATTGTCTAAAACCACCAATTTAAACGCAAAAGCAAATAAAGGCCAAGAACAAAAAAAATATTTGTGAAGAATAAGAGACCAAAAATATTTGTTTTGTTTTAATAAAGAAAACAAAAGGATGTTTTCTTTTTCTTTTCTTTCTTTTTGGCCTGTAGACATTTACAATACATGTAGGCTACAGGCTGCTCAGGTAAAATGTTACCTGTGTCACTGTCCATATCAGTGACCAAGATCTATGTTTAACCTACATTACCTACAATGTACAGGGAGCACAGATGCAAGAGATTTTTTATAAATAGTTCCTTCATAGAAAGGACTGCGGAAAGGATCCAATAAAGCACTAGGCACAACATGAGAACAAAAGATGTGAAAGAGGAGTTAACTCTGCATCCACCATGGGTAGTAATCCTGGACTACCATGCATTGTTTGTGTTGTCTTATCTGTACACTCTACAAGTAGTACATGTACAATGCATATTTGTCGACTGTGGACGTCCCATGTTTGTGCCATTCGTAGAAAGAGCAAGAAGTGGAAAGGAAAGTACTCACTGAACTAATCCTGCTAAGAATAGTGGAGCAGAAATCATGCAGGACACACTGTGCACTCCTACTCAACTGCAGATAAATCTTCTACTTCTGGAACATGATCTTGCACTTATGGAAAATGATCTTGCATCTCTGGAACATGACCTTCTCTTGCTGGCTGCCCCCTCCCTGAACTTTCTGGGCGTTTTCAGCACGTTGTTCTCTCTTGTACTCTGTCTCTTTCGCAAATCCTTCTCTTTTTTTGTGCAGATAGTGATGGTCACCAGGCTCATTTCTTCACTTTCCATTCTTCTTTTTTTGTTTCAAAGCCTTTTCTTCACAGAAACGTGTACGTGGACCTCCTTAATGCTTTGTCAACTTTTTGGAATGTTTGTTCTCTCTGTATCTCCTAAATCTTATCTTTGCTTTTTCATTGTACTAATTTTCTCTCTGTTTGCAATCCATATTTTTCCAATACTGGCGTAGACTTAGTCTTTCTTTTCTCAGGTGATCATCATAATTCTGCAGCAATTTACGGTGCCAACATATATCCTTCTCACTCGGAGTGCAGATTCACTCGGCCTTAAGCAGGTTGGACTCTAGGAAATCAAATATTGTGCTTCTTCACTTTTCATCTCTGTGCATTTATGTTGCATTCAAGAGAACCCTTTCCTGAATACATCCTATCCCACTCTGGGCATTGATATGGCTTTTCCCCAGTCTGGGCCCTGGCATGACGGACAAGATGTCGCTTTTGAGAAAATACCTTGTTGCATCCTAGACACTGATGTGTCATTCTGTTTGCATGGGTTGTCATATAATAATTAATTTAATACAAATTCCAAATTTTTGTCCATGAATATGATTTCCACATAACCTGAACTAAGCTGTATTTATAGTAATATGGTTTTGCATGTATAATGTACAATTTCAAAACATATACTGTATGATGTAAAATATGCTGAGTGTGTTTCAAAATATTACATTTCCATACATATACATGTATGTTCATGTAAGTACTTACTTTTCACAAAATATTCATATCTTCTTGATTTTTGTAGAAAATTATTTAAGTAGTTCTGTATGAACATAACATGCAAAAACATATTACTATTAATATAACTTTTATGAGGAAATCATAATCTTGGGGACAAATATGATTTTTTTTTATTGATGTAAACAAATTAATTGGTGATATCACAAACTCATAAGGGAGTTGCCAATTTGTCTGCTTTCCCTAGTTTTTCATTTCATAAAAAAAAAATTAAAAATTTATTCATTTGATTTTCCTCAAACTTCTTTCGATCTGTTTGTCTTATATTTATACTGGTAATAAGACCAAGTTATTTTGGGACGTGCTACCCCTTAATAATCTTGGGTCACATTTGACTGGTAATGCTAGCTGTACCTATAAATCATTGCCTAAAGCGCTTTAGCACTGGTTATGTGGAAAATGAATAAGAAATCAATATGATAGGTTAGACCGGCTTTTGCTAAACAGTCGGGTAACGTCGCGTCGCGTTGGTAGAAATTTTCAAACATTTTTCAGGAGGGTGTCTTCAAGGGGACAAATTGAAAAAGAGTCCATCTCAGTATGATTTTTCCCGTTTTCAGGCTAAAAACGACAAACAAGGGAATAAAGAAAACAATAAAAGGATAATGCAAAGAAAAACATGAACTATAAAGAGAGAATAGAAGGGTAGGAAGGATGGAAGAAAATATGATGAAAGGAAACAAAGAATACAACAAAAGGTCCGTCCGTCCGTCCGTGTGTGTGCTCAAAAAGTTAGAAAATGCTACTTCTCCGTCATTTCTTGGCCGATTTTGATTCTGATTGTTTTATCTGATAGGGCTGAGTTGGGGCTTCCAAACTTCTACACAAAATCATGGCATTCATCAATTATGCAAATTTATGCGAATTTATTCAAAACCGACTAAAAATGCTACTTCTCCTCTATTTAACACCGTATTTTGAATCTGATTGTTTTATCTGATAGGGCTGGGTAGGGGCTGTCAAACCTCTACACATAATTTTGAAATTAATTAATTATGCAAATTTATTGTACTTTATTCAAAATCAACAGAAAATGCATTTATAATCATAAAACATTAATTTGATAATTCATTTCTCACATTTATCTTCAAGGTTCTATCAGAAATTACATAAATTAACAGCCATTCCACAGATCTACACTTCTGGCGGGGACATGTATTACGCATCGCGTAATTACTAATTCAGTTGTTTTTAATCCTTTTATTAATTTTTTCTTTCCATATTTCCTTTCATTACGTTATTCTTTTATTGCCTTTATCATTTTGTTTTCCATCTTTCATAATGTTACTGTTTATATTTATTCTTTGTTTCCTGCTTGTTTTTATTGCTTTCCATCTTCACTTTGTTATTCTTTGTTCCCTTTTATCATCTTCTCTTCCACCTTTCTTCATGTTTATATTTATCTTTTTATCATTTTTCTCTCTATGTCTCGCTTTGTCATTTCTTGCTTTTATCCTTCTATCATTTATCTTTCCATCCTTCCTCTCGTTATGATATTCTTTGTTTCCTGTTATCATTTTCTCCCCCACCTTCCTCACGTTAATCTTTATCCTTCTATCATTTCTCTCTCTGTCTTTCTTTATATAAGTTAAACTTTTTTTATCCTATCTTTTCTCTCTCTATCTTTCATATTATTCTTTTTAAAATCATTTTCTGCTTCCCATCTTTACTTCCTTTCCTTAAAGGGAGCGACAAGTCGCAATCTATGGGCGCTTTTACAGTTGGCTGCTCCTTTCTCTGGATCAAAGTTCAAAGCGACTTCAATTTATCGTGCGCAGCGAATAAAAGTTCGAGCATTGACCCAAATTTGAGTAAACAAGATCGCACGTTCTTTATTCCAGTATTTTAATCTCATTGGTCGGTTGCGTATGGAGGGATTCGAGTTAACGATCACGCGAGGAATCCGGCAATAACATTCCTTCGGTAGCGGACGATTGGACCTGATTGTATCCGAATTTCCCCGAGTCAGGCCAACTGGTCAGGCCCATGGATTACGACTTGCCACTCCCTTTAAAACATTCTTTGCTTTTATCCTATCATTTTGTTTTCCTTTCATCCTTTCTTTCCTTATGTTATTCCTTTATTCAAATTATCATCTTCTCTTCTATCTTTCCTTATGTTACTCTTAATATCTTTATCCTTCTATCATTTATGTCTCTATCTTTCTTTGTTATTCTTTGTTTTTATCCACTTATTTTTACTTTCCAACTTTCCTTTTGTTGTATTCTTTGTTTCCTTTCATCATATTTTCTTCCATCCTTCCTTCCCTTCTATTCTCTCTTTATAGTTCATGTTTTTCTTTGCATTATCCTTCTATTGTTTTCTTTATTCCCTTGTTTGTCGTTTTTAGCCTGAAAACGGGAAAAATCATACTGAGATGGACTCTTTTTCAATTTGTCCCCTTGAAGACACCTTCCTGAAAAATGTTCGAAAATTTCTACCAACGCGTTACCCGACTGTTTAGCAAAAGCCGGTTAGACCTAACCGATATACACTGTACATAATATGCTAATGAGCCTGCCTCACCAATTTTATCATCTCTGTGGATTGGCATGGCCACTGATTCTCTTTAAGCAAAGACCTCATCGATGAAATCTTGGAGCCAATCACTGAATGCTCCTTCGATGAGATGTCAGAGCAGAAGAAATCATGTGGGCAGTGTCCGTTGTGCTTGACTGACAGAAGCCTAACAATTTTGTCGTCAAGGAGTGACCCATTGTTGTAACAGGTACATTATAAATGTACTTTGTCGTTATTGTTATTTGTCAGATGTGACCCAGGCCTTAAATACAGTACTGGCACAGTCTGAGCTGGTTTACCGCATGAAATACATGTATGACCAAGGCTTTAAGGATCCTAAAGGAAAGTAACTGACATGCATGCCTACCTGCTTTGTGTTCATCTGTATGCTCTAGCTCATCTTGTGGTTCCTCATCTTCTATCCAGCCATCTCCAGAATCTTCCTCCTCCTCTGAAGATGAGCTTTCTGTTGTCTCTTCCTCTTCCTCCTCTTCCTCCTCCTTAATGATTTTCACTCCTCTCACCTCCTCATCTTCAAAGCTTTCCCCAGGCTCTTCTTGCTTTACAACTGGTAGTGAATAATGGTATAAAAAATGACTTTGAGGATATGTACATGTAGGACAAAATGTAAAAGCAAAATATGTTGAAGATACACAAAGGATGGCTCTAGATTTCAGAACGGACAAAACAATGCCTTCTTTGTCAATACATCGATACAATAAAAAAATTGGTGTGGTTAAACTGCCTAAGGCACTGAAAGAGTTACACTATGTATGAAGAATATATACTCTAAAATGTGTGATAAACACAAATATGAATTTAATCATGCATGAGACAGATAAAATCTTTAAAAAGAGGAAGGTGGTCTTGATGGACCCATGCAATGAAGTGGAGCAACAGAGTGGGGGTTGGTGGGGGAAGGGGGGGGGGGAATTCCCATTTGCTTTGTACTCAAAATTCCATGAATTTCCATTTTTATGGTTGCTGATAAAGAATTACTGGTTGACCTTTTCCATAGAGAGGATAACATGTGTCTAATAATATATATAAGGCACAGGTATGTACATGTACATGTACAGCTTGGAAAAAAATTATTAGACCAAGCTTCTGTAATAAGGGTAAGTATATGCATACAAAATTATAACAAGCAAAAGATACGACTGCGTCTTCAATATGCCTCCGCTTGTATTCAGATAATTCCTAATCACCTGCAAGTATAGTTGATGCGCATTCATCAAATGGTTTATTGCGAAATTGTGATTTAAAACACTAAAATCCTATATTACTAATTGACCTCTGACTATAAAGCAATATAATCAGTTGTTCTTGAAATATCGTGGAAATGTAGCCAAAAACTGTATTAATATCATGTAAATTGGCCGCTGAGACCTGCAACCTGTGACCTACTTACCCCCAAATTCTATTCAGTTCATTTTCCTATGGTACATGTAGTACATGCTGGTACGAAGTTTGATGTTCTTACCTCAAACAGTTCTTGATATCGCAGTAACGAGGGTAAAAACCAGTAATTTCATGTAATTTCATGTAAATTGACCTCTGTGAGCTCTGACCTTTGACCTACTTACCCCAAAATCTAATTAGTTCATCTTTCTATGGGGATACATACTGGTACCAAGTTTGAAGTTCTTACCTCAAACAGTTCTTCAGAAATCGCGGTAACGGTGCTAAAAACCAAGAATTTCATGTAATTTCATGTAAATTGACCTCTGTGACCTCCTTATCCCAAAATCTAATCAGTTCATCTTCGTATGGGGATACATACTAGTACCAAGTTTGAAGTTCTTACCTCAAACAGTTCTTGAGATATCGCAGTAACGAGGCTAAAAAACCAGTAATTTCATGTAATTTCATGTAATTTCATGTAAATTGACCTCTGTGACCTCTGACCTTTGACCTACTTACCCCAAAATCTAATCAGTTCATCTTCATATGGGGATACATACTGGTACCAAGTTTGAAGTTCTCACCTCAGATAGTTCTTGAGATATTGCGGTAACTGTGCTAAAAACCAGTAATTCCATGTAATTTCATGTAAATTGACCTCTGTGACCTCTGAACTTTGACCTACCTACCCCAAAATCTAATCAGTTCCTCTTTCTATGGGGATATATACTGGTACCAAGTTTGAAGTTCTTACCTCAAACAGTTCTTCAAAAATCGCGGTAACGGTGCTAAAAAACAAGAATTTCATGTAATTTCATGTAAATTGACCTCTGACCTTTGACCTCCTTACCCCAAAATCTAATCAGTTCATCTTCGTATAGGGATACATACTAGTACCAAGTTTGAAGTTCTTACCTCAAACAGTTGAGATATCGCGGTAACAGTGCTAAAAACCAGTAATTCCATGTAATTTCATGTAAATTGACCTCTGTGACCTCTGACCTTTGACCTACTTACCCCAAAATCTAATCAGTTCATCTTCGTATGGGGATACATACTAGTACCAAGTTTGAGGTTCCTACCTCAAATGATTCTTCAGATATCGCGGTAACGAGAAGTGGGACGGACGCACGCACGCACGGACGGACGGACGGACAACCCGAAAACAAAATGCCTCCGGCACCCACCTTCGGTGGGCGGAGGCATAAAAATGATTTGTCTTTGTATTTCATTGAATGAATACCAAATTCCACCAATTATACCTGATATTTTATTTCCTTTCTTACCACAAAAATAACACTATTGTCTCGAATGGGTGGGTTGCGGGAGCGGGATGGGAGCGGGAACGGGCACACCCTTTTGAGACAAGCCCCCCGGTTATCTCGAATGGACGCGTTCCCAGCGAGACGTTCAATGAACGCGCCACTTCGAGACAACCGGGGGAGCTTTCCTCGAATGGGTGTGTTGAGTAGACTTTTGTAACAGACGTTTAGAAGTTTTTTGAAAAATGTACTCTTGCTGGTTTTTTTGTTTTTCTTTTGTCTAAGATGTAGAAAATATAACCGGCAGTGGCGGCACAAGGATTTTTAAAGTGGGGGGGGGGGGGGGGCAAATGGGGGGGGCAAAGCTTCCGACTGTGGGGGGGGGGGGGAACTTCTCGCTGGGGGGGGCGTCCATTCGAGATAACCGGGGGGGGGGCTTGTCTCGAAAGGGTGTGCCCGTTCCCGCTCCCGCTCCCGCAACCCACCCATTCGAGACAAGCCATCAGTAACCATTCTTGGGTCTAATAATTTTTTCCATGGCTAAATATGGAAATATTTTCTTTGGAAAAAAATGAAGTTAATTCATATTTTATTAACAGAACACAGGGAAAAGAACATTAATGTTCTCATACATGTATGCCTATATAATTTCATTTCAAGCCAATTTGACATGAGATTGGACTCTCCCTTTGACTGGTAATACCAACCTTCTTGAATCAATGATGTTTGCTGGCTCTGTTTGCAGGACAAGTTTGGCCACTGTTCAGGGGGTGGGCCATCTTCTTCATTACATACTTCTTCTTTGATGAACACTGTACTACTACCACCTGATAAGATAAAAGAGTAATCTTCTTCAACTTCAAAGTATAATAATGGATTCTAATAAAGCAGTCACATCTGTTACACTGTGGCACTCATGGTGCTTCCACATAATTAGACTCGTCATACAGGCTGTAGCTGAGAGCTCTGACTGCCAAATACAACAGTACTATGGCTGTATGCAGCACTCTGGCATATACATGTATATCAGTTACCCAATCAAACCTTATGCAGAGTGGCAAAATATAGATAGATTTCTTGCAAATGGACATTTGAGCCATGCTGAGATTCAAACCCTGAAAATAATTGAAGTCAGATGAATGAACATGTACATATACATGTACTGTATACCCTGACATCTACCATCATGTACAGTACATGTATGTATTCAGACTTACAACTGAAAGGATCATTTTAAAGATTTATCCGACCCCCAATTGCAAGAATATGGTTTGTAAATAAATAATAAACATATTGAAATAAAGGTTTCATCAATTTTAGCAAATAAAATAGATTTTTTTGCATAAAATGTACCCCTGATTATTGCCCTTATTGAGCCAGATTTCTCAAACAGACCGATAAACATCGAAGCGGGGTTGTGTGTAAAAAAAAAACAACATCAACGAGAGTCGTTTTTTGGGGGGAATCCTTACGTTTTGTGGCAAAATGCCACAAAATTGCGTTGTGTGTGTGTGTGTGAGGGGGGGGGGGGTGTTAAATGCTTCAAAGAACCCCAACATCAGTTTCTTCACCTTTCCAAAGCTCAATATTAAGCAACGGAATTTGTGGGTGAAGTTTGTGAAAATTCGGCGAAAAGATTTCACAGCAGCAACACGCAGCAAGCATGCACAAATTTGTAGCGACCATTTCGAAAAATCAGCCTTCGAACGTCACTGCAAGATTGACTTTGGAGATGTAGCTGGCCCGAAATACAAGGCTAGGTTGAAGGATATCTTGCCCACAATACAGAGCATCAAATATGAAAAACACCAACAATTAAGCCGCAGCAGGAGACCACTGTCGGAAGTCAGGCTGAGAACTCATGTGAGCAACTTTCGCTGTATTGTGAAATTGTATTGTTGAATCAATGCCGACATGGTCGTTCTTGCGCCGATTTTGTGGACTCAGATCGAAGTCATAGTATCGTTTTTTCCAAAAAATGTCAAGTGACAAGTTAAAACTAACCTTTATTAGGTGTTTCACCAGATATTCCACTGCTGTGACCAATATTAGGAAGAAAAGAGCGATTCTCGTAGAGTACATGTAGCTCTGTTCTTTTCTTCCACGGCAG
Organism: Heliocidaris erythrogramma; assembly: GCA_025617745.1. NCBI lineage: Eukaryota > Metazoa > Echinodermata > Echinoidea > Camarodonta > Echinometridae > Heliocidaris > Heliocidaris erythrogramma. The sequence continues at coordinate 34,351,526 of CM046873.1, read as the reverse complement.
TGTATCAGATCTAGCCCAGTTCTCAAGCGGAGCCCTACGGGGTTTCACCGCGTCGCTGTACATGTAGCCTACCATGATGTGTACGGGTCCGACTTTTTAAAGTTTTCGTGCATGTAAACTTGTGCGAGCTGTCTGAAAAATGGTTGCTTGTTTTCATATAATATTTAACAAAACTGATGGATTTGGAAACATAATTTTGAAGTATAAAATCATGTCAAGCAAAGTTTCTCTTCACTCTCGGTTGCCAGTCCATGCTATGTTGTGCAGCAGTATATCACGGAGGTCATACGACTCTACCCAATGACGTCAGTGCTAATTTGCATAGAAAAGTATTACAAGCTAGGATTTTGCCGAAATTGGACTGCGAGACAATTTCAAACCCTCAAAAGGGTGATTTTTATTTTTTTTTAAATGCACTTTCTAGTTGAGCTATTTGAAAAATTTAAAAAGGATTGTTTTCTTTGATACACAAATTTTAATATTACCAAATAAAAATACATACCACTTCTTTTCTCAATATGAGCTCTTTAACCCTTACTGTACTACCGTATTTTCCGGCTTGAAGGTCGCACCCCAACTTTGACAACTCATTTGGAAAAAAAAAATATGGGAAAAAAAAATATGGGGAAAAATCACAAGCATAAGAAATTTTGCCCCCCCCCCCCCCAAAATCATACAATAAAAAAAAAGGGCCAAACTTTTGTATTGACTATTTGAATACGATTATTCCTAGATGTTTTTGCTTTTATGTCATTAAGAATTTTTAAAAAGGAAGCAAATCTGACGAAGCGCATAGCTCGCAAACACGTACATCTTTGTAGACTAGTACTACGGTACGTGCACTTTCCCTACTATAAAAGTTTGACTATGAACAGGACTATGAACCGTGAGTCACAATCACAAACGAAATCGGAAAGGAAATATTTCCACCACTCTACAAAATCGAGGATACGACCGTGCTGAAATAGCGCGGATGTGGAGGGGGTTCCATCGATCTCTACACATATGAGGGGTGCACTCAAAAGACAAATTAAAAGTGCCTACATGTATGTAGTGCTGTAACGTCCATTACAATAGCTTACAGAACAGAAAATACATTTGCCTCTTTGATACTACCATAAAATCCCCCCAAGAAAGAAATTCTGGTTATTTTTCAAGGCTGATTTCAGCATACATGTAATACTCAAGCTCAATCAAGCTTCGTACGAGTGCTTTGTCAACCTCGGAAGACCATACGACGCCGTGTTTTATTAAATTATATTTATGAGATATTTACATGTATTAATAAATATATTAGTTCTGAATTATATATTTAATTAGCAGAAGCAGCCCGTGGACATCCACGGGCGCTAGCTGTGTTCATGATTAATCACCGTACCGTTAATTTGTCACAATAATCAAGTGAATAAATAAAAAAGTCGGATAAAGTTATTTTTTACCAAAAAGTATTTACAACATGTGCATTGGCGGATCAGGGTGGGGGTACTTCCGGTCCGTGCCCTCCCAACCCCCTTTTTGGAAGGAAAGTATGCATTTTGACCATGTACAATCCGCCCTTTTGTCGATTGTGCCCCCCCCCCCCCTTTTAGAATGAAAACCTTTTTTGCTTGTCAAAGAATTATGCAGGGACCCCCATTTTGAGGTGTATGACTGCCTACATTATACACACGCAGTATAGGAATGTAGCTATGAGTGTTTTAACCCTTTGCTTACTGACACCTAAAAAAACAGTTATTTCAAACAAAATTTAAATCTCCTTTTTCTTTTGGTGAACACCTTTTTTTCGTTGGCTTGTCGGCTTAAAATGAGCGCATACAATGCAGAAATCAGACAAATTACACTTTTTGTGGTCAGTAAAATCGTGACATTTTTGTCGGTGAAAAATCAAACCAAAAATTCAACCCTGGCTACGTATGGGGTTAAAGCAGAAAGCGGTTCATTGGGAGAAAATATCGGTGCACATTGTGCTATTTTAGGCAATTTTGACCAAAATTAAGCACATTCCATTGCATGTAACCAATAAAACATGGCATAACAGTGTTATACCTATTGTAGTCTATTAACCTTTTGTATGGTGAAACTTATTATTTGCTTCTAGTAGTTATTTTTATAAAATCAGCCCTGTTTTACCACTAATTTTATGACTGGTGTTATTCAAATAGGCCTACATATCGGTAGCAATATAGATATAAAAGTACATGTCATTTATATTTTAAGTACTATATCAAACATAATAATGTATGGACTTGATGCTTTCCCTTTACGCTGGTTGTTGGTAAAGGGGCCAAAAATGGCAATTTTTGTTTTGCAAAAATTTTGTTCAGCACCCTGGATGTATAATTGAACTAAAATGTTGTTAATCATGCGGAAATGAGTACATCATGGTCCACTTACCCACCGTTTATGATGGCGCTTATACCACGGGTTCAAACAAAGTGGATTAAAAAACTGAAGAGCTGATGGTGTACTATTATTTTGTCCTTTATCATGTTTATGATAATTTCAGATACCAACTTTTTGAGGCACAGAGTTGAAGTGAGGCATGTCAGACACCGTTTTCACCGATTTATGTGATAAAACATCCACGTTTCGGACTTATAGGTTTTTGAAAACACGGAGTATATATTCTGTTAAGACTTATGTTTGGTCAAAATACTGCAAACCTGTATAACATAAATCAAATGATTTGGGATCACTACTCCTTCCTTAGCATATTCAAGGGCGTTAGTTTCTACTAAACAAACACAATGAAGCGTTGCTTCATGATAAGCCCACAATTAAAAAGTACCTTGGTGCGATTCAAACTGGTAAAAATGGTTTATATCGTATGTCATGATCACACGTACTTCAAAAAGTTGCAAATAGATTTGTCTGAAATGCTAACCAAGGAAGGACAGATATTAAGTACACATATATCTTGTTTTTACTTCTATCTGCCACCCTTTTGTTGACTCCGTTATTTTGGGACACACGGTAGAACTGGGCTCATATCACACCTAATAACATGTAACTATCTATATGTCCTCCTCTATTTCTTCATCTTCGGGTTTCTTATTCTGATTTTCACAGTTTGTACATGAAACATTGATTGTGTTACAACGAATTTCCAATTATAAATACTTAATTTTGGTCGAACTTACCCAAAAGAGCACAATACTGCATTTATGTTACCCCATTTAATCTCCTATCAGCTTAAACCTCATGTAATATTTCCTACAATGTCAATTTTTCTATAAAATGCATAGTTATAACCAATACAGTTAAATTTTAACAGGGCTGATTCCTTTAATTAGGCAATAATTGAAATTATCAGGTTATTTCACTCATAGCTACATTCCTATACTTCGTGTGTATAATGTAGGCAGTCATACACCTCATCTTTTTAAAACACCACTGCACAAAAGTCACCAATATTCACTCAAAAATCGGCATTTAATTTTCAAAAACCGACCCCAAAATATCCAAGAAATACAATAAATTCAACTCACCAATGTTGGAAAAGATATTTACAAAAATGAAATCCGTAATTTACTGTTGATTCTCGCGAAACGAGCTATCGGAGTCATTGTGTACATTTCCTGGTCGCCGCGGGCGCTGACATCTCCCCAAAAGAGTTTTGTCCTCAAAAATTTGGTCCCTATGGCGTACACGGAAAAGTTCCGATTTTCTGTGTGCGCGATCGTAAAGATCGATGTGCCCTTGCGATCCCGAGTTTCTTCGTGGACAAAAATTATATTGGCCGATTTTAGTCTAAGACATCGGCAATTTGTAAACAACACGCGATCGCGAAACAAATCGGCGGGGATTTCTCCGGTTTTGGACAAGATTTTGACTTTGGATTTTGCTGTAAATATCAAAAGTTCTTCCTAACGGCCATTTGAGGTAGGAGTGAGATTTTTAAGGGCTGAATTTGAAAGCAAGTATTTAAAATATTTATCTTATTTTCCCCCCCATACATTTAGTACATGCGACAGAAAATACCAACTATTTTACAGTAATGTACCCGTGAGTGGGTTATTTGAAGTGTCAGCAGTTAAAGGGTTAATACACCATCTTGTACAGAGTTGCTGCAACTACAACATAACTTTTCAAAAACTAGAGATCCAGACGGTTAAAATAAAACCATTCCCAGCTTGTTATACCTCCGGTAGGGGTATCTCCTAAATTAGAGCCCTTTTTCAGGTTCGTCCGCTACACTACTACTGGGAGATTCCGCAGAAGACATTGATGACTTTACATGTAGAATATTGTCAGAGTAGTGACTTTGAGGATGAAATTTATACGGAAGATAAAGTTGCAGGGCTGCGTTGGTGGATTTAGCGGTACATATGCACCTCCAGCCCTATACAAGCGGCGTAGATCATAGTCAGTGTGCCGATGGAGTATAAGTGGTCATCTTTCAAAAATTTTAATGTACTTTTGACATGTATAAGTAAACAAGAGCCCCAGGGGGCACAACGCTCACCTGAGGTGGATCAATTCACATCTGGTGCAGGGGCCCATATAAGGCCACCCAGAAAAAATTCATGAACAACTTTCATTCTTCCTCTATAGAGGTATCTCTATACACAATACCAAGTCTGAGCTTCCTACCAAGTTCGGTTAAATTCCAATCATGGGTTTTGGAGAAGAAGCTGAAAATGTAAAAAGTTTATGGATGGCGGACAACTTGCCCCACCCCCCCCCCCCTCCAGTATGTTACCCCCACAGACCCCCTATAGGGCCACCCAGAAAAAAATCATGAACAACTTTCATTTTTCGTCTATAGAGGTATCTCCATACACAATACCAAGTCTGAGCTATTCCTGGTTCTGCAGAAGATGATGTTTGAAATTTACATAGCTTTTACAGTTGGGGGCCCTTCCCCTGGGCCCCGCTGGGGGCCACATGTACCATTTTAGCAACTTTGGATCCCCTACCCCTAAGGATGATTCCTACCAAGTTTGGTTGAATTCCGATCATGTGTTTTGGAGAAGATCAGAATGTACATTTTGCCTGGCAGTGCCCCCCCCCCCTCAAGTGATTTATTATAAGAAAAAAATGTTTAAATACCAATAGGAACTTTTACCATTTTGGTACTACATTGTACATTGCTTTCATGTAGAATTATAAGTTAGAAGAATAAATGATTAACCTGAATGCAGGCATGTGAGTGAGGTAAAAAAAAAGAAGAGGAAAGTAAACAATGCGAGCGAGCGAAGCGACGGGGCAAAGCGACCGAGCAGATAGGGTATAGGGCGGTGGGCACGCCCCTCCCACGGTAGGGAGCTCTTGCATTATAAAATTGGAAATTATGCAATCTGGTGCAGACCAAGACGGAGAGGAAATTCAGGCATATGAATTAGGATAAACTAAGCCTGAGTCGAATCGATTGGTTAGCCGGTGTTCGATCGAAGACATCGAATCCCGAATACGTTTTGGCAAATTCGGTGCATCGATTTGTAGTCCGCCAGATTTTTGACTACCGTAGCCGCCATGAAAAAATCAAATAAAAAAAGAAACTCCGTAACGTACAGCATATATACTAGCAGAGAACGTGAAGGCGACTTCAAAGTTCAAACTGTTGGCTAACTTTCGCTAATTCGCTCGCGGAGGACGTCGCGCTTTACCTGTGCTTTCTCTATGGAAAAATCGTTTTGTCGTTACGAACTGAAGTTTACGATAATTTTCTTGCACTCTCTCTGCATTGTCAATTTGACAATTGTATAATTGAACATGATAAATACGGGCATGAGTACGAGTGTTCCTACTTAATTCGCAATAACTAATATCACACTCTCATCAAATTGGCAATTACTTCTGAATGATCTCTGAAGCTGAATGAAGTCGAGTTTATTTCGTATTGTTTTTTTTTTGGCATCGAACAAACTTGTTCCATTCAGCTCTCCAAAGACAAAGTAAGATTATTAATTCTTTGAATTTGAATCAATGAGCATCGCTTCGTGGGACACTAGTGATATTTTGGCTAGCCATACGGACTAGAAACTTAAGATTTTGGCTCGTCCGCTGTGATTTTTACTAGCCATTGGCTAGCGGGCTATCGTTAATTTCGAGCAGCGAGAGCCCATACATATGCCCGCGATGCCAGCGGACCGGTCACCGGTGCATGGTGCATGCACTGCGTGCAACTGTGTGCAACTCTGTTTTCAACTCTGTTTTCACCGCCCATCATTTATCGATTAACCGGTATTCGATCGAATCAAAGCCGTCGAATCCCGGTTTATGAAATATTCGATATGACTAAGGCTTAGGATAAACTGTTTCTGGGTAGGTGTGTTATGATAGACCACAAATAGTAATAATTGAGACACTAACAAATATGCGCCCTAGAATACACGGAAATTACTTATTTACATGTGTTATTCACGTTCACAATTCTAGATTACATGTAATTCAAAATTCATTTTTTATTTTGATACTCACAGACTACACACTTTTTTTCTTTCCTAGTCTCTCCAACTTTAACACCTTCTTCTTGTGGCTCTGTTTCATTTTTTTGTGAAGTTATAACATCAGTAAAAAAAGTTACAAACAAGTTCCGAAATGGGGCACAACTGTGTTTGAAAAGCAGAAAAAATATATCCAAACGAAGTCCCACTTGCACTCGAAAACGAAGTCCAGCAGCGGATCCATGCAACGCAATACACGCACGAATCCCCACATGTATGCGTAGCTAATTCGGCGATCTCCCGGGCCCGGCCGCCGGCCAGAGTTTCCCCGCGCGAAGCGATCACTCGCCTGGTGCAGTCATAGAATGCACGCACGATAGCCACTGCCCGCGCGGTGCATGCTGGGTGATTTTGATAGTCTCTATTACCAGGCGTTTTATACAAATTGCTCACGTAGCATGATACGAGAATCTATGGTTTTTCATTGCCTCCGAAAGTTACAAAAGCGCGGAAAGAGAATAAAAACGCGAGAAAATGATTTTAAAAACGCGGAAATTCGCGTAAACGCGGAAGTCTCACATGCCTGTGAATGAGATTTACAAATGGATAAAAACATGGCAAACTAGAAATATCACTGAAGATGATGATTAATACCCCTGCCCCGTGACAATAAAACATGGCAAACTAGAAATATCACTGAAGATGATGATTAATACCCCTGCCCCGTGACAACAGCCTTTCTTGACTTTTGGTCGAAAACTGAGGAAGTAGTTCGATCCGCAAGATTTTTCCCTGATTTACTGCCATAGATATGCCGTTTCCATGGCAACGCAGCTTCCGACACATCCAAAAAATATGTCTTGCACATCTTCCCACCAAGACCAATGTGTGTACCAAATTTCTTGACTTTTGGTCAAAAACTGAGGAAGTAGTTCGATCCTCAAGGTGTTTCCTTGATTTTCTGCCATAAATATGCCGTTACCATGGCAATGCAGATTCCGACTCATCCGAAAAATATGTCTTGCACATCTTCCCAGTAAGACTAATGTGTGTACCAAATTTCATGACTTTCGGTCAAAAACTGAGGAAGTAGTTCGATCCGCAAGGTGTTTCCTTGATTTTATGCCATAAATATGCCGTTACCATGGCAACGCAGATTCCGACTCATCCGAAAAATATGTCTTGCACATTTTCCCACCAAGACCAATGTGTGTACCAAATTTCATGAGCTTTGGTCGAAAACTGAGGAAGTAGTTCGATCCGCAAGGTGTTTCCTTGATTTTATGCCATAAATATGCCGTTACCATGGCAACGCAGATTCCGACTCATCCGAAAAATATGTCTTGCACATTTTCCCACCAAGACCAATGTGTGTACCAAATTTCATGAGCTTTGGTCGAAAACTGAGAAAGTAGTTCGATCCGCAAGATTTGCAACGGACCGACCGCCCGACCGCCCAACCGTCGACTGATTCTATAATAAATGCATTTGATTTTAGTTTGGTAAAGGTGGCACTTTCTGTTTTCACAAATTGCTTTTGAAGGGGGGATATAATAATTTCTTTCACCCAGTAACGCAATAGAGAAAATGTTTTGGTCAGAATAATTTATCTTTTTACCACATAATTCTGTTACCTTTATCTTTGTGGCAAGTAGTTATATTATGATTAGATAAGTTTGCTTGACATTGCTTACAATAACTCATTCATGGTATTGGAAGAGAAACGTATACAGTCTTAAAGGGAGCGACAAGTCGCAATCTATGGGCGCTTTTACAGTTGGCTGCTCCTTTCTCTGGATCAAAGTTCAAAGCGACTTCAATTTATCGTGCGCAGCTAATAAAAGTTCGCACATTGACCCAAATTTTAGTAAACAAGATCGCGCGTTCTTTATTCCAGTATTTGAATCTCATTGGTCGGTTGCGTATGGAGGGATTCGAGTTAAAGATCACGCGAGGAATCTGGCAATAACATTCCTTCGGTAGCGCACGATTGGACCTGATTGTATCCGAATTTCCCCGAGTCAGGCCAACTGGTCAGGCCCATGGATTACGACTTGTCACTCCCTTTAAGTTCATGTGTTAGGTTGGATCAGATTACACATATGGGGTGTTGCAAGAAAGTTGCGATTGATTGCAAGTTGCAACTGATCGGTACTGACCAATCAAAATCATTGTTGCAAGCGCATCTTCTTGAATGGGCAGACCCTGAACCATTCAGAATGCTTGTTCTAATTTGCTTTACAATTTGCAAATGATTGCAACTTTCTTGCAACACCCCAATAGAGTTGGGTCTAGAAAGTATGTTTTTTAAATATTTATTTTGCCAGTTGTAATAATAGTTACTTCATGATTATTAAAATCTTTAAAGGACTGACTAGTGTTAAAATGTAAGTGTCTCCTGAGTGATTCACAGAAACTTGAAAGCAATTTAATTTTAAAGAGAATGGAAGGAGAATATTTTTCACTCTGCACCACTTACAAAATGCATGTACTATAACTAAAATTGACATCATATATGTGTGGTAATTTTGCTTGAATGTTGATGATTAGCCATATAAAATGGGTTATAACACTTGAGAATATTGTCAAATATATGTAAAAGGTTAACAAAACTGTTCCATTTTATGCCTAAAATAATTTAAACAGTTAAATACACAAAAATATACAGTTTCAAGCTAATTTTATGGTCAGGAGCATGGCAATGATTATGTTAAATATGTAACGTGATGACGCTAATTTTGGTAAATTTGTCAAACATATGTAATGTTTCTAAAATTCTGAGCATCTACATTGGTGAACCTCTATGTCAGTTATAAAAATCATATACCCACTGCTTTTAATTCCACCCAGTATGAGGACACTTTTTGAATAAAGACATGTGCTTGACTTATGCGGTCCAAAAATGTAACGTGAGTAACGAAAGTTTGCTTGTCTATATTTTCTGGGTAGATTTGTTGAATTGAATTCTAAAAACATACCAAGGTGTATTAAGAAATCATACACCTTGTACAGAAAAGAGAGATTGTCAAACCCCACAGTAAAAAAAAATATGGCAATTACAATATGCCAAGGTGCCTAAAATGTGTAACGTGAGTAACGTGGAATTGCCCATAAGATGTTTGGTACTACAAAATGTCTTACACTCATCAGAGTAGAACTGCAGAATGATCAAAAAACCGAAATAGAACAATATAAACTAAATGCAATGTACATCCACATGTTCCTGATAAAGGCAACAATTCCTATGCACATTTGAATACAAAATTGCTTTGGAAGTTTTAAATTCAGTCAATAATATCCAATACTACTCTAGCATCATGTAAAAGTGTAATTGTGATTTGTGACATGTTTGGTTTTCCTGACAGAAAATTGACATTGCCAGCTGTAGCTATAGCAACCCCGCGATCGCCAGAAGTGCTCTGAGAGAAACGGTGGTCACAAAATTTGAGCGAAGTGGACCTTCCTAATAGCAACACTGAATGTGTTGACGCCCTCTACGTTCGTTGGTATCACCATTCACCAAAGTTCCGAGCAAGCTAGCGATAGCAGCCACATATGGTACGGAGAAGTGGTAGCAGCCTCACGGACCAGTACAGTCGAGTCGCGATCGCGCTTTCAGATCAAACGTAAACAAACATGATTGTACTTTAAAAAAAAAAAAAAACACTCATTACATTCGTCTCAGACGTCCGTGCTGTGATTGAAAATATGCTCCATACGGTAAGTCCTTACAAAACATGATGGAAAGGCGAAAATCTGACTTTTGAAAAAAGCACATGTGGAAATCAAAACATCACGCGTAAATTTGGCCGCCACCAAATCGGCCGGGTTTCCGACACGCGCGAGAAAAATCCTGGCGAGAACACCAAGTACTTGTACCGGTACATGCGACAGAAAATACCAACTATCTTTGCAATTGCATGCATATATCGTAGTGCAGTGGCATAGTAGACACGACCACGCTTTCTATTGTTAGTGGGGGGATCTGATGAATAAATCATCCCCCCCCCTCCCACTAATGGATAATTATGCGTGTCTACGCCCGTGTCGTAGTGGTTCGTCATGTTCGTGGTGTGGACTGTGGTCATCATGATCATGGTCATTTGACCTGACCATTGTATTTGTAAATTGTGTGATCCACTGAGGTTTCTCGGCATTCAGGACGCTGCCACGAACTGATTGATATACAGCCAATCCGCAGGTCCCCTAAAAGCGCGCTATTTTATTTCCAGTTCTGCCCGACTATGAATACATAATGAGCAAGAACAGCCAGGAACATCTCATTTGCAAACTATTGAATAGACTACTTATCATTCACCAATTGTCATGAGTTATACTTATACATCAAATAAAAGAAGAGGGATCAGAGATTTGTGACATGCTTTTTAATATTGTGTTCAAAATAAAAGACGAAATTGGTAAAAAATGGTGTTCCTTTTATGACAAAAAATGGAAATTAAATGAAATATAAATCTGGCCCAAACTACCATAGTTTTATTGTGAGCCAGGGCAAATTTGACATGAGCGTAAAGGACATTTTCTGTACTTTCCAAAGATTGAAATAACATTAATGTGCACTTCATGACAGGGTCAGGATCCAGCAATATGTAACCAAAGTACACACTTTGTCTTTAAAAAAGTCAATTCCAGCATTCCGACTGGTTACCACCACGCAAGATGTTTTCTCACAGCTAGGCAACAATATGCGCATGTTTGCGCAAGGACATGAAGGATGAAGCAACAGGTTGCGCATTGTTTCATTCAACGCGTACTTGGTTACAGATGGCTTGCTTGCCAATCACAGGGCTAAGATTCTATGGTCTTGACCATGGTCTTGACAACGGATAATCTGCGGCTGAATATTGCTGGATCCTGACTCTTTCATAAATTTATGGATGTTTTGAATGTAACGATGAAAAAGATGAGACTCCAGCGCTTCCATACATATGTGTCTTGATGGCGGCTCATATACTTTTTATGTCTTTTAACAACTTGAAATCTTGTGAAAAAAAGGCTTTTATATGACTATTTCATCAGTTATTTTAAACAACTTATTTCTAAAGTTCTGACTGAAACAAAATATCACTGTGTTGGGAAACTATTCATTTATTTTCGCAGAAAGTCTAATGAGCACAGCATTAGGCCTAATATTTATTGAAGAACATAACTTTAAATTAAAGATGACCATGCGATACAGCCGACTGGCATGACTGGGTGCAGGGAGAGAGTCCATTTCGGGCACTGGAAATAAAATGCGCGATTATTGCTCATTTGCATACGACCTGCGGTACGGTCTGACTGTATAATGATAAGCCAAGGAGCTTGTAAGTCGTACAGCTAGGCCTATATCATACTCAGATTAGGCCCTAGCATGATTAGAGTCAGATATCGAGCTGCATGAATGCCATGGGATTGGTATTGCACGCACAAGTCAATGTCGACAACAGAAGTACACGCCCGGGCCATGGGGCCTCGCCGTCAATTCTCATGAAATAAGCCATCCCATTCACTTTGTATGGCAAGGGGTCCTAAAGCTACGCGGGTCCTAAAGCTACGCACCATACAAATCACATACACGCGCAATGCAACGCGTTCAAATCAGGCTAAAACACACACGCGATACACACAGTCAATTTCAATATTAATTTGCATTCATTTATTGCATGTGCGCACTCATAGCTACATTCCTATACTTCGTGTGTATAATGTAGGCAGTCATACACCTCATCTTTTTAAAACACCACTGCACAAAAGTCACCAATATTCACTCAAAATCGGCATTTAATTTTCAAAAACCGACCCCAAAATATCCAAGAAATACAATAAATTCAACTCACCAATGTTGGAAAAGATATTTACAAAAATGAAATCCGCAATTTACTGTTGATTCTCGCGAAACGAGCTATCGGAGTCATTGTGTACATTTCCTGGTCGCCGCGGGCGCTGACATCTCCCCAAAAGAGTTTTGTCCTCAAAAATTCGGTCCCTATGGCGTACACGGAAAAGTTCCGATTTTCTGTGTGCGCGATCGTAAAGATCGATGTGCCCTTGCGATCCCGAGTTTCTTCGTGGACAAAAATTATATTGGCCGATTTTAGTCTAAGACATCGGCAGTTTGTAAACAACACGCGATCGCGAAACAAATCGGCGGGGATTTCTCCGGTTTGGGACAAGATTTTGACTTTGGATTTTGCTGTAAATATCAAAAGTTCTTCCTAACGGCCATTTGAGGTAGGAGTGAGATTTTTAAGGGCTGAATTTGAAAGCAAGTATTTAAAATATTTATCTTATTTTCCCCCCCATACCTTTAGTACATGCGACAGAAAATACCAACTATTTTACAGAAATGTACCCGGGAGTGCATGTGCGTAGCTTTAGGACCCCTTCATTTTTAAGAACAAAATTTGACATCGGCATTGATATCGACCTGACTCCTGCATTATTGACATTCACCCATCGTAATTTTCTCCACAAATCAACTTTAGAATATCCAGAATCAGGATATGGAATGAAATTGGTGACAAGCCAGTGATTTCTGTGACCTTTTAGCTGCTGAAAACAAAGTGCGTAGCTTTAGGTCCCCCCATCATACATGTAGGCCTATGCATTTTATTGCGTGTAGGCCTAATGCCTATTAGTATTAGGGTTAACATCCTCCATTGACTTCACACGGCAGTGCCAGTGTGTGTTTACAATTACACACTCGATGACTGGTGCAGTGTTTGTTGGTTTTCTATATTTAATAATATCACGAGAGGGCAGGCAAATGTTAGAAATGCAGTATTTCTTACCATTCCCTTGATCACACAGACTGTAGGAATTCTCCTGTATTTCGTCGTCGATGTCCCCGCTTTCCATTTCCCCCCTTTGAATTCCTATTCGGATACGGTACACCCAAAATTTCAGCCACGGTAAACGTTTTATTATAAGCACTGCTGAACTCCTATATATACTAGCTGCGCGCGCTGTGCATACCATACATGTATTATACAGGTACTACATGTAGGTACGGTGGTACTGGAGGACATTGGCCTATCTTCAAAAAGGTTGGGGGACATGTCCCCCTGTCCCCCCCCCCCCCCCCCCCCCCCCCCTTAGATTTGCGCTCATGTCCATAGGCATAGTCGCACAAGGGGGCCATGGCTCTCCTATTCAACCCCTATTAAAAAAACATAAAAACTTAGTAAACAGGTATAATTATTGTGCTATGCTGATCAATGGTGGTTTTATGCTGCCTTATTGTGATCCCTCCGCTTAATTTTCTCCTGTTATTTATTGATACTTACGAGCAAAAAAGAAAGAGAAACCCCCACTAATTACACTCGTTCTCTCAGAGCTCAAACAGTACTTATTTCTTTTTCTTTCGCCCTCGATCTTCCATTTAAAAAAATAAGAAAAAAGAAAATGTCCCCAAAATAGTATAGGCTATCCAGCCCTCCAAATATAGGTAGGCTTAATTATTATAGCTTTTTGAGATTCCCAGACTTTTTAAAAATAGATGACATGAAATGAAACAAAATTAATTCTATCACCAGAAAAATATGTTCAAAGATACCTTTCTATGTATTGTATAATATCGGACCTTGCTATGAATAATTAAATTACATGTACTTTATACAGAAACAAAAGACATTAGGCCTACATGTACAAAAGAGAATGTCAAAATAAACGTTAGATAACAGGGGATTTCATCTCATTTCATCTGTGTTCTAGATTTAGATAGGCGCATGAATGACCATTTTCACCCCCCCCCCCCCCCCCATAAAAAAAAAGTCGCTTGTGTAAGGAGCCCGTCCGGTTTGCATTCCCTCGCAATAGTATCAGGGGCGGATACAGGATTTTCAGAAAGGGGGGCGCACACTGAGGAACCCTCCGTTTGACGGAGGGGTCCATCTAGGGGGTCCGGGGGCATACTTTGTCAGACAAAACGGGGGGGCACAGGGGGCACGTGCCCCCCCCCCCCCCCGGCTTGTCAGAGGATTTTGGACTAAAAAGGAGAGTCTCTGAAATGCTGAGGACCTTTTTTTTTTTTGCTTGTCAGAGATCAGATATGATTATTTACGTCTGGGGATCGACCTTTAAAGGCCAAGTCCACTCGAACAAAAAGTTGATTTTAATAAATAGAGAAAAATCCAACAAGCATAACACTGAAAATTTCATCAAAATAGGATGTAAAATAGGAAAGTTATGGTATTTTAAAGTTTCGCTTAATTTTGCAAAACAGTTGTATGCACATCCTGCTCAGTATGCAAATGAGGGAACCAGTGACGTCACCCACTCACTATTTCTTTTGTATTTTATTACATGAAATACGAAATATTTTAATTTTTCCTTGTTATAATGTGAAACAAGGTTTGTTTCCTCGCTGAACATGTGTAATTGCCATTGTTGCAACCTATACACAATTCAATGAGAGCTTCCTAATTGTGAAATCTGCAGAAATTAAAATATTCTATATTTCACATAATAAAATACAAAAGAAATAGTGAGTGGGTGACGTCACTGGTTCCCTCATTTCCATACTGAGTAGGATGTGCATATAACTGTTTTGCGAAATTAAGCGAAACTTTAAAATTCCATAACTTTCTTATTTTACATCCTATTTTTATGAAATTTTCAGTGTTATGCTTGTTGGATTTTTCTCTATTTATTAAAATCAACTTTTTGTTCGAGTGGACTTGGCCTTTAAAGGTCGATCCCCAGACGTAAATAATCATATCTGATTGATACACGTCTGTAAAAACCCAATTACACACACATGTTTGTAAGCTATTGTTCGAATTTCAACCGATGACTCCACTATTGAACTGCGTCACAAAATTCATTGACGGAATAAACCTCACCAATTGTTGACAACCGATGACCTATTGAATGACTGGCCGATGACCCATTGTTCTCTTTGTTCGATGTCATCGGTTTGAATGCGTATACATGTACACACACACACACACACACACACACACACACACACACACACTCTTTCTCTCTCCCCTCTCTCTCTCTCTCTCTCTCTCTCTCCTGAGTAAGTAAGTGTACCCATAGAGATCCTATAAGGCTCTCTATGGGTGCACCACAAATGCTCGCTGATGATAAATTTTGTTTCTCAAATAACCCTATGCATGGATTACTTGAGAAAATAACATCATAAAAAATGGAAATTAACAAGTAATTTATTAAATTAACAAAATGTAGATACAAAACTGTAAATTGAAATTCCGAAAACTGATTTTCAGGAACAAAAAATTATATTGTCTTCAAGGTTCTCCCAGGGAGACGGCTAAGTCTCTATAATGTTCCTTCGCTTTGTCGATCCTTCGCTCACCTTCACGGCTACGCCACTGCCAATATCAAACGGCTTCGACATACTTGTGCCTGAGGAGCGCCCCTCCCTGATCAAAAGAGGGGGGGGGGAGTGAGTGAGATAGAGAGCGAGGGGGGGGGGGTGAAGTGAGACCGATCGATCGAGGGACTACATGAAAGAGAGAGAAAAAAAATTACAAACCTATCAAAAATTTATATTAATACATGACTTTTCAGTTTAGTGAGGAAATTGTTGCAGCCATTACTGTAATTGCTCTTAAAACCTAGGCTTATAAATATGGCAATTTTCTCAAAAGTTTTCTGTTCGGCCACTATCGCAGCAATTACCGTGAGGTTTATACAGCGCGTCGCAAGAGAATTGGTGTTGCGTACGTGTCACCCCCCCCCCCCCCCCCCCCCCCCGGGGCGGCGGAGTGTTTTTCAAAGTGGGGGTGGCACCAACAAAAAGGGACACTTTTGGGGGGAAAAGGGCACCTACAAAAGGTGAAAACACGGCAGAAAAGGCCATTTGAGAAAGAGTACCGCTACAACAAAAATACGGTTCTTTGCAGTTGAGTGTAATGGTCTAATCATATATTGAGGATATTTTGAATAGCAGCGATTTTCATAATATGATAAGAAGACAATGGTAAATGCGAGCGAGCTTTGGAAAAAATTGAAAAAAATTGTCCTCCTTCCTGTTATAATTTAGGGGCACTGCTTATTCTTGTATAATTTAGGGAATTGTGTCTCTCCTACCCCTGCTCCACTGCCTCTCATTGCGCCGATATCAGTAGGGGAATCTATTATTATGAAGCCTCTTTGATTATTTGGAGCTAGGTGGACTTTAGGGCACAGTTTGTACGCGACATCGGAGTATATAGGTACAATATATTAAATATATATGTAGGGCACTTATCAGAAGACAAAAGGGGCACTTATCAAAAGATGAAAATAATACTATTACATAGCACTAATCAGAAGTAGAAGGGGCACTTACAAAGAGGCATTTATCAGAGGTGAAAAGGGCACTTATCATAAAGAAAAATTGCACTATTAGAACGGAAAATGGGCACCAATCAGACGAAAACAGGGATACTTGATTTCAAAGGGGAGACTTATCTGAGCTTAAATGGGGCACTTATCAGAAGGTGTAAAGGGCACATATTAGAAAGAAGATGGGGCAGTCATACGAAAAAAAAGGGATCACAAACCGGAGGTGAAAAGGGGCACTTGTAAGAAGGGAAAATTGTACTATTAGAACGGAAAATGGGCACTAATCAGACGAAAAACAAAGGCAACACGATAAAAACTACTTTCGAAAAATCAACTGAAGGCAATTTCAATAGCCCTGTCTATCACCTTTAGAAATGTGCGAACATTACATTCGCCTATTACGTAATCCGAACCTGATTTCTATGGGCAGTACAATAGACCTTTGAAATTGCCCTTGAGTTTATTTTTGGAAAGTAGTTTTGATCGTGTTAGGCACAGATTTCAAAAGGAGCAGTAATGTCTGAGGTTAAAAGGAGCACTCATCAGAAGGTGAAAAGGGCATATTATCAGAAAGAATAAGGGGCGCAGTTATACGAAGGAAAAGGGGCACTTATCAGAAGCGAAAAAAGGTACTTACAGAAGGAAAAATTGCACTATTAGAACGGGAAATGGGCACTAATTAGACCCCCCAAAAAGGGCAATTATTAGATTTCATTAGGGGCAGTAATGTCTGAGGTTAAAGGGAGCACTTATCAGAAGGTAAAAAGGGCACTTATTAAAAAGAAAAAGGGGTACTATATGAAGAAACGGGGCACTTATCAGCTATGAAAAGGGACACTTTTCATAGCTTTTGGTGGTACTTTTGGGGGTAATTGTGTGTGTGTGGGTGGGGGGGGGGGGGTATTTTGCCCCCTTGCCCCCCCCCCCCCCGGAGCGCCACCTCTGACCCCCTCCCTCAAAATTGCTATCTGCAAATGCGCCACCTCTGTCGGCCAAACAAAAGATGGGGAAAGGGGAAAGAAGGTCGATGGCTTTTTTTTCCTGACTGCCAAGATATCATTTGTATGCTTGTTCTTTAAGGGAGGAAAGAGAAAGGAAAGGAAAACAAAAACAACGAAAAGAAAAGAAGTAAATAAAAGATTTTTTGGCCCGTTTGCTACATTCGCTCTCTCACAAAAACCCTGGAAAATTAATATTCGGGCTAAAGGCGCCCCCTTCGGCAATGGGCAAAAGCAAAAGTAAGATATTCGGGCATCCACCACTTCACGTTCGGTTCAGAGAGGTGACAAAATATCCAGATATTTGTTCAGGGAGGTTCCTGGATAAATACGTAGCTGTAAATTTCACTACGAAAAGTAAAAGATAAATGCTCACTCGCTTCGTTCGCTCTGTTCACAAAAAAAAAATCATAATTGAAATATAATGGATTTACATTGTAGAAGAAACCCATCATTCAAACATAAGGAATATGGACTTTGTTTTACACATTGTTTTCTAAAATAAATGTTATAACAGAGGTGTACACACATTTCAATTGTTTCTTGATAATAATAATCGAAAAAGATATTCAGACACAAGGCGTTAGCTGCTGCCCCCCCCCCCCCCCCCCCTTTGAAATTGGGCCTGTATGATCAAGATCTCTACATCTTCGATGTTTTATAAAGGTACGAAAGGCAAATTTGGGTATTACAACCTAAAAATTTGTAGGCGAAATTGGATGTTACAACCCCCCCCCCCCCCCCTCCCCATTCAAAATGTTCTAAGGACTCCCCTGGTTGTTTAAACATGAGTTAATATTTCTGAAGACATGACGAGAAGGCAAATAGGTAACCCCTAAATTTAAACAACAGCCCCGGCCAGGGGGCACGATGCTCACCTGAGGTGGATCAATTCACATCTGGTGCAGGGACCCCTATAAGGCCACCCAGAAAAATTTCATGAACAACTTTCATTCTTCATCTATAGAGGTATCTCTACACAATACCAAGTCTGAGCTTCCTACCAAGTTCGGTTAAATTCCAATCATGGGTTTTGGAGAAGAAGCTGAAAATGTAAAAACTTTATGGATGGCGGACAACTTGCCCCCACCCCCCCCCCTCCAGTATGTTACCCCCACAGGGCCCCTATAGGGCCACTCAGAGAAATTAATTCTTCATCTATAGAGGTATCTCCATACACAATACCAAGTCTGAGCTATTCCTGGTTCTGGAGAAGAAGATATTTGAAATTTACATAGCTTTTACACTTGGGGGCCCTCCCCCTGGCCCCCCTGGGGGCCACATGTACCATTTTAGCAACTTTGGGTCCCCTACCCCTAAGGATGATTCCTACCAAGTTTGGTTGAATTCCGATCATGTGTTTTGGAGAAGAAGATCAGGATGTACATTTTGCCTGGCAGCGCCCCCCCCCCCCCTCCAGTATGTTACCCCCACAGGGCCCCTATAGGGCCACTCAGAGAAATTTCATGAACAACATTCATTCTTCATCTATAGAGGTATCTCCATACACAATACCAAGTCTGAGCTATGCCTGTTTCTGGAGAAGAAGATGTTTGAAATTTACATAGCTTTTACACTTGGGGGCCCTCCCCCTGGCCCCCCTGGGGGCCACATGTACCATTTTAGAAACTTTGGGTCCCCTACCCCTAAGGATGATTCCTACCAAGTTTGGTTGAATTCCGATCATGTGTTTTGGAGAAGAAGATCAGAATGTACATTTTGCCTGGCAGCGCCCCCCCCCCCCCCCCTCCAGTATGTTACCCCCACAGGGCCCCTATAGGGCCACTCAGAGAAATTTCATGAACAACATTCATTCTTCATCTATAGAGGTATCTCCATACACAATACCAAGCCTGAGCTATACCTGGTTCTGGAGAAGAAGATGTTTGAAATTTACATAGCTTTTACACTTGGGGGGCCCTCCCCCTGGCCCCCCTGGGGGCCACATGTACCATTTTAGCAACTTTGGGTCCCCTATCCCTAAGGATGATTCCTACCAAGTTTGGTTGAATTCCGATCATGTGTTTTGGAGAAGAAGATCAGGATGTACATTTTGCCTGGCAGCGCCCCCCCCCCCCCCCCCCTCCAGTATGTTACCCCCACAGGGCCCCTATAGGGCCACTCAGAGAAATTTCATGAACAACATTCATTCTTCATCTATAGAGGTATCTCCATACACAATACCAAGCCTGAGCTATACCTGGTTCTGGAGAAGAAGATGTTTGAAATTTACATAGCTTTTACAATTGGGGGCCCTCCCCCTGGGCCCCCCTGGGGGCCACATGTACCATTTTAGCAACTTTGGGTCCCCTACCCCTAAGGATGATTCCTACCAAGTTTGGTTGAATTCCGATCATGGGTTTTGGAGAAGAAGATGAAAATGTAAAAAGTTAACGGACGACGGACGACGGACGACGCACGACGGACGACGGACAAATTTCCATCGCAATAGCTCACTCGAGCCTTAGGCTCAGGTGAGCTAAAAACCCGTCTTGTATTTTTACAACATATCAATCGTAAGTAAATGAAGAAGCTTAATGGGGGGAATTTTAATTTGAAAACAGATTTTTAGGCATTACTCCCAGTGTTAAAGATCGTATGCTCGATCTGTAATTTTAAAGATGATTATTTTGCGAACAGAGCGAACGAACCGAGTGAGCATTCATCTTTTACTTTTCGTAGTGAACATTTACAGTTACATAATAATCTAATTTTCATTAGAGATCGAGCATACGATCTATAACACTGGGAGTAATGCCTAAAAATTTGTTTACAAATTATATCAATCGTATCCGGACAACTACCCCTGGACAATTATACCCTGGACAACTACCCCCTCTCCTGGACAACTACCCCCAGGACAATTAGCCCCTAGAACAACTACCCCTCCCCTCCCCCAGCCGGATTCTAGGAGTAGTTGTTCGGGGAGGGGGGAGGGGGGGGGGGGTTAGTTGTCCTGGGGATCACAATGTTGGGTTGGGGGGGGGGGGGGTGACAGTAATCATCATAGTATTGGGGTAGTTGTCCTGAGGGGTAGATGTCCGGGGGGGGGGGGGGGGGGGGGGGTTGTCCTGTGGGTAATTATCCTAGGGGGTAGTTGTCCAGGGAATAGTTTGGGGGGAGTAGGTTCGGTGAAAAAATGCCAGTGGTAAAAATGCCAGAGGAAAAAATGCCAGAGGTAAAAATGCCAGAGGAAAAGATGCCAGAGGTAAAAATGCCAGAGGAAAGATGCCAGGGGTAAAAATGCCAGAGGAAAAAATGCCAGAGGTAAAAATGCCAGAGGTAAAAATTTTTACCTCTGGCATTTTTACCTGGCACCGGGGGGGGGGGGGGGGGGGGGGGGGGGGTTTATCATCCTTTTGGGTAATCATCATAGTATGCATGTGGCTATGTACATGTATTACATAATTTACGAATTATGAGGAGATGGTAAAAAACGCCCCCCCCAACACACACACTTTTTGTACCGCACCGTATTATTAAATAAGGCTGGCAGAAAGTGCATTTCGCTGTTCTGCTAAACCCGGTCGCGCGAAATTGCGTTATTAAAGCAGAAGGTCATTAGCCGTAACTTCAAAAATATGTGCTAATTTGATACCAAACTACTAAAATTAGGTAGTTACCACCCATTTCCATTTCTTTATTAGTCCATAAAGTCGGAAATCCCTGTCAAAAATTTACCATTCACACATTAAATGACTATTGTTGTACTGAATGGGGAACTGGTTCGATGACCAACAGACTAAAATTACACAAATTACAAAATAGATAGATGCCTATGGTATCAATACATGTATATAGCAAATAAAGCGAGGATATTTTGCGGCCTATAGTCTTTAAAGAATGCACTGTTTCCCTCGAAAGGAGCCCTGTATGGATATAAATTTTGACTGATTGATTGATTTTATTATTCCTATATTGTTAGTATTGTATGTATAACGAAAATAAAAATATATACTGTACATGTATATATATTTCTTGACTGGATAGCCCATGATTGAAAGCTCGTAATAAGCTTATTGCCATTGGGGTCAACCTGTCACATTTGTCCGATAACGATAGCGATATCAATGGTATACCCTAGAGCTACCCTACTATGAACGGACAAGAGCGATACTCACACCAAGGAGTTATCACAGAACTCCTTGCTCACACATACTCACCAATATGGTAGGGTGTACCTTTAATTGAAAATCTCATATATCGTTAATCACAGAAATGTGACCAGCCCTTTACAGGGTTGTACGACAAATGCTCCGAATTCTAAACTTCAACCCAAGACCAAACGCTATACGTAACCCTTACCCTAAACCTAGCCTAAAACCCCATTCAACCCTAACACTAAGCCTATATTTTTGACAAAAATAAAGCCCGAAGCAATTGTCGGTAGAGCATAATTATGTCGAGCACCGCCACAAAGAACGCTTTTTAGCAATTGATAAATAATTAGTATATGACCAAATGCATAATTCGTTTACTCCGGAATATCTTTCTATTGCCTTTATTAACTGAAGGTAAAGCAATATTGCAAATCACAGAACGAAGTTGCAAAAATATAAACACACATGAACACGATAAATATGTCATAGAGTGATAGAGCAAGAGAAGAATATGCACAAATCGAGAATCAAGATTTCATTTTTTCAGATCGTTGTTCCATTTTAGTGTAAACTATCAGGGGTGGTATTCTGAGATTTTTTAAATCTTGATTTTAGTGAAATAATTTTAATTGTCATAATAAAATGTACACTTATGGCACATCATTGGTTAATGACTGCGCAAAAGTGGCTGCATACATGGAATTCATCTGCGCAAACACCAATGAAATGTTGAAATTCAAAATTTGTTATGACAAATAAAATCTTTTCACTAAAATCAAGATAAAATAAATCTCAGAATACCACCCCAGAACATGAAAATAAAACAAGATGATACCAATGTATATTAATTAGTAAAAGTACACCAGTATAACAAAAAGTAGATAGTATCTAAGGGAATACAACAGATCTGCAAATGACTATCAAATTGTCTACCAAATTAACCAGATGCACACAATAAGGTGCACGCAGCATGATATTTTCTTCCATGTGATTTGTACACCACTCGGGCTAATGCAATTTTTAGAAATTAAAATGAAATAGAGTATATTTTAGGTTATTGCAGATAAATGAATCTGCCAAAAGAGTTTGATTGATAACAGACGGCTGCTGAGTAAAACAGAAAAAAAAAATACATGTACAGTCAAACCTGTCTTAGTGACCACCTGTCTATAGTGGTCACCTGTCTATAGTGGTCACTTATATTGCCTCCCTGTAGCAAGAAATATATGCTTTAGAACCTGTCTATAAAGGCCACCTGTCTACAGTGGCCACTTTTTCTGTTTCCCTTGGGTGGCCTTAATAGACAGGTTTGACTGTACATGTATCGATATACCGGGTCAGTCGGAACTTGCGTTGTCAGACATGTACATGTAGACATATGTGACGTTTTCACTTTTAAAGAATTTCACCAGGTTCTTAGAGATTTTAATGCTGACAAGTGATGATGACTTTGCGAGTGAGACACATTCAAGTAGTTCAATAATTTTTCTTTTCTTTTGTTCTCTTGTGGGTTTTTTTTTTTGCCTAATACAGTGGAAACTCTGTATAACAAGGTCCTTGGTACCATCAAAATTACCTTGTTATAGCAGGAATCTTGTTATATCAGATTTAAAAAAAACAATAGATTATAAAGAGCTTGGACCAGGAATATAACCTTGTTATATCAGGAATATTGTTATAGCAGATCTCTTTATACTGAGCTTCCACTGTAAGTGAACAATACGTAGGCCTACAACTGGGATCCTTAATACTTCAGCTGGCAATTTTTTTTTCACTTATTCTACACTAATAGGCAGATAATCAAACATGTATTTCAATATGGTGTGTTGCAAAAAATTTAAGTGGCAGGAATATCTAATAAGCTCTGTTATTCATGATTCCTCGTGGACCAAAACAAAATGGTAGAACTTTAGGCTTTGGAATTTATATACATGTACTGACCCATAATATGATTACGATGTGCAAATTATTAATTATATAAGAAGAGTTTAATTCAGTGGGTTCTTAAAGCATGGTGCTATTAACAATAATGATGTCTGACAGCCCACTTAGGAGTCTCTTGTTAAACTATGAAAGCAAACTTGGTGTCTTTTAGGCTTTTTACACTTGCAAAATTTGCTTAGTCCATGCAGTACTGTCTTTGGGGCTAAATGATGCAACATCATATGCATTTTACGAGGTGGGCTAACTCCACGATAGTACAGGATTATTTTAGCCCTGGATAAATGTAGGATTAGCGCCACCAAAGGTGGGGCTAAACGTAAAAAGGAGGGGCCTAAAACGCTCTAGTGAGAACAGAAATCGAAATAGTCTGGGGTTAAGGATAGTACAGGGGTAAAAAAATCAGTGTAAAAAGGTTATTTAATATTCTAATGTAATCAATACACAACCATTGCATAAAATGTTGAGTAATATCAACTTATAAATAAATAAATCCAATTGTGTACAGGGTGTATTAGATAAGCTACATTAAAATGAATGGTATAGAGGATTACCAACACTGATAGATAGGACATAAACATGATCTTCATGTTTTAGTCACCTGATTAATTATTCTGAGGAAGTATAGAAGGCCCCCTGGCATTCATAAGATACATAGTCAATGGCAAAAATGACACCCAGAGAATACATTGCGTGATATAATTGACACAAATATTACATAAAAATTGCACACAGAGACTAGAATAAATGGAGCATTAGTTAGATACATGTACATAAATATGAACATATAGTAATTATCGCTTCAAAAGTACTAGTACATTGGTATCATACCATTAATGGGATTTCACCATAACTGCATGAACAGGTATTCAACATTCCACTGTCACACTGATAAAGGCGCATTCACAAGGCTTACACGATGCTTAACTAGCCAGGAGAGAAGCTAACAAAAATGGTGAATAAAATTCTCTACCTCAAATTACAATTCACACATACATGTACATGAACTGGGTAACTCAGCGAAATGTAGTGGCGCGAAAAGATGCGTCCGGAACGCAAAATGCATATTGTAGAAAATCATACCGCTAATTTCATATAGAAACATATCATTAAACCATAGAGCGGGTTCAAATACCGCTACTACCTTGATGAGGCTTAATATTACCAAAACTGTCATTACAAATTGTTTTTGTTTATTTAATGGTGATTTTCCATCAGTGAACCGGGGAGGGGAGGTCCTCACTCAAACATACATGTATGGTTCAGGCGGACGTAATTACATGTAACTTCAAGGTTTCACTACCTCGTAGGTAACGATTGAAATGCTATGCATGTTGCACACTCAAGTACTTCTAGTTTATAGACTGTTCCGTTCGCTTGGCTTCTAGGTTCTACCGTTGTATTGGGCCCATGTGAAATCTAGTCATTGCTAGAGGGTTGTTGTTTAAAACTATGATGGCTAACTCTTCAACTTCAGATTAAAACTACGATGATCCCAGGCAAACGCAGCGAACATCACAACCCTTGTTCACGTGAAAGCCCTTCCACAGTTAGAGTAAATTACTGCTACATGTACGTCAAAGTGCAGCAACTCACACTGAAACTTGGCATGCTGCATCTGGACATGCAGATGGTCTGCAGGAAATATTCTCTAAATCCTCTTGAGATGAGATAATTATTATATTTGGTGTTACTTTTTTTCAGTAATACATAGTCTACTCTCATGAAGGCATGCTGGCAAGAATGAAGATCAATACAACTTTTCCATTACATGTACAACCAAACTTTTTATAAATTCTCCATTGATATACACGTACATGTAACTCCATCAACACAAATATCACAAATAAATATATTTTTACATCATAATGGAATTGGCAGGCATTTTGCACAATGGACTGGACTCTAGCCACGTCTCTTCATTATGAAAAGGAACCACAATGAAATAATTAAGTCTATTTTCCAACCACATGAAAACCTGACAAGATTTGTTTTAGATGGATAGCTTTTCACCCTTGTCTCTTTATCATTCAATGAAATGAGGCGGTGCTTATTCATGAAAAGTATGATGTCAACATCACTTGTTCATAGACATGCTTCCATCAACATATCTCTTTTATTGCAAAGGAATTTCAATGAATCGAAAGTAAAAGTTTCTGTGATACTAGGAATATCATTATTGTTTGTCCATGGGCTTGCCACCATGCTTGTCAGAATTGGAAGACTTCAAATAGGAAATAATGTTTTCTTCGTGATAATTGGAATCATCAGTAAATGGTGTTGCCTCCATTCCTGTCTCTTCTTCGAAATAAAACCAATGGCTTTAAACAAAAAGGGAATGTCACCATCAGTTCTTCATAGTTTTGCTTCTCATGCTAGTCTCTCCATGAATAAAATGTTCCACAATGCATTAAAAATTGGTAATTACATGGTCAGACCTCCAGTCTTCTCTCCACATTCATAGAGGGATCCACATTCCACAATGACAGAAAATCCAAATGATTCACAAAGTGACATCACTTGTTTATGGACATATCTCAAACCGATGTCTCTCCAGGTGAAAAGGCTATGCCAAGTTTATGACCATAGAAGATCTGTCACTATCACTTGACCATTGACATCTCGAAAGGGTGGTCAAGAATAGAATCATGCAGGACAAGAAACTCCAGCATGTCCATAGGACATAAGATGGCTTCTCAGTCTTTGTGATGTTCCAGATGAACTCCTTCTGCTCTCAGCTCTATCACTTATCCACGGGCATGTCTAGAAGGTTGTCAATTAGGGAATCATGCAGGATAAAAAAGAAGGGCAAATAGGTGAGAATGTCCAGCATTTCCATAGGATCCTTGGGACCAAGGATGTCTTCACACTCTTGTTGATGTTCTAGACTAACTCCTAGCACTCTCAGCTCAATCACTTATCCATGGACATGTCTAGGGGGTTGTCAACAACAGAATCATGCATGAGTACAAAAAGGGGTAGGTACGTGAGAAAATCCAGCATATCCATAGGACCCTTGGGGCCAAGGATGTCTTCACACTCTTGTTGATGTTCCAGACTAACTCCTCCTGCTTTCAGCTCTATCAGTAGTCTGTCCATCTTGAATAGCCTTGACTTATCATCCAGACACCAATTGAACAGCTCCTGAAAATGGTAAAACAATAACATGGAATTCAAAGTCAGTAATAAAAAGGTAGCAGCAGTATTATAAAAGAAACATTTCCATAGTTGGTGTGATCGTAACATACCAACTTTTCATCCACGTTTCTGTCTTAGAAAAGTGACAGAATGCTTTTGGACTTTTTGGACTAAAAGGATCAATCCCATACTGAAAAGAGATTCTAGCCACAAATTTTCACTAATCTTTGCTCCAGTGACCTAAAGCAGCAGACAGCATGAACCTTGATAATATATCGCATGGCTTGAGGAAGTCCACAACAGACGAAAGCTTGCCTGCGTAACTGTAAGTTTGGTAGAAGCTTAAATCACATACAACATGTATGTGACAACACAAAACGACCAATAAGTTGCAATTTGAGTTTTACAGTAAACAGTTGAAAAAGGTGGTTTGGGGTGGAAATTTTGATTATAAGTTTTCTGTATTTTCCGAAAGTTCATTATTAATCTACCATCTGAAAAAAAAAAATGGGGTAAAATACCATGTTCAAAATGACCATGTTTTCCTGGACATTCAAACTTTGTGTGTCAACTTGCTGGGATTGTACTTCTCATCGCTTTTCTGGTCATAGCTTATAAACTATGCACTGTCTGATATTCAAAATCTAAAGAAACAAAGAAATATATCTATTCTGAAGGTATGGAAAGTTTCAACTCAATCCAATAAGTACATCACAGTGTATGCTAGGGAGTTTTGACGAAACCTTTTGTGCGACAAACAATAGGACACAGATGAGTTGTTCTTAAATGGTCGCTCTTCTTTAGCGCCTGTTTTCTCTATTGTTTTAGTCATTAGCCTGTCTGACACATTAACATTATCATTGTAATTTACTATGCTTTGCTTAGTCCATACAAGACAAGTTATATATCATTTTAAAGCTCAGAATCTAAGCTTTCAAAATTCTTTGAAATCTAAACAAGATGAATGCGACTGCGTCTCCTATATGCCTCCGCCTAAATTCAGTTGATGGCTCAAACTCTTCTAGAAATATTTGATAACGAGGCTAAAAACCAGTAATTTCATGTAATTTTATGTAAATTGACCTCTGTGACCTCTGACCTTTGACCTACTTACCCCAAAATCTAATCAGTTCATCTTTCTATGGGTATGCATACTGGTACCAAGTTTGAAGTTCTCACATCAGATAGTTCTTGAGATATCGCGGTAACGGTGCTAAAAACCAGTAATTTCATGTAATTTCATGTAAATTGACCTCTGTGACCTCTGACCTTTGACCTCCTTACCCCAAAATCTAATCAGTTCATCTTTCTATGGGGATACATACTGGTACCAAGTTTGAAGTTCTCACCTCAGATAGTTCTTGAGATATCGCGGTAACGGTGCTAAAAACCAAGAATTTCATGTAATTTCATGTAAATTGACCTCTGTGACCTCTGACCTTTGACCTACTTACCCCAAAATCTAATCAGTTCATTTTTCTATGGGGCTACATACTGGTACCAAGTTTGAAGTTCTCACCTCAGATAGTTCTTGAGATATCGCGGTAACGGTGCTAAAAACCAGTAATTCCATGTAATTTCATGTAAATTGACCTCTGTGACCTCTGAACTTTGACCTACCTACCCCAAAATCTAATCAGTTCATCTTTCTATGGGGATACATACTGGTACCAAGTTTGAAGTTCTCACCTCAAACAGTTCTTGAGATATCGCGGTAACGGTGCTAAAAACCAAGAATTTCATGTAATTTCATGTAAATTGACCTCTGACCTTTGACCTCCTTACCCCAAAATCTAATCAGTTCATCTTTTTATGGGTATGCATACTGGTACCAAGTTTGAAGTTCTCACATCAGATAGTTCTTGAGATATCGCGGTAACGGTGCTAAAAATCATTAATTTCATGTAATTTCATGTAAATTGACCTCTGTGACCTCTGACCTTTGACCTACTTACATGTACCCCAAAATCTAATCAGTTCATCTTCGTATAGGGAAACATACTAGTACCAAGTTTGAAATTCTTACCTCAAATGATTCTTCAGATATCGCGGTAACGAGAAGTGGGACGGACGGACAACCCGAAAACATAATGCCTCCGGCACCCACCTTCGGTGGGCGGAGGCATAAAAACCCAAATTTCTGCTTATTGGTCGTTTTGTGGTGGAGGGTCACATATCTTTATACAAGCTGAACTAGGGGTAGGATCGATTTGAGCCCCTCCCCCCCCCCCCCCCCAAGATCTCGGCCATTGAAGGTACGATTATTGAAATTAATGAAATTTGCACGGACATCAACGTGCATGATTGACTATGACGGTAGAATTTCTTCAAATTCTTTTGAGATGCTTAGCCAACAATATTGCATTAATAGACTTTGAAATTCTAGTACTTCGGCAAGGCACATGACTTTCCCACTAAAATGTCTGTGGAAAGATAACACATAATTCCTACCTTTGCACGAAATATTTTCCAGTCTAGTGTTTGGAGATCCATCTTTTCAATCACATTCTTGACAAATTTGCTGCAAAATAAAATAATTTATATTATATCATATCTATATCATAGCATACTCCTTCTTTTGAAATCTGTAAATTTAAATTACTGTAAACATGGATTTATATGCAGTGTGGAAATTTTTAGGCATTTCACATGGCATGAAGTTAACCATGAAAATAAACACACACATATTTTTGTACTTATATTTTTTATAAATGAGCATAGCATGTCGGCTAAATTTAAAACATGAACAATAAACCTTACTCAGTCAAGCACTAAAAACTTGAGTACGTTGAAAATTTCTACCTTTTCAGTATGGGGCAAATGGTCGGGACACTGCACACTAAGCCCATTGAATACTCTTGAGTGAGATTACTTGGGCTGGTGACATATTACAGGGGTAAAATTGTATTTATTTGTGACTCATTAAAAACATTCTTTTAATAAACATGATGCTGAATCCAGCGAATATAATTCTTTTTACAAAAGCTTAGATATTGTGGGGAAATGTTCATGACTTTTTAATGATTATTATTCCCTTTTGTGTCCATCATATTCATTTACACAAACCTCAATATAATTTGGAAAAACTTTTTTTTTGCCGTACGTAATCTTACCCTAAGTTAATTAGTATATATCATAGACATGAAAATTGATATACTTACTCGATTGAGGATATCCTTTGGTATAGAGCAGCCATAATGGAGAACAACCTGAAATCTGTTCCATTAGACATGTCGTAGTCTGCTAAATCCAGAACCTACGATAATAAAGAAAATTGATCCAAGTAAACTAAATATCTGAAACAGACATCAAAACAAGTTCCATTGCTGTGTCATACAAGAAAGCATGACATTCTGATAGAAATATCAGGTTGAGTCACAGATTAAAAGTGGTATTTTCTTACAGTCAAACAGCGCCCCCTTGCATTATTTTATGCAAACAAAATCACTTGCAAATGTGAACGACTGACAAATGATATTCATGACTGGTCTTCTGTTTTGATGTTTGATGTTTTGTGACTTTTCAGTTTTCATCATTAAAATAATGTTTCCTTTCATTTTATATTCAGGCCAAACTGACATTACTGGCCCCATTTGGCCATTCTACGTTTCTTTTGCAATGTCTTTCTTAACCCTTTGGAGACGACGGGCTTCTACAGAAGCCGAGCGAGGTGCTCAGTCTGTGACGGAGGGCTTCTACAGAAGCCGAGATTTATGCCTAATATGTTGACAAAGTTTTCCAGCTAACTATCCGCTCTTATGCGCTAAAATTTTGAGTAGTATTATGTGGATATATTCATTCACAATACCCGTTTAAAAAATATGAGGTTACGTGGAGAAAAATTGAGAAAAATAGGATTTCGTTTCAACTTTACCCGAAATTCTTGTTTGGGATCGTAAATCTTGTATACATACAGACGTACGCGTACGCGTCCGCTTCGATCATGTTGGTTATTTCCATAGTCTAGAGCTCCGATCACGTGATATCATAGCGTTCAAAGCGCCGATCGCTCTTGACAAAAAGCTACAGCTACGTTATGTGCGTATTCACTGCATTTACACTCCCGACTTCGATCCTGACGTTGTTTACTGATTTATTTTTTATCTAACTTCTAAGGCATTTTTCATCAACTGATTTGAAATAAGCACATGATTTGTTGTTTCTCGTAGGAATTAAATTGCTGTGCACCCATCAACTATACTACCTTTGATTGGTTGTTTATTGATTTTTTAAAATGTATTTATATTTTAATGTTTTTAGGAAAGTGTGTACTAGATGAGAGCTATGGAAGATAGAGCCAGAGAGAGAGGGAGAGAGCCTCTCCGCCTCCAATCCATCCCGGTCAATGACAAGAAATTGCCTCCCTGTTCCAAACATCATGTGCTTTGATAACTTGACGTTGTTCCTTATAATCCAAGTTCATAAGATGAAAAAAAAGGAGCCTGCTCAAGGATTAAATCAGTTGAAATTGGCCAATTCAGCCCTTCATTCATGAATGAACCATTCTACTCTTTTCCGAAGTCCAAGTTCATAAAATAAAATAAAAGGAGCTTGGTCAAGGGTTATATCAATTGAAATTGGCAAATTCAGCGCTTCATTCATGAATTTCAATGAACCTTTTCAAAATGAAACGCTTTCTCAGTTCCGTGGACTACTAACAAGGATTAGCATTTTGAAAGAAGAGGAAGTATACGTAGGTCGACCTACTGAATACATGTATACAAGAATGAACTGTAAACATGCGCTGCCACGCTATCAATATGATAAAACTACAACCCCAAGAATTACGGGAACCCAATTATTAATGCTCATTTTGAAATTCACAGTACAGCCCGTTAAATGCTTATCCTGATGACTGGGATTTGTGTCAAAAGGATAACCATAATATTTAATTTCATGCATCTTTATTTTATTCCCAATTCCGTCATCAGCTGTAAAAAAAAAAAAAAAAATGTTAATAATAATAATAAGGGGGAAGGCGGGCTGTTATTGCAGATATTGCAACATCACTATAAAGATATATTGATTTGGTAATTAACTTGGCTGTAAGCCTACATTACAATAAACTTAAAACTCACACGTTTTCTTTTTCTAACATAAATGTGTTTATTAACCGTCCTGACATGATATATTGTCATCATCAATTTCTTGTCACGGCCAGGGAAGGGGGGGGGGGGGGGGGGGCGACTAGAAATTACCATCATTGATTGCTATACTATCGGGATCAACGATCGTCATTGTTGTCATTGCCCCCCCCCCAACCCATCGCTGTTATTTTTTAAAAACATAATTATTTCTTTATCGTTTTAGTTTGTTTATGATTCTTGTCATTATCCAACTCAACTCTTGTCTTTCTGTTTCAATATTTTCCTCGAAACATACAATTACTACACTCTCGATATCATGCTCCTTTCTGATGTTCTCTTTATTTTCAAATCGATCAAACTCTGATAAATAGCCACATCCTTTTATAATAAAAATTGCATGCAATGCGGAAATAAAACGCACTGAAACAAAGTTTTAATTGCACAAACTTCCTGACGAGTTCAGAGAGAGAGAGAGCAGGCGGCATTGAGATGTGATAAAGTATTGTTTTGTTCCACTCACTGTCATTCATTTAGCTTTTCCCATTACAAACAAAACAAATCACATATGTGTACATGATTTTAATAAATTGTTTTATTGATAAAACAACTACATAGGGAAAAAAGCGTTGAAAGAGAGATGGATAGATGGAGAAATAAACGAATGAAGCGGGAGAAATAAAACAAATAGTTATGACAAATCATGAGAAAGGTATTCGAAAGTAAATAGGATTATTTTTGTCTTATTGAATAAATAATGTTCATCTGAAAAAACAGTTCCCTGATACATGTGATATAGAAAGCATTTAGAGTGATAATGTCACAATGCTGGTCAAAATACGACTACAAAATGAGTCGGAAACACGTGTAAAATGCAGGGTGCAATGCATGACTTGGCAGATAATCGCCCGAGCATTAGCAAACGACAATGGGGACCAATGAATGGGGTATCGATCGAACCAAGGAGTTATCACAGACCTTGATCTAACCGCGTGTGCGACGGCGTTTACGCAATTTGTATTGTAAGTGTACTGAAAAGGAAGGAAGCGAAGCTTCAACAAAATAAGACGGCTTTTCCCCTGTAAAATAACAAACCTTATTTTTTGTTTCGATAAACAAAACTTATATTTTTAGAAGGAGAAAAGTCTGACATTTCATGTTTACATTTACTAAAAATTACGAAAATGACCGAGTGAGGTACAATGAGCAATCAAAGTAGAAAGCACCTCCAAATTTCCCATTACCGGCAATGTAACCGAAATCGCTCCGTCACAGGGAGAACAATCGCTGTGCGCGGGCTCGCACTCAAAGGGTTAATGTGCTACTGTATGGCATTATTTTACTGAACAGTGTGCTATCATAATAAAAGTTAACCCGTTACCACTGAATTCTTTAACTCTCATAGGCTTAATACAGGAGCCACTCGGTTCCCGTAGTCTATGGGATAATGACAAGAGTGTTGCTTCTAGCATGGAAGAGGTTTAACCTGTTAGATTCCATTTTATTTTAATATAACGCAAATTTTGCAAGAAGTTCACCCTTAATTATCTGAGGTTTCACGTCCAACAGTTCCGTAATCAGTAAATTTGTGTATCTAAATTTTGTAATCTGGTTTATTACGACTTGCAGTTCCCGGGGTCATTTGGCACAATCACGGTAGTTCGGGTAATATCCTAATTATCGCAGCTCTAAATCCTAACATGTGTTTCTTTATCTATCAACCCCACCATCCCCCCCCCCCAAAAAAAAGTTTTTCATGTTACTAGAATGTGCTAAGTTAGTAATAGTCATGATGTGTGTGGTACTTAAAGGGATACTCAACCTCAGATTGTGGACAATTTAATGCCGCGAGAGGGCACCGTGATCGTTACTTGATCATGCTGTTGCCCTGCTGGGCGCAAATTTCAAACAGATTAGTCGCCACACAACATGCACCCTCAGCCTGAGCTCGAGCTCTCGTGCAAGATTCGACCGGCTTTGTGCAGTCCAAAATGTAATTACTGTAGTCTGATGCACAAACTTTGTGTACGAGTGAATGGGGCTTACGCGATTCTGACATTCCCCACGGCCACCTGGTGGCGTATGCCTTTAATACCCATAATAATCAGCTACTTTGATTGCGGGCATCAATAGATAGACTTACCCGTAAGATGTAGGCCTCTTCTTTCTCTGAGAGACTGGATGATCCAGTGATGCCTTTCAGTGCCATCAGAGTCTCAAACGGATTTAAGAAGCCATCTTCATCTTCATCCACCTAAAAACCAACATAAATACAAACTTGATATGCGCTACTGCAACAAGTATTTTTTTTTAAAGCTTTGTATCTTAAATTTTCTCTGTATGTTAAATGGTATAATGATAATAATAATAATATTGTCCATTTATATAGCGCAGCTACTATACAAATCTTCTGTGCTTTACAAAGCATTGGAGAATCTGAACATTTTACTTCAATATAATTCTATTATCAACAATACACTAAAATTTAATCCAAGACTATGTAGAAGTATTTTACGTTATTCAGTAAAAGGACAATTCTGGCTAAAATTAAAGCGGTATCTCCAAGACATGTTCATGTACATTGAATGGGTAAATAAATAAACATTACTTACATGTATCACTATTATCCACAACATACTGGCTTCAAATTAGAAATAAATGTATATTATTTCAATTTGGCAAAAAACAAGAGAATTCAGAAAAAAAATATAGCACTATCCCTTTATCAATTTTGCAACTTTTTAATAGATTACAACTTACCGTATCAAATGCCATCCTGTACATTCTGACTTTCTCCTCTTTTAGTATACAAAACTGGGCCAGCCAGCCGTCTGAAAGAAAACATTGAAGATAAAAAGTTTAATTTGATGAAAACCGGAAAATGTAGACATTCAATATTGGGTAAAATAGCGATGAAGATAATAAGGTTTAACAGAAATCAGCATAAAAAGCTGAATAAGAAGAGATAGGAAGAGACAGACACTGTTCAACAATCTATTATAAGAGAAAGAGAGGGGAGGGTACAAGGATGAAAAAAGGATCCATGTCATACAGAAAGTTGTCCTAGGGGGTGGTTGCCCTAGGGGGTAGTTGTCCTAGAGGGTGGTTGCCCTAGGGGGTAGTTAGTTGGGGGGTAATCATCCTAGGGGGTAATCATCCTAGAGGGTAATAGTCCCGGGGGGTAGTCGTCCTAGGGGGTGGTTGCCCTAGGGGGTAGTTGTCCTAGAGGGTGGTTATCCTAGGGGTGGTTGTCCAGGGGGTAGGTGTCCGTCCGGATACGTTTATGAGCAGGTGGTCTTTATGTACAGGTTCCTACTACATGTTTCAATGGGAAACACTTTTCCAGGGAAACAAAAATTTCTTTCTATACAGGCAGTCGTTAAAGCAGGTTTTACTGTAATAAGATGGACAGGTACTGTATATTTTTATATATACAGTCAAACCTGTCTATAGCGGCCACCGAAGGGAAACGGAAAAAGTGGCCGCTATAGACAGGTGGCCGCTATAGACAGGTCGGCGGCCATTTTTATTTTTTTGCACATAGGCTACACTGTTAGTGTTACACGCAACAAAGTTAGTGTACATGTACATGCATCCATATATATCACTTAGGAAAACAAGCTATAGATCAACAGATTTGACGTATAACATGTCATATGATATATAAATGCTAAAATAATATGCTTTGTTGTCAATAAATGAGAAAAACAATAGATATACGAGCAATCTGTGTAAAATGAATTTTCCCTCAAATTACCACGTACGTACCACCCGCGGTAGACTGCTTTTCTTGATTTTTATAGTCTAAAAACGATGTCTAATCATGCTTTTGCTTCCTGTCAAAAAATTACAATAATAAGTTTATCTTTTGAATAAAATCGTGCAATCAGTTTTCATTCAATAAATATTTGCCTTTTGAATGGTTTAAAAGAAGTTTTAACTGTTTTTGAGAACAGGCGATAGAACTAGAAGGTGCTCGCTTGCATTCGTCGAAAGTGCGAACGTCGACAATGGCCTGGATCGCCGGTACGTGGACGATCCGAGTCGAGTTTTCACGCCGTTTTTCAGCAGGACAATCACTCGTACATGAAATCGTTATTATTGATCTTTAAAAAAAATAATACTTGGGTAGCATTTTATTATTTTCACTTTCTAAAAAAAATCACTCCTTTATTATTTTTTTCAAAAGTTGTAACGCTTAAAAAAAATTTTTTTATAAATCTTTTAAAATAAAAAATTATATTGAAGTGTACGAGCCTGCGCTATTGGGCAATGGCGATCAATATCAATGCAATGCCGACCGCTATAGCTTAGGAGAACAATACAACTAAAGTGCAGGGGATTGCAGCTGGATGGTGCGAAGATTACGTAAACGAACAATACTAGTGCTTAATTCTTACTAAAAAGACTTTTAATCTCTAATTAGTCGGCAATGTGGTGAAACTATTAGATCTTCATGGCCATTGTAGAATCTATTCACGACGTTTGTGTGAGAGTGTGACTGAGCTAGGACTCGGTAAACACATCGCGCCTATGGCAAAAACTACTTTTTTGTGCATGAAGCTACGGCTCGATTCGATAACAGTGGCCGCTATACGCGGTCAGATATTGTCCGAGGGATACATAATGGGTGGCCGCTGGCCGCGTTAGGCAGGTGACCGCTATATGCAGGGTCTACAACACAGTAATTTCCTGCGGGGGATTTTTTGGTGGCCGCTATAAGCAGGTGGCCGCTATAGACAGGTGGCCGCTAAGACAGGTTTGACTGTATATCAACTTACACTCTTTGAAAGTCAGCTCCTCTGGAATGGGCTTGTTCTTTATGACAAACTTCTTGTTCCTCAGGCTCTCAAAGGCAGCCATAGCCTTCATCCTGCGCAACTCCGCCAGACGCTGTCTCTCCATCTCTGCCAGGAACGCTGGGTCCTTCTCAGCCTGTGGAAGGGACTTCCTCATACGTTCGGGGGAGGGTGAAGGTGGTACAGGTGTGGGAGTGGGTGGGACTGGGGTGGAGATCGCTGGTGGTGGTTCCGGTGTGGGCTCTGGGGTAGGAACTGGAAATTACAGGGAGACAAGTAATATATATTTAGAACACTGAAAGAACATATATTTTCAATCAAGATCTTTACCACTTAACCCTAAAAGGGCAAGGAAATTTGGGTTATGCCACAGCCGGTGGGGGGGGGGGGGGGGGGCTGAATTCTGCCCCCCCCCCCAAGATCTCTTGATTTCTTATGTATTTAAAAAAAAATAATTTATGTATTTATTTTTTACCTTTTGTTTTTTATTATTTTTTTATTATTTTTTTATGGAAGTTGTCGGGGCACTTTTGCGATCACAAACAGCATAAAATAAATTAATTTTAATCAGTAAAAGTAAAAATATTCATAGATTTCTAAATTTTGGCGGAAAACACATTTTGTATTGAAATTACATGAAATCAAGTTTTTTGAGCAAGTTTTGTTCTGACGTGCAAGTACGAAATGTTGCGAAACTGCATGCCCGGACATTGTGAATTTGGTCTCAAAAGATGTGTGAGATTCAAAAGACAAAAGTCCTGAAACGCTGCGGCGATTGCTTTGCACGTTGAGGACATTTTGCGAGAAATGTCTAGGGGATGGATTCCACCCCTCCCCGGTCCGTTTAGGGTTAAGGTAATACTGAATGTACTTTCCTAACTTCGGAGGTGTTGTGGATTAGTGGATAAGTCCCCGGACTGTGAACCACGAGGCCCGGGGTTCGAATCCCACCGCAGCACTAGCGTCCTTTGGCAAGACGTTAATCTACATTTGCCACTCTCCACCCAGGTGTTAAATGGGTACCCGGTAGGATGCGAAAGTTAATGTCGTTTGCTTAGCATGTGGCGCTTTATAGCGACTGGCTGGAATACTCCCCAGGGAGCGGATAAAGTGCAGACATTGTGTGCGGGCATGTCAGAATCCAATGACCGGGGTAATAATATATCTGTAAAGCGCTTAGAAACACAATGTATTAAGCGCTATATAAAAGCGGAATATTATTATTATTATTATTAACTTCTCTACAGCAAACACTACTCCTTTTCCATCATGACTTTTCGTAACTCATTTCTTGTAAAAAAGGAAAATATTACCCCTAAGCACTAAATATGTCAAGTTCTCCAACAGA
This sequence comes from Heliocidaris erythrogramma, assembly GCA_025617745.1. Taxonomy (NCBI): domain Eukaryota; kingdom Metazoa; phylum Echinodermata; class Echinoidea; order Camarodonta; family Echinometridae; genus Heliocidaris; species Heliocidaris erythrogramma. The sequence goes on along the minus strand of CM046873.1, from coordinate 34,313,433 downwards.
AAGTGGTGCACAGGTACATTATACATGTACATGTAAATGTATTATAATCTTCCGATGCATAAATGAGACTCATACTTTCTTTGCCACTAAAGCAATAAAAGGAATATACATGAAATTACATTCACTGCCAAATATGATATTCATAAAATTTTATATGCAAGCTACACATGTACAAAAAATATTAATATCAAAGTAATACTGTTAGTGAATTTATAAGTTAATGTAGATAAGTTAACACCAGTTTCAACCGCTTAAAAAAAAGAAAGATAGGATTTACATAATTCAGAAAAAAGGTTTGCGGTACAACCATGTGAGTTGGAATAACTCCACGTTCCGGTCAGAATGCTCTGGCCGTCGTCAGGAGAATAAGAAGAGCGAATAAATCAGCAGAATTTATATATGAAGCGGTAGAAATTCTACAGCTTCACAACTTGTTTGTAATGTTAGGCAATTCACTTTTAAAATGGAGGCAAACAATAACATCACAGAATTAGTATAGAAAGAAATAGTAACAGTAACATCAAAGTACCTGCATTGAAAGGATAAATAACATCAAGGTACCTGCACTGAAAGGATAAGTAACATCAAACTAATCCTGCGTTGAAAAAAACATTGAAAACAAGTGAACAATAGGACTAAGAAACCAATTAACCATCTGGATAAGCTGGAAACAAAAGGGGGATTAGGACCGTAGGTAATCTGTGGAGAGAAACATGACATCCTGTTGAGGAAAGAAATTAAGGTTAAAACATACATATGGAAAAAGGTGAAATATTGACACCAGAATGAGTATACTAATAATAAATATATTAAATGTTATGAATGAAGTGGACAGGTGTGGCTGTAGAGAGAAAGGTGAAAAAACAATGGTAATGAACAAATTGAGGAGAGAAACATGAAATCCTGTTGGAGATAATCTGTGGAGAGAAACAAGTCATCCTGTTGAGGAAAGAAATTAAGGTTAAAACATACATGTGGAAAAAGGGTGAAATAATGACATCAGAATGAGTATCCTAATGATGAATATAATGAATGTTATGAATGAAGTGGACAGCTGTTGCCTGTGGAGAGAAAGGTGAAAAAAGGTGAAAAAAACAATGGTAATGAACAAATTGAGGAGGGAAACATGAAAACCGTCGAGGGAAGAAATTGTGGTTAAAATACATGTGGAAAAAAGGTTCATAAATGATGACATCAGGAGTTGCCTGAACAATGGTAAACATGTACAACCTGTGGAAAAACGGGGGTGATGACGAAATCAGAAAGAGTAAAAAACACAAAATTCTATTGAAGAAAGCAATTACGATTGAATTGGTGGGGGAGAATGGGGTTTGTTGACAGATGTGCGTATTTCCTGAGGGGGGAAACCATTGTTAACTAAGGCTGCTTTGATGTGTTTTAACTCGTTGTCAAGGCTGGTTGAGTCGCAGATGTTGTGAGCTCTCCTGATCAGGGAACTGGAGACCGAACAGGATTTCATGTTTCTCTCCTCAATTTGTTCATTACCATTGTTTTTTCACCTTTCTCTCTACAGCCACACCTGTCCACTTCATTCATAACATTTATTATATTTATTATTAGTATACTCATTCCGGTGTCAATATTTCACCTTTTTCCATATGTATGTTTTAACCTTAATTTCTTTCCTCAACAGGATGTCATGTTTCTCTCCACAGATTACCTACGGTCCTAATCCCCCTTTTGTTTCCAGCTTATCCAGACAGTTAATTGGTTTCTTAGTCCTATTGTTCACTTGTTTTCAATGTTTTTTTCAACGCAGGATTAGTTTGATGTTACTTATCCTTTCAGTGCAGGTACCTTGATGTTATTTATCCTTTCAATGCAGGTACTTTGATGTTACTGTTACTATTTCTTTCTATACTAATTCCGTGATGTTATTGTTTGCCTCCATTTTAAAAGTGAATTGCCTAACATTACAAACAAGTTGTGAAGCTGTAGAATTTCTACCGCTTCATATATAAATTCTGCTGATTTATTCGCTCTTCTTATTCTCCTGACGACGGCCAGAGCATTCTGACTGGAACGTGGAGTTATTCCAACTCACATGGTTGTACCGCAAACCTTTTTTCTGAATTACAACTTCACCATGCAAACCTTCAAATCCTATAGGATTTACATAGTTTTAGTCCATTGCAAGCTACTACCATCAATATACTATAAGGTAGTATAGCAAAATATGATGGCATGTAAAAAGGCAGGAGAAGCATAATTATGAAAAAATTATTAAAACTCATAATTTTATTCTATAGAGGCAGAACCAACATATAAGAATGTAGGATTTAGCATTTAACTCTATTAACAATTTTAAGCAAACAATATGAAAACTTTTATTCATATAAATCCGATTGTAATTTTAGATGCACAGACAACTAGCAAGTTTGCTGTTTGTGTCTTTCCCGGTGTCTTTACACATAATTATGTTTTGCTGAGCTTCCTAAATGGTACTTGTTAAATGTTCCAGAAAAGTAATGTCACCAGTAAAATCTCAGGAATCAAAGCCTCAGGAAACATTTCAAGGATTGTGGTGTATGAGATATATTTGTTATTTATGAACATTTGTGTAGCAATTTCTTTTTCACTTCTTTTCTCCTTCTATTTTTAACGTTCTGGTCAACTTTACTCCTACATATCAGTTTGGGTTTGTTTGGAAATGTATTGTAAAGCATATCTTAAAACACCTTTACCGCCATTTGGAAAGATTTGGTTCATTAGCAAAGCAAGCAAGCAAGCAAGCAAAGGCCTGCGGGTCAAACAGACATTCACTCACTTCTATCTTCAGTGCAATAATAAACAACTGATTAAGCAGGCAAAGAAATAATATCCAAATTCACCAATTAATCAAGAACTTCATATGTTTAATACTTAATAGTGAATTAGAATCAAATCTTCAACACAACCCCTACAAGTACATTACATGCTACACATCTATTTTCATCGCCGAGCCGCATCAAAAACAGCAATAAGAATAAACTCCTTGGGGAAAAAGCTTGCTGTAAATTTGACACACACACGCACTGGTAAATGTGCATAAATGTGAATTACACTACCGTCATGCATGTTGAGCTGTGTTTTGCCATAAGTTCAATTCAATTCAATTCAGTATTTATTTCCAATTCATAAAAATGACCAAAGTCATATACAGACAAATAAAAAGAAGAATTAAAACATGTCAATAAAACATGAACAAAGCAATCAAAAGTAATAGAAAAAAGTAGAGTTGTTACGTGGTTGAACATAAATGAATGGAAAAGGGGCATGCACTAAAAAGCCAAGAAAAGGCTTGTATGAACACACGTGGATTGATGATTAAAAAATGTGTTCTACTATAGGAAGATAAATGCTTCAGTGCAGTGTTCACTTTTGCTAAACAGTCGTGCATAAAATATGTTTCTTTCTTTTTCTAAAAACTTTCCACAGCAGGTTTCAAAGTGCACATAAACACAACAGCAAGCAAAAAAAATGGTAGAAATTTGCAGTTAGTCTTTATTACAATTATAGTGACTTAGTCTGTCATTCGCATATTCATTTACATTTTAAGACTGGAGTCGGAGTAGGCGGAGGAAGAGGTATGGGATCTCTGTAGATCACAGGCGGCAATGAAGGTACCTCTGATACCATGAAAGAAATGAAAGGTGTGGATGATGAAAGAAAAGAAGACATATTGCATTCATGGAAATGAGAAAGAAATATGACCCTCCCCCATCCCCTCCCTCAAACAAAAGGATGGTGTAGAAATTGCCGCCAGTGGCTCGGAATATTGTCAACACTAGGAGCAGCATTACCAAAACGATTTGTGCAGATTAGAGTATAATGCATTTTTATAGAAAATTCGGAAGAAATATGACCTCAGAGCGCACATAAGCCATCCACTAAAATATGACCTTTGATCCTATGAAAGACGGAACACTAGAGGCAGCATCACCAAAAACTGTAGCGGTGTAATCTATAATGGACCTACATACAAAATCTGAAAGAAATGAGTTAACAAATGTGTCCTCCAGAATGCATGCAACGAAAATATGACATTTGACCCTAACAACAACCTGAATATGACATTTGACTGTATAGAAAGTGGTACAGTGGGGGTAGCATCAGCAAACAATTTAGATGTGTAGGTTTCACTAAGACACATCTTCATATAAAATTTGAAAGAAATGTGTTGAGAGATATAGCAAGATACATCGCCATACAAAATTTGAAAGAAATCCATCAAGAAATGTGGCCTGCAGAGTGCACTCACGCCATGCCCTGAAGTATGACCTTTGACCCTATAAAAGACGGAACACTGGTGGCAGCATCACCAAAAACTATAGGTTTTTAGATTACACCAAGAGACACCTTCATGCAAAATTTGAACGAAATCCGTCAAGAAATGCAGAAGAGTGCAAGAAATGGAAAAATGACCTTTGACCCTATAAAGGACGGAACAATGAGGGCAGCATCACCAAAAAATAAATATGTGTAGATTATACCAAGATACATCTCCATACAAAATTTGAATGAAATCCGTCAAGAAATGCAGAAGAGTGCACAAAAGGGACAAATGAGCTTTGACCCTATAAAGGATGGAACAATGAGGGCAGCATCACCAAACAGTAAAGATGTGTAGATTATACCAAGATACATCTCCATACAAAATTTGAAAGAAATCCATCAAGAAATGTGGCCTGCAGAGTGCACTCACGCCATGCCCTGAAGTATGACCTTTGACCCTATAAAAGAGGGAACACTGGTGGCAGCATCACCAAAAACTATAGGTTTTTAGATTACACCAAGAGAAACCTTCATGCAAAATTTGAATGAAATCCGTCAAGAAATGCAGAAGAGTGCACAAAAGGGACAAATGAGCTTTGACCCTATAAAGGACGGAACAATGAGGGCAGCACCACCAAACAGTAAAGATGTGTAGATTATACCAAGATACATGTACATCTCCATACAAAATTTGAAAGAAATCCATCAAGAAATGTGGCCTGCAGAGTGAACTCACGCCATCCCTTGAAGTATGACCTTTGACCCTATAAAAGACGGGACACTGGTGGCAGCATCACCAAAAAGTACAGGTTTTTAGATTACACCAAGGGACACCTTCATGCAAAATTTGAACGAAATCCGTCGAGAAATGCAGAAGTAAGAGTGCAAGAAATGGAAAAATGACCTTTGACCCTATAAAAGACGAAACACTGGGGGCAGCATCACCAAAAACTATAGGGTTCCAGATTTTACCAAGAGACACCTTCATACAAAATTTGAACAAAATCCGTTGAGAAATGTGACCGCTAGAGCGCACACAAACTAGCCCCCAAAATATGGCCTTTTACCCTATAAAAGACGGAACACTGGGGGCAGCATCACCAAACAGTAAAGATGTGTAGATTATACCGAGATACATCTCCATACAAAATTTGAAAGAAATCCATCAAGAAATGTGGCCTGCAGAGTGAACTCACGCCATCCCTTGAAGTATGACCTTTGACCCTATAAAAGACGGGACACTGGTGGCAGCATCACCAAAAACTACAGGTTTTTAGATTACACCAAGGGACACCTTCATGCAAAATTTGAACGAAATCCGTATAGAAATGCAGAAGTAAGAGTGCAAGAAATGGAAAAATGACCTTTGACCCTATAAAGGACGGAACAATGAGGGCAGCATCACCAAAAATTAAACATGTGTAGATTATACCAAGATACATCTCCATACAAAATTCGAACAAAATCCATCGAGAAATGTGGCCTGCAGAGTGAACTCACGCCATCCCTTGAAGTATGACCTTTGACCCTATAAAAGACGGGACACTGGTGGCAGCATCACCAAAAACTACAGGTTTTTAGATTACACCAAGGGACACCTTCATGCAAAATTTGAACGAAATCCGTATAGAAATGCAGAAGTAAGAGTGCAAGAAATGGAAAAATGACCTTTGACCCTATAAAGGACGGAACAATGAGGGCAGCATCACCAAAAATTAAACATGTGTAGATTATACCAAGATACATCTCCATACAAAATTCGAACAAAATCCGTTGAGAAATGTGGCCTGCAGAGTGCACTCACGCCATGCCCTGAAGTATGACCTTTGACCCTATAAAAGACGGAACACTGGTGGCAGCATCACCAAACACTATAGGTTTTTAAATTACACCAAGAGACACCTTCATGCAAAATTTGAACGAAATCCGTTGACAAATGTGACCGCCAGAGCGCACACAAGTGTACACACAAGACATCTATCAAAATATGACCTTTGACCCTATAAAAGACGAAACACTTGGGGGCAGCATCACCAAAATCTATAGGGTTCCAGATTTTACCAAGAGACACCTTCATAAAAAATTTGAACAAAATCCGTTGAGAAATGTGACCGCTAGAGCGCACACAAACTATCCCCCAAAATATGGCCTTTTACCCTATAAAAGACGGAACACTGGGGGCAGCATCACCAGAAACTATAGGGGTCCAGATTTTACCAAGATACACGTCCACAGGAAGTCTGAAAGAAATTCGTTGAGAAATGTGACCGCTAGAGCGCACACAAAATGTGACGCGGCGGCGGCGAAACGCTGCTGAATCCAAAGTATCCTCCGGCATACTGCCGGGGGATACAATTAGGTAGTCCTATAACAGGAGATAGTTTAGAATATCGAAACCTTGTGAAAAATTGAAAATCAATGTTAAAGATCTTGAAAATGGTATGAAATCAATAGAAGGTGGCAACTAAAGTTCACTCACTATTACCCGTAATAGAAATACAGATAGGGAATGATAATTATAAATAAATTCTAGTCTTCTGAAGTAATATCCAACCACCAAATTTTCTCTTTAAAGAACCTCTCTTACATGCTTTACTTTCTAGAGGTAGAGGTGGCATGCTCAGAAATGAAGAGAAATCTAAAAGGAGATTGAAATCTATAAGAAATGCTGACACCATGCAATAATTTAATTAAGGAGCAAAATATAATGCAGACTGAAGAAAAGGCTAACCATCTACTCTAGAATATGCCTGTTTGCCAAAAGAAGCTAAACTTATTTGGTTGGGGACTGAAATAACTGGAAAATATCTGGACAGTTGCCAAGGCCTGGGGTGGTATTCTGAGATTTATTTTATCTTGATTTTAGTGAAATATTATTTTAATTGTCATAACAAAATGTACGCTTATGGAGCATCATTGGTTAATGACTGCGCAAAAGTGGCTGTGTATGCGGAATTTATCTGCGCAAACACCAATGAAATGTTGCAATTTAAAAGTTGTTATGACAAAATCTTTTCACTAAAATCAAGATAAAATAAATCTCAAAATACCTCCCCTGACCATGACAAATTTATGTCCTGGTTGCAATACATGTAGGCACATGTGGACATACATGCATTTTAAGTGTTTTTTATGAAACCAGTGTTGTTCTGCTATCCCTTCTTTTCCCAATGTGCATGTGGTTCTTGCTATAAAAAAAACCAGTTCCCAGAATTTCACTGACACCAGGTAGGATGGAAGTCCCTGCATCACTTTTTTTAAACATTACCATCACCAGCATTCAAATTTAAAACTTTGTCAAATAAGTCCAAATGGTGACCTTTCATGCAGTGATACATACATTCTTAAGCCAATGAGAAAAATATTCTCTAAAAAGCATCATTTTATTACCTTTTGGTAATGGAAAGTCAAAGACTACGGAAAATGTAGTTGCATGATGAAAAAAATGGTAACATTGAAGGTAAACATCAGTATTTAAACAATTGAATATATTTCTTGGAATCTTTTTTTTATTATTACTTTTTTTCCTTCATTAATTTCCTAGAACATAGGTAGATACATACATTTATTTTATGAAAATTTAAGCTGCTATTTTGGCAATATGCATGACAACGTTTTTGGAAGCATCATTCTTAGGGAAACTAAGTTTCAGGGCTTTTTGGTACAAGTCCTATAGGGTAGCTTTATTAATTGTAGTGTTTATCAACACAAAATATTTCCAAATACAAACTTTTCAATTGCAATACATTGGGGTATATAACTGTAATTCCAGGGGGGGCAAAATAAACACAAGGCCCTGAGTATTTAGAGCTTTCACGTTGAGCATTGTTCGGGGACTAATGAATTGAATTTGTTGTTCTTTGAACAATATTCTGCAGCCTGGCCACAAACGCATAATGAAATTAACTTGGAAAAATGAGAATAAATGTGAAAATTGTCAGGGAAAAGCTCATTGTAATTTGAAGGAAAAAAAAATGAAGAGATATACAGTGTACTTACCGACTGTCATTTTGGGTGGTGGAGGAGGAGGGGTGGGTTCTCTAGGGGGTGACGGGGTTGGAGTTGGGGGCTGTGGTGTTGGTATTTTGGGGGTTGGGGGCTTGGGAGTAGGTGGTTGAGGGGTGGGGCTCTTGGGAGGAGGAGGGGGAGGTGGTGCTGCTTTGGTCTTTTTGACGATCGGCTTTCGCTTTGGTTTAGGCTTAGGAGGGGGAGGAGGGGGCGGTGTTGGCTCCTTTGGGGGTGGTGTTGGAGACTTTGGTGGGGGAGTGGGTGTTGGTGGGGGAGTGGGTGTTGGCGGTGGCGGCGTTGGTTCTGTATTAAGAAATGATGAAACAAAACTTATTTCACTTTAATATAAATACAAAAAAATGACATAGAACAGACCTGTGCATACATGGAAATTGCAGCTGAAGAAGGGAAAGGACAGTTGATTTCAGAGTGATGAATTAACACATTTGTGTAAATATTTTAAAGGGAATGTTGAGTTCTGGGAAAGGTGACAAATCATTTGTGAGCTCTCTCATTCTTTAGTTAGTTTGGAAGATTATCATAGTAGAAATGTCCCCTGAAAAGGATTGCTCTTCAAATGCCCTCACATTCAAAATATGACAAGAAACAGATGAACTGTTCGGGCTCAACATTTGTGTGTAGTCCCATTGTACACATTTCTGTGTGCTGTGCATGTGACTCTCAGCAGGATTGAGTCAATATCATATCATTTTGGTGATTCCAAGACCTTACAGCATACACCAATTCTTAGAGTGTATGTGCTATATGGTCAACCTTTCCCAATTGCTTGCTTTGAGACAGTTTCTTTCACAATTCAATCTCATGACCACGAACTCATCTAGGGCAGTGTTTTTGGAACTTTTTTAATCACAGCACCTATTTGGGAAATAAAAAGTTTGCATCACCCGAATCCTAAACATGTACAGACAACTGCTATCAAGCCCAGGCCTTTTCTAACGCATCCACATTGTTAAATGTTTCACATATGTTTATGGGCACATTTTCGTAAGGGTGATTGACGACATCTTTAGCAGGAACATCAATTTTGCAGTTTCTAAATTTTGGGGAGCGAACGCAGTGAACAAAATTAATATTTTGACACTTTTTTTGTTGTGATAATGTACAGAAATTACATTTTTTTCACTGTCTCATGCTGCCCGATCATGAGACAGTGATTATATGTTTATATAACTTTAATTTCTCTTGTGGCACCACGGTTGGAAAATGCTGATCTTGCGTGTGAGCATGAAGTCTCTTACATAAATATTAATACTGGAAAACTAAACTTTAGAAGTTCTTCAACTATAAAAAAATGTTTTGTTTACTGGGTATCCTCAAGAAAAATCTATGGAATTACACCAAGTTTACTTTTTTCTCAGCATATATGGAGTACAAAACCCTAAATGTTCACAGGGGAATGACAAAAAACACATGAGCATATACATGTATATCAACTAAAAACTATTGATGCATATGGTAGGAAGAATTCAACATAATTATGTGTAGTGTAATGATGTATGACTGATTGCAATTCTAAATGTAATTTCTTAATTTACTCTTAACACTAAAAAAAACAAACTGGTATGTTACCTTTGGGTGGGGGTGGGGTGGGTACTTTAGGAGCAGGAATGGGGGCAGGAGGTGGACTGTGAATCTTTATCCGGTCGACGCCCTGAACCTTGGGTACCCAGGGTATCTCAATCTTTAGTTTACGGTCGACAACCACCTTAAGTCCGCTGATTACACCAACATTGGAGAGTTCATTTGCACTGGTTGGTACAGCTTCACCTGCAGGTTGCAAAACAAAATATTTCAAGCATAAAATCAGAGGAAGCTATTTATATCAAAATAAAATTGAGCACTCAGCTTTTTATCTGACAAATAAAAGTAAACAAAAACTTGTTATACTTATTGTTTTTCTTTAAAGATAAATGAGAAGAAACATGTGTCTTCTCTATTTTAGTAAAACATATTTACACAGTCCTTTTTTGTCACTTATTATTTTCCTTTGGCTGCCCATAGTAAAGAGGTGGTTTTACCATGATCACGATTTAAATCACCTTTGTGAAATCTGGGTCTCCAAGTTTTACCAATGTCTATGGCCGAAATTCAATAAGGTGGTATAAAACCAAACCACAGTCAAAATAAACCACTTACTACTGGCGGCCAAAACCCCAAAAAATGAAAGCAAAGAAAATTGTGTGTTCTTTGTAGCTGCTTTTATCATGACCAGGATTTGTTAACTTTTGCTATTCTTCTATGTACCTTTTTGCCACCATCTGTGAATTAGTGGTTTGAACTATTAACTCGCTAGGTTCAAAATGTGTTGATAAATTCAAGCCTATAATTATTTTTATACAAGGCCAAAGGAAGAAAGATATGCTACACCATATTTGCAGGACTCACCATATACTTGAGGTTCAAGAACTTCAATATAATCCACTGTAAAGTGAAGCGGGACAAGATCGGCACCTTCAACGGCATCAGGAATAATAAGATTGCCATCTTCGTCTTCCTCAAATTGGCCATTCTCGTCAGCCATGCTGAAGACTTCATCCCAGGCTACTGTGGTAGGGGTGTGAGGCAGGCTTGACAGCCGAAGCAGCTCTAGGGGAGTTTTGACTGGGGAGAAACAAGAGGAGTTGAAGAGTTAGATTTTAGAGTTTCAAGAAGTTGCCGGTACAAAAGCCATACAGAACAATAATTACAAAAAATTATTATGGAATACTTTGATTAATACAAGAATTTTACATGTAAATAAGCTATCCAGGGCGCCTTTGGAAAGCACTTTTTCGTAACTGAACAGGCCAACCCTGCAGTATAAAATAAAGAAGACAAAATAAAATAAATAAATATAGATCCCTGTTTCACAGAAGAGGTTGATCTCATTGGTGCCATTACTTGAGGGACGATTGTGTTTACACACCATCACTGAAAATGCCCCTGATTTTGATTAGCTTCCACTTATTGTCATTTCTATCCAGTTGATATATTGCATCAACGATATCTCCATCAAAGAACAAAAATAAAACAAAAACAAAGCTCAATAATGATAATGTAAATTATCATTATTGTGCAACTTCAAAATACTTGAAGAGTACACATATCTGCTGACATGAAGAAACATGAATGCAAATATGCAGGCAATGTATCTTTTTAGCAAAGTGGACATGTGAATGATATTGGATAATATGAACGAAAGCATACATGTAGATGAACATTTTGTGTCAGGATACAGTTATGATTTGGCAAAGTGTATTGATTATACACTTTTTGGATAATCTAACCGTATGGTTTGGCTATATTTATGTTATTACATCATTTCTCATACAAAATATTGTGCATAGATAGTAGTACATACTACATTGTACATAAACTATATCATAACAATATTTTGTATATGTAGGCCTACACCTGTAAAATTCATACTGAATTTGTACTGATTCATAGACACCAGAACTCATGAAAATAACTTCAAAATATTTAACATTCACTATTCAAAACAAGATGTTGCATTAAGTCAATATAGGAAAGCATAATTTATATAATATTGACTGGCCTTGAGGGGGATATAAGGAAATATTGCCCACAATAGAATGATATTGTCCCGAGTCGAAGACGAGGGCAATATTATCCTTTTGGGCAATATTATCCTTTTAAGGGCAATAATTTTGATATTCATCGAAAGTAGAGCCAGTCAATATTATTATTACTTACGGCATATCATGTATATACCTATTTTGTAGCAATTACAAACATGTCTGTTTGCCTGTCTGTCCTTCTGATTTCAGGTTATTCATGTAATCTGGGCCAAGCAATTGTGACGTAAATTGTTACCGCGCGTATCCATTGTTTAAACCTTTGTACACTTTACCACGTACACAATACTGCGCGTATGCACTTTGATAAAAGCACACTGACAAGAAAGGGTGGAATATGGCAAAATGTTGCCTTCATTTTTAGTACATTGGTCTATGGGGAAAACCCAGAAGAGGGCAATACGGCAAATATTGCTTGCTCCGGTTACGGATTCGGAGTAGCGTACAAAATACGGCATTTTATTTTGCAGCTAAAATGCCTTTGGATATTGACTTAACCTACTCTAACAAAACAGTTCCACAGTGGTATCTATCAACAGCTAAATATTAAATCATTTATTTTCATAAAAATAAATATCTTTAGAACATTGTTTGATTTACCACCCTTCCAGAAAGAAACCCACAGGCATTACAAAACTTTTAAAACAGCCTTTAAAGAGGGAAAAATTCATATTAATAAAGATCAATAGAACACTTCTTTTACTCCCATCAACAAAGAAACGCCCATGAGGTAACTACCAACAGTAAGTAGTCATGAAGCCTTTCCAGTCTGTTGGTTAAACAAACACTCCCCCAGTACGTTTGCATGGTGTGAGCAACTGCAATGAAGGGCAGAGTACGGAATGAAAAGAAACCCTCTAAGAGAACATGTTTGCTCAGACCTTTATCTGTCTGTGTTTATTATGCTTTCGAGATTCACACTCACTATCAAAGTTTTCAAGCATTTAAATTCAAGAAATAAAAAATAGATCCATAACTTAACAGATGCAATGAACCCAATCATTACAAAAGATGTGATGCATCCTAAAAATTGATAACCTTGATTTGAGTCAAATGGTCATCTTCACATAAAGTCAATCTCTCTCACTCACTGATTATATAAAAATATATAATCAGTGTATTATCATAATCGGTGTAGGCACTAGGGTAAAAAAAGGAATAAAGGCACTAGGGTAAAAAAAGGAATAAAGGCACTAGGGTAAAAAAAGAATAAAGACACTTTCTTGCTAATGCGTACTGAAGTCATTCTTTCATCTTTGGCTCATCAAGGATGAGCGAATTTTCCACCCTCCTATTATATGATAATATATGGGTTTAACATATATATATAGATAATAATCACTTACTTCAATGGATTCAATTATGATGTCTAGTCCAGCAAAACCTACATCATATCAAATTTTAAAAAATCAATTTATTACAGAAACCTTTAAAAAGAAAACCAAAATGTTCCCATCACAATTAATTTAGCATAAAACACACCGGGGGAATTCCTATGAAAGCCCAAAGAATAGAACCACAGAGACCCCTTCACAAACAGTGTTCCTAATAAAATCAGGCATTTTTATCCCATTTATCACTTCTGCTGGTTTCCACTAACATAAAAAGGGAAAGTGATCGAAAAAAGAGTGCCCCCAGACAGGAGATTAGCCTGACAAATATATACAGACTTCACAAAAGAGTGCTAAGAATAGCAACTGACACTCCCCTTCAGCTTTTCAACAGACACTTCTTTAGAACATCTTCAGACAAAAACCCAACACACTCAAGTCCCTCTGTGATGCAATCTCACATATTTACAGTGCTCAGGTGAAGTTCACCATAACATTCCAGAAGATAAACACTATGAACACGGTGACAAAGAGAGCGGACAATTTATGCAGCTCCTCATTCTACCCTCCACAATAGCTCTAGTAGACAAAAGGACATCCCTTCACTGCTATTATGTGACACCTGTTCTACATATTTTTACAGGATAGCAATGAATGGATTTTCTTTTGTTAACCAGTGCAATTGTGAAGGGTACAATGAGGAGTTGCATAAATTGTCCGCTTCTTTGTTCGTCATGTTCATAGTGAAAACAGTAGTTTCCACAGAACAATGGAAAGTGTTACAGGTGTTGTGATGCTTAGCTTTTCTTCATCATAATGTGTGAGAGAGAGAGAGAGAGAGAACATTGAAACACATATTCTGAAAACACTTCCAGATAACACCCAAGTACGGATCACTACTCCAAATGTCGTATTACATTTTCCAAACCTAACATAAAAGATACATGATACAGTTCAACATGTACTTCTGAAGACCCACTTCTCTCATATGAAGCCTAGACATGAAAATTGCTCTGCACAAAAAGAAAACAGAATACATACATGTATAGCTGAATTACAATGCATAAAAAATTGATAGGGACACCACATGACATGTAATGTTTGTGCTCATCAAGCAGTTTACATGTACAAGCAACAAAATATAATCTGTAGAACTCACACTTCAGCTTCCCTCATACATGTAAGTGTGGTAAGAAAAGAAACACACAACCACAGTGATGTTATGTAAACTGAGACATAATTTATATTGTGATGGGCTCAAAACTATGGATATTTTGAACCACACATCCACAGTACTTTACCTGACTCTAGTTGAGCAGGCAACTTTGAAGATATCAAATACAGACTTCACAGCTGTATATCTCTGGCGTGAGTGGAAAATACAACTACAATGTATGGCGAACACACAACTGTGGAGATTGCACAACAGTTTTAACAAGTACAAGCCAGAAACACCACTATGCTGGATACAAAACACACAACTGTGGGAAATGAAATTAAAAATAGTGGCAAATGTAAAATACAACAGCAGCGATTGTAACACAAACCAGTGGTAAATAATACACACAAGAGTACATGTAGTATATATTACACACAACTGTGGTAAATGTAACACACAAGTGCTGGATGGAACCCACAACTGTGGCAAATGTGGAAAGCATGACCACAGATATGTCTTACCATGCTTTTTACATGTACAAGATTCAAGAGAACATGAGCAGCTCACTGAGGGCGCTGGTGACACTGTGGAAGGTTCTACTGTGTGCTCAAGTATCTGTACATCTCCATTGCTATGCCGGGAGGATGGCGGTGACATCATGCATACTGGTGCATGTGCTAGTAGTAGATGGGGTGGCAATTAGTATGGAATTAGATGTTGTTAACATGTTATTACATTAGATTAATCACTGTAGAGTAAGAGGAGTATGTCATTACGGTGTGTTGAAATGTTAGATACAATGCATACATGAAGCTACAAAAGTCAATTGGCATCATATTCTTAAACTGAAAGGCTGGTCATGGGATCACTGTTAAAACTAGTAAAGGAAAAACTGCCCAAGTGCAGTATAAAATCAATTTATAATGACTTCTCTTGAGCCATGTACAATCAACTTTATGCTCAAGTTCTATCACAAATTTTTTACATTTTAGAAGCTGATGAAGGACATCGTCTATTACCGTATCTTTTTTCATTCACCATATGCTTTTGAGCAAAATCAAATTGCTCATCAACTTAGCCTGCTCAGAGCATGTACAAGAAGTTCTACTTACTATTTCTCATACTTTTTTTGTTCAAATGTGAATCCAAATACAGTCAACATCCGTGCTAACACAGGATGAATTAGTGAATGTTATGGTTAATATGAGGACCTGTTCATTTCAATTTATCGTGCATGTATTTCATTTACTTTGCTAGTTTAATATTAGTTTCGCAACAGAAAAAGACATTTTCTTTGTCATCACATTTTGTAAAGCACAAGAAGACGCCCTTGTATTACAAACTATAAAAGCAAAATTTTAATGTCTCAACAGCAATTCAGTAATCAGGTAGTAAAAACAGGTCTTATTTAACTACAGGAGATAGTTGTACAAGAGCTAACTCACTTTAACAGGAAATACTCCTTTTAATGTAAACACAATGGTAGCATCAGGAATTGGAAACAGTTTTTTCTTATAAATATAGAGGGTAGCTACATCTTTCAATGTTATTACCAATCATATTCTCTCAAATTAAAGGACATAGCAAATAATTATCAATTAAATTATATTTTGGACACTGGACTGGACAATTGTGATTATTTCTGATCACACACAGAAATGCTAAATAAATGAGAATATATAATTATGTATATATACATACAGGTAGAATATACGACTTAGAACATAATTATGATAGCATCAGGAAGGCTATAAACATTAAATATTGGTGCACAGGGTGTGTAATATGAGGTAGCATAGTAAAATTGTGTTCCAAGTGCAATTACGTTTTACATACTGTACAAGTTTTCTTTTTATCCTTTATTTGCCTCAGTGTGCAAGCTTGGGTTCAAATAAGGTGACTAAATATTAAACAAGACAGAACAGTGGTATTTCTCATCAAAAAACAATATGGGATCCTTTTACAAGAACTTCAAACCCAAAATAGCTATGTGCATTTATACTATTTCTTCTTTCACTTTACATACTTCTTTTGATTAAACACATGTACATGTATGTACTGTAGTTTCAACTCTCATATGTGACCAGGCACAACAAAACCACCGGACTGTGTGATTTTCAGTTAGAGCTCAACAAAGGTGTTTTGGGTCGGCCTGGTCAAATTTCAGTTTTTAGTATTTCCTCAAAGAGTATACTTTTTTCTACATAATTAAAAAAAATTGGAGGCACCAAACAATATAGAAGTGGTATTTTTAACAGCTTTTGTAGACCTATGTTTGTCTTATCTGGATTATGTTGTGTCAGTTTTTCTTTTCTAAGACCCTGAATACTTGTCTCATTTTGATCTCCCATAGCTTTAAAACAAATTAAGCTCTTGTATTGATACTTGTCCACTATGATGGACAGGATGTGCTTATTTAGTATGCCAATTTTTAGGACAATCTAATAATCTTTTCATTGAAATTTCTATTGAGTTCTAATCCTCTTTTTGTCACCTTTGCGCAATACCTGGGGGGCGTTTCATGAAAGGACTTGTCGGATATTTTATCCGACAAATTTGCTCTCAGCCAATCAGATGCAAGGATTTCAGTAGCTTATAACAGTTGTCAGATAAAATATCTGACAACTTCCTTTCATGAAACACTCCCCTGGAGAGTGCTTCAATAGATTGCAAACTTTAAAACCCAATTCTCTTAAGTAACATTCTATGGGACTGGGCATTCTACTCTTTCTTCTGTGGGTTAGGAACATCCAATGCTAATGAGTTCTACATCATTTTAAAGCTGAGAATCTCCTCTTTCAGAACCAAACCTTAACTAAAAATTCATATCTGGCGACGTTTTGGTGGTTTTGTGGTGCCTGGTCACATATAGCTTTGAGATGGGAAATCATCATATATAAATTATAAAAGTCATGAATAACATAACTTCTGGATAATACACTGTACATGAGTGGTAATATGCTAAAGCTAAGCTAATAATTATAAGTGGGGTGCATTGCAGAAGCTTCTAAGGGGTGCAAAATTCAGTGTACCTTCTTCTTACCGCTCGATACTGCTGATTTGGCAGAATGCTGAGAGTGAGACTCCGTTCTCACTTGAGTGCTTGTTCCTTTACATTTATAGAAATGGAGTGCATAATGTGGGTGGCAAAAATCAATCATCACATCAAGAACATTCATGGACAAATTTTTTTGTTTGTTAGAACAAAGTAATTGTGAACTCATTGACAAAATAATGGTGAACGTATTCATGTAGACTCTGTATTATGTGCACTGCAGGGGAGCGGACGGCTAAAACTATACGTTACAATGTGGTTCAAAAATTTATCATAAAAGGTGTTTTAAATCAAAATATCTGGTCTATACTGTTGTGGTTTGAATATTTTGAAAGTGCTACATATGTAGCTTATGCTTAGACATAAAAAATATTAATACAATCTTATACACGTAGTGAGGTTTTGTTCTACTGTACACTTTAACTACAATTCGTGCTAATGCATACAAAATTGTGCAGTGATGATAACTCCCATCGGCATATCATTTGACTCTGTTTCATTTTCTTAGTGTACTTAGTCAAGAAATATTCAGCCAGAAAGTTTGGTATGTTCTCTGCGGTAAGTTGTATTACTATTTGCTTTCAAAATAAAAATGAGAATGACGTTCTCAAAAGATGTCATATAATCAGAAAAAAAGAAAATCATGAACTACAAGTTTCCTTTCCGAAGTACTGAGTGTACATAATAAATTCTGATCCTTGTATTTCTCAGGAAATATTGACTTTATGAGGTCATGTTTAAAGTATAGCTTCATTAACTTAGGATAACAGTTTTAACTATGTCCCTCAAAGCAGCCATAATAGCATATCATCATCAACATCTTCTGAGTATTGTCTTACCGGAAGAAAGAGAGCCATAGTCGCTGCTATCATACTCATCGATGCTAGGAGCTGTGTCAATCAAATGAGGCGTGCGAGTTAATGATGTTTACAATTAGTGTTTCAATTGTTAAAATGATGTGATTGATGATAATGTTAAAATATAAACTGCAAGCTTACATACATGTATATGCAAACATGTAAGCATTTTTAAAAGTCAACTCAGTTCACAAATTAATCAAATAATTATAGACTGTTTATATGTGCTCATCTTGATTCAACAATGAACTTATGAAGTGCATATACAAAACATATCTCTAGTAAAAAAATGTTCATTTCACTTGCACAATGAAGTTAATTCTATTCAACATCCACAATCACCTTAATTACACAGAAAAGATAATGACAGGAAAATGAACTAATCAGGAAGACACATGCACACATAACCATACCATCCCCTCCCTAGCATACATGTACTTCCAGTGACCAAGTCAATGTAAAGATGACAGAAAACTTGTCTGTCAGGCTACGGGACTTATTCAAGAACTTGGAGAGCATGACAGACATGAACATGCTGAGTCACTTCATGTTCACAAAAAAAAAATGGCAAAATTGGGAGAATTCTTGTATAAAATCCTTCTACAACCCACTTCACAAAAAATGTATGTCTCTTGGATGAAGGTAATATTTCAGGTAAAGCTAAACCTTTCTCACAAAAATAAAATTCAAAGATAATAATTTGATCTTCTACAAAAGGAAAAAATAATTGTTATTCAGTGCACATTATGCAAAAGAAATGTGCTTGAATAAAATCAAACATACAGACAAATTATCAAATTTCTTACCTTTTATCCTTTCCACAAATTTAACTTTTGTTAGCATGAATAGAATTAAAAACAAACAGAGAAATACAACTGATGAAGGTTGTATAAGAAAATTACAAACCTCACTTGGGTTTTTTTAAAACATTCATATTATCCTTATGAGCACTATTTTGTTCTACATTGGCAATAATTAATGTATTTTTTTCTTTCTCTCTCTCTCTCTTTCTCTAAAAAAATGCTTTTGAGATTCAGAAAACCTGAAGCTGTCAATGACTTACATCCACACAAACATAGAATTGAATATTAATTATTATGCGCTATATAAACTGAATGCTATCATTATCATTATCATTCATAAACTGGAACAAGTATACAATAGATGCATCTCAACACTACAACATGGTGCTGGCACTCAAAATTAGGTGAGAAACACAGTCAGAAGGAAAGCGCAACAACAACCAACATGTACAATCCCGCATCAAACAGATATTTCTCCTTACATAATCTACAGGTTGTATTTCAATCTGACTGCAATTTTTCAATGTGTAAGCATGACAAAATGTTCATTTAAATAAGGTTAGATTGTTGTAGAAAATACATGTATATGGAGACATTAGGTGCATGTTTCTTTTGTATCATTTTTTTCCTTAAAGTTTATTTGAGAAATTATAGCTGTAAAGAAAGTTGAGGCACCAACATGCAATGTTTATTACCAAGGCATGCATGGCAGAGCATTGTTGACAGAGCATCACGTGAACAAATATTGGAGTTTGAAATAAAGAGAGGGGAAAAAAGAGGATTTCCCCCATATACTTCTAAATATAGCTCATTGTAATGCAAAACAGGCCCTTTGAAATTAATTTATGACAATAATTCGCAACATGATTTCAAAGTGCATTTTGATTAAAAGGTGGTCCAAAACAAATATTATATGGTTTACTTTGAACCATTGTGTGATTACGTTCATATCATGTCGTCACGTTACACGACCATTCATGAATAAGGGTACTAGGGTTTAACGTTTGTGGACCCCCCTCTTATTGGCGAAGTGTCAGGTTCGGGACGTGAGTATTCATAGATTTGCAATACTTTTTTTATAAAGTGTTGGGTAGACTGGACCAGACACTTCTGCCAATAAGAGGGGGGTATTTCGCAAACGTTACACCTTACCCTTCATGAATTTAGGGCTTATGGTATTCAAGAAAGGTGGTGTAATGTGACGATGTGACGTGAACATGATCACCCGATGGTTCGAGGTAAGCCATGTTATATTGTCATGTCACACTTTGGAACAATTAAACTTCAGATCAATGCTTCAAATGTTTAAACTGATGAACCATTTAATTATCTTCTCTATAATAAACTCATTGTGGGAGACATTTGGGTGATTGAACCTACTACTGTACATGTACGCAAGATCAAAACAATGAAACTTCAGGAAATCAAGAAAAACCCCTGTAAGAATAGAGGAGAGAAAGATACATTACCTGGAGCAATCAGATTCGCTTCCTCACTATCAGTTTCTTGAGGTGAAAGGTCAATAGATGACACATTCTCCCACAGGGTGGGGGTCACTGCTTTTTCAGAGGGTGGGGTAGGTAGGGTGTTAGGAAGGGGCATAGGAGAAAGGTGAGCAGATGGTACTAGGATGGGTGAAGGGAAATTTAGGGAAAAGGTGAAGAAGAAAGTGTTAACACCAAACACACACATTTTACAGAAAGTAGAGAATGTATAATAGTGTGAAAACAGTTGTCAGAAGTGATTTAAAGGGAATCTTGCGTTCTGGGAAGGTGAAAAGTAATTTGTGAGCTTTCTCGTTCCTTTTATGTCAGTTTGGAAGAACATCACAGTTACTATGTTTCTACTGTAGAAACATCCCCTGAAAAGGATTGCTCTTCAAATGCGACTAGAAAAAGCGGAAATGTTCCGGGCCCAACATTCATGCCACTGTCCCATATACCCATTTCTGTGTGCAGTACATGTGCTTTTCAGAGCAAGATTGGGTCAGTTTCTTATCTATTTTGATGATTCCATTACAACACAGTATCAAACAATTCTTATGTAGACATGGCCAACCTTTCCCAATCCTTTGAGACACTTTCTTTCACAATTTAATTGCATGACCAGAACTCTACTTTATCTTTAAGGGTAAAGTAAATAACATTGGGCCTACTCCCATTTTTCTTAAATCACTTATTACAGGCATGTGAGAGGAATTACATTTCAATCATAACATGGTAATTTCATAAATCAATATGAATTTGAATTAAGAATAGTTCTTATTAGGAAGCAGTTTTAATGAGCTTGCCTCAAAGTACTTCTCAACTACATGTACATTGAATGGAAGGTCTGAAGATGGATCTGTATGATGAGAAGTGATAAACTAACTTTTGCTTCATGTACATGTACTATTCTGAAGTAAGGTTGAAAAGTTTTGGAATATGATTTTTACAAGCTCTAAATGGTTGTACAGTAATTGCATATTTTACAACTGGAATCAGTATGAAACAGAAGAATTGTAATTTATTTTTATACAGTTGTCCTCCATAGTATCTACAATGGTTTTATTCATGCAAGAGGCACAAAGTTTCTAGAATGTCTGAATCAAAAACATTTTTGCTCTGAGTGGAAGAAATATATTTCATGTGTTAAGAAGAGAAATTAGACAAAAAGGGTATTTATTGCATGCTTGTAGAAATCAAGATTGGTGCATGTCATTTGGGCACAACATTTAGTGAAAGAAAAGTGCAAATTGAAATACAGCACTGCACACTGTGTATACGACACCTTGTAAAGCCGATTTGAGAAAAGCACAAAGAATTTTCACCCTTTGTTTTATGAGAAATTCAAATATTTAGATTTTCTTAACAGTTTTTGATTGTCATAAGGGAAGAAGATCTTGGAAATGTATCTATTTCTTCTTTTTTTTGTGGAAAACTGAGCTGCAAGATAGGCTAACCCATTGACTACTGAAATTTCTAATGCACATAGGCCTAATACAGGGATGGCCCGGATCCCATGAGCAAAGGGTTAAGGTCCAATTTGTTAATTTTTTTTTTAGTTTGCTCTGGCAGAAATATTTTTTAGTGTGATTTTGCAAGGGTTTGCATGACCTATTAAAAAAAATTGAGATAACTTGCAGTTCTACAACTAAATATACAAATTCATTAAGCATCTTACCTTTTCTCTTCGGTCTTGGTTTAGGAACAGAAATGGGAGTCCGTCCTTTCCACGTCCAGAACTCGGGCTTCTTGTTGACCCTTTTCCGAAGTTCTTTGACCTCTGACCTGGGTGGTGGGATGCGGTGCATGTGGGCACAGAAACGAGGGCAGGGACCTACTGGGGCATCCTCAAATTCAGGCTGTGGGAGAAATCAAAATAATCACACATAACGTTCATACACAGACTAAGTTTAGTTCAATCCTTTCCAGAGTCAGCTTTTATATCATAGATTAAACCATTGAAAAACAACATTTTTGTAAGATTCAGCAGTGTGTAATCAAAAGGCTACTTCATGTATGCAATGTCTGTGACTTCCGTAGTGCCAGTAAAATTGGACTGTGGAGTAACAAAAGGAAGCACTGAAGGGTTATTTCATGTCTTAATTGATATGATGGACTGCCAACGATGATGACAGAGTATATTCATTTCATATTAAACATGATAACGTCAAAATCATCCATACTGCCTTTGGTCAAGTTAGGTTCCATGTCAATTTAGTGAAAACAGAACAAGGGACAGACCTAGAGGCTACAGTTGTATGTGTAGTGTATCAAACTTGTCTCAGTAGCCACCACTCTGGAAGGTCACCTACATGACTAGTCTATTATAATTGTCTTCCTTTGACAAGAAATGCTAGCTATCTCCTGTTGCACTAGTCACTTTTTTCATTCCATCTGGGCCCTGTTTCATAAAACTTTTTAGCAATAACAAGTCACAATATCTGTTATAAGCTACTGAAATCCTTGCATTTGATTGGCTATGAGCAAATCTGTCATAGATATGGGGCAGTTGTCATAACAAGATTTATGAAACAGGACCCAGATGGCCCAATAGACAGGTTTAACTTTACATTGACATGCAATATTTGAGGGCTTTGGGGCACCCCTACAAGGCAAAAGAGGCCCTGAAGACTCTCAAGGCCTACATTTAATATTAGACTTACCCTGTTGTCAAAAGTTCCTCTGTCATGAAGAGAAAATGCACCTGCAAAGCTAATGTAAGCGAATGCTGTTCCCTGCAATTATTTTTTTTTAAATAGAAGCAAATGTATATATCAGACTTTTTGGTGAAGGCTGCTGTACATGAATACAATTCCTAAATCAAATCAATAAATTAGATTCAATGACGCAAATAACAGAGTTTGGGACCTGTGCAAAGAGGTTAGTACATGTACAAGTACATGTTTTTAATTTCTTTTGTTTTAATGCTTATTGTCTAAGGTCTGAATTCACCAAAGTGGTTTAAACCAAAACAACAGTTAAACCATTGATTCATCAGGGTACTATGGTTATCAAAAAGAGTAAAAATTAGCAGTTACAAAATACAGCCTAAATAAAAGTTGGGAAAACCCTAGCATGCATCTACATGTATCTTATGCATTATTTTGAAAGCAGAGAATGAGAAAAAACATCTTTGTGTTTTCCTTTATTTTTTAAATGAGAGAAAATTAATCTATTTTAGCCTCTGTTTGACAGTCTTTTTGGTTGCCCATTGTACATACATGTATGTCAATGATTTAGATCATGGTTCCAGTTCAAAATGTCATTATGAATTTCATCCAAAATCATCCGTACTGGGGTAGTTGACCAACCTAACAATCCTTATTGATTGTTGACTGAATACCGGTCAAGATCTATATATGTACATGTACATGTAACTACAAAATGTTACCAGAATCAATAACTCCAATGACATTTTCCCCACTACAAGCGACAAAGTCATCAACTGGTGTGATAGGGTCTATAGTCTTAGAGAATAAACAAATTTTGAAAAATCAGAAAAGAAAATAAACATCAGTGGAATCCTCTCTTGCTGAACTTTGTGGTGGTTAAAAGATATCAAATGATTTTGATTTTAACATTAATATTGAACGAGACGATGTTTTTTACTCATTTCAGGATAGATATTAACCAAGTCCAACTAGGAAAAGTACTCAAAGATATGTTTAGAAACGAAAGACTACATGGCATGAAGGTCTTCAATGATAGAACAAAGAAGCTGTTTTTCTCATCAATTAAAAAAACAATATCCCATGTTACTTCTTAGAAATAGCCAGAAAAATGACCTGCAATATGGTCATTAAAAACAAATTACATGTACATGTAGCACGAATAAGTGTGTAGAAACATGTTAAACCTCTTGAAAACTGTAGTTTGTCTACATCTATAGGCTTTTTATGTGTATTGTTTAAATGCAACATTTTTGAAAAAAAATACCATACTATTTATAATGTTCATAATTTTGCTATATTACACTTTTTAAGCTCATGGGATTACTCAATGTAAGTTCTACTTTCATCTTATACAATATGCAGTTCATGATTGGTGCTCTCTTGTTCTCACTCCCACCTCACAATCGCCCCCCCCCCCCCCAAAAAAAAAGAAACCCTCCGAAAACACACATCTCTTTCTCTCTTTAGTCTTTGCCATAGAATAATATTGAGGACAACCATCCACAAGTTCTTTTCAGCAAATTATGAATACACCAAATCAATATCTCAACATCAAATCAATACGGTAGGTATTACTTTTATTTTATATTTTGCACTTAGAGACTGCGAGTTTGAGTTTGATCATTGCTTGAGTTTCTTACTAAATTTACATCCTAGAACTATAAATTAAACAGTTTTTATCGATATACTGTATAAAGAGAAAATTGTAATAAATTCAAAGCTTCTTCAATAAAACAAATTAGGGAAATATAATGACTTGTCGCACATTACCCCCAAAGGAATACTTTAATGACACCAATACTTCAACAGTTTTGGGTCTTGCACTTTGATCCTTTGGTTTAATAAGCATACATGTATACTGCTATATTTGTGTACATGTATGGTTTCCATGGTGTTCTCCTAGATGTACTAAAAGTGCAAATTAGGATACAAGTAACTCAAGGAGTACCAAGCATACTTCAGAAAATCTGTGTCTTGCATTTTTAGTATGTCTAGTTTTATACATGTATTTTAGAACTACACATGTACACAATCATGGTATTCAGCTTGCACATGTATGTAGGTGACAAGTCACATTCAAAGTCTCTAAATTTACAAAGAATCTGGGTAATTCAATTACTTGACTCACAAAACCCAAAAGGAACAACAACTGAAGTGGTACAGTTTACGCTTCTTCTTCTGTGTTACACTTTATAGATCATTTGATCTACTTTATATTGTTATATGTGTGTGCATATATTCTAGTGCTCTACATAGAAAACAGTTTGTATGGAGTCCTAGAGCAACAAAATATGCAAAAACTATTTGAAAAGAACCTTGTCTCACATCTTCATCAAGGAGGACCAACCAATACTTCAGCAATTTTGTCCCTTGCACTTTTATCATTGATCTATTATTATAATTTTTGTATACATTCTAGAACTACAATGTAAACAGTTTGTAACAGTGTAAGTCTGTAACAGGTCCAAGATTAAAAGCTTCTTAAAACAAATAAGGGTAAGTTTAATGACTTGTCTCACATTACTCCAAAGGACTAACAACCATGACAGTGGCAACGGAGTGTGACAAGGTCTAAAGTCCTGAAGCGATACGCCCGTCAGCGTGCTTAGCAACAGTCCGCAAGACCTGTTGCAAAGGCCATTCACTGTACAACCTGTTTGGAGTCTATGAAGCATGTAAGAACAGGATCTATGAATGGGCTCGATCCAAATTGGCTGTTGCTATTGATGTACAGCCAAAGTTGGATCAATACACTCAGTCAACTCCCTCCTATCTCTTTAGCATACCGAAAACAAAACAAGTCTTTAGGTGGGCAAAGGAATCTTTGTCCCTTTTGCATTGTTGGCTACAATTTCTGGGATTGTAAATGGAAACATGGAAACATGCAAATCCCTTTACAAATCAATACATTCTTTTCAGCACATGTATTGGTACAAACTGAGGAGGACAGTACAGGTCCTAAACTAAAAACTACTGCATACACTGTACATGTACGCATAAAGCATGCAGAGAACTCAATACAGAAAAGTAGAGATCTTCATTTCTGTGCATGCATAACAAATGGGGAGAAATACATCACAGTCAAATATCCCATTTGGTAGCTAAATGTAGTAAAGTAAAATTTATAGAATTTTCTGTGATTATTTCTTTTTTTCTTTTCCTTTGAGAAATGAATGAATGGCACAAATATATTATGAAATATCTGCTTGCAATCATTTTCCTCTTTTTAAATAGGCCTGGAGTTTCAATATCAAAATGTAATGTGCATTCTATTGTTTTTCTTCAATATACTGTACCATTACAATTTATTTTCTTCAAGTCACAACATTTTGATGCGCATTTATAATTTTTTAACCTGTATTTTAATTTTAAAAATATGCCTTTAAAATGCAAGAGCCCCAGGGGGCACGACACTCACCTGAGGTGGATCAATTCACATCTGGTGCATGTTCTCTCTAGCACATAAACAACTTTCATTCTTCATCTATAGAGGTATCTTTATACACAATACCAAGTCTGAGCTTCCTACCAAGTTCGGTTAAATTCCAATCATGGGTTTTGGAGAAGCTGAAAATGTAAAAAGTTTATGGATGGCGGACAACTTGCCCCACCCCCCCCCCCTCCAGTATGTTACCCCCACAGACCCCCTATAGGGCCACCCAGAAAAAATTCATGAAGAAGTTTCATTTTTCGTCTATAGAGGTATCTCCATACACAATACCAAGTCTGAGCTATTCCTGGTTCTGGAGAAGAAGATGTTTGAAATTTACATAGCTTTTACATTTGGGGGCCCTCCCCCTGGGCCCCCTGGGCCCCCTGGGGGCCACATGTACCATTTTAGCAACTTTGGGTCCCCTACCCCTAAGGATGATTCCTACCAAGTTTGGTTGAATTCCAATCATGTGTTTTGCAGAAGATCAGAATGTACATTTTGCCTGGCAGTGCCCCACCCCCCCCCCCCCCCCCCCTCCAGTATGTTACCCCCACAGGGCCCCTATAGGGCCGCTCAGAGAAATTTCATGAACAACATTCATTCTTCATCTACAGAGGTATCTCCATACACAATACCAAGTCTGAGCTATGCCTGGTTCTGGAGAAGAAGATGTTTGAAATTTACATAGCTTTACAATTGGGAGCCTTCCCCTTGGGCCCCCCTGGGGGCCACATGTACATGTACCATTTTACCAACTTTGGGTCCCCTACCCCTAAGGATGATTCCCACCAAGTTTGGTTGAATTCCGATCATGTGTTTTGGAGAAGAAGATCAGAATGTACATTTTGCCTGGCAGCGCCCCCCCCCCCCCCCCTCCAGTATGTTACCCCCACAGGGCCCCTATAGGGCCACTCAGAGAAATTTCATGAACAACATTCATTCTTCATCTATAGAGGTATCTCCATACACAATACCAAGTCTGAGCTATGCCTGGTTCTGGAGAAGAAGATGTTTGAAATTTACATAGCTTTACAATTGGGAGCCTTCCCCCTGGGCCCCCTGGGGGCCACATGTACCATTTTACCAACTTTGGGTCCCCTACCCCTAAGGATGATTCCCACCAAGTTTGATTGAATTCCGATCATGTGTTTTGGAGAAGAAGATCAGAATGTGCATTTTGCCTGGCAGCGCCCCCCCCCCCCCCCCCCCCCCCCAGTATGTTACCCACAGGGTCCCTATAGGGCCACTCAGAGAAATTTCATGAACAACATTCATTCTTCATCTATAGAGGTATCTCCATACACAATACCAAGTCTGAGCTATGCCTGGTTCTGGAGAAGAAGATGTTTGAAATTTACATAGCTTTTACAATTGGGGGCCCTCCCCCTGGGAGAAGATTATGAAAATGTAAAAAGTTAACGGACGACGGACGACGGACAAATTTCCATCGCAATAGCTCACTCGAGCCTTAGGCTCAGGTGAGCTAAAAATGCCTGTAGTATTTGTCTTTTTTAAAATTTGTCAGATGTTTTATCGCAAATATCGAAATTGAATTGCAAAATTATTACAGAACTCAATTTTGGTACATGTAGATGCACTTTTAAAATGCTTTGGAAATTTTACTCCTGCGTTAGGACAAACTTTTGTTAAAAGTTATTTGCAAGCTTCTATTTTTCCTAAAAAGGCTATCCCAGTGGAGTCTTATACAGTATGTACATGTAGTTCTTAATGTATTGGTTTATACAGACAGAATCCCTAATTGCCTTCCTTCTCCGTATTTTGAATCATAATTGTTATCAAAATTAGTTTCTGCAAAGACATGTTTGGGACAATAGCATACTGTAGGCCTATCACAGTATAATGCACAAAACTTTCCTTCTACTCCTATATTGTATTCATTTAAAATGTATAAAAGGAGGATAGACCCAAGGGTCAGAATGATCAAATTTGCTTTTCTCTTCCATGACACAGGTGCACAGGTAATGCTGTAAAATAATGAAAATGATAATACCAAGCCTAGGACTTCACCTGTGAACCAGAGACCCATGCTTGAAGATGCTCGTTCCAGATAGGCGCATCAAGTAACTCTGCGTTGGCCGTCAGACTCGTCTCACCCATGGTCTTAAGGGGTGGTAGCTGAGTATAGGATGGGTTGATCTTGACTTGCCGCGCCTCACAGCTCAGGGGATCGGCTGTACTGTTAGTGGGCGTACGTGAGTTGAAAGCTTCGGGGAAGATGAGGGGGAGGGCATCCTGGCTCTGGGATCGTTGTCTCTCACGATGGTAGAGGGGAAAGGAAGAGCTGTTTTTTGTCTACAGATAAGAAAACAGGATAAAGGTTACAATAGTCTGCCCCAAGGTATCACATTTTCTTAATGTTTTGAGACATGTACATTACATGTACTTGACAGCAATAAAGGGTACATTTTATCTAAATTTTACAAACTGTACCTTTGTCAGCAGCAGTACATGTACATGTATGTCATTTTTTTCTTTACTCTTGATTGTATCCTAGACTATAGGGTTGAAGGCCTTTCTCATTTTTAGCAGTAAATATACAGTAACAGAAGACAACAATGAAAATAATAACGGCAAAAATAATAGTAATAAAAAAGAAAATTAATAATAAAAATAATAATAATGGTACTTATGATACTGATATTAATGATGATAATAATATGATATTAATGACAATAATAATAACAATGACAAAAATAGTACAATTCAATTTTATTACTATGAAATGACGTCACTATTCAGGCATTTCCAAAGTACATGTACATCTACATTATATACAAAATGACAACTCTGGCTTTAGCTCCAATAGCCATAACCAAACACAACAATTTAAGAAATGACTGCTGAGAAACCAGTTAGACAAAATGTCTAATTCTGGAAAGATATGTATGCACTGGGCTAGGATTTGATCCTAAATCCCTCTTTCAGAGGTACATGTAAAGGAATCCCTATACCATATGAAGGAGACGGCCAGATCCTCAACCCCCCCCCCCCCCCCCCCCCCACTCCCTCAAAGATTGGGGGAATCATTCTTTAGTTTTTCAAGTTTTCAATTATTCCTAATAATTGTTACAGGAACAAGTATTACAATTATTCAACTTTTGTATATGGTGTACCATTTAATGATGCATTGTTTCTATGATGTACATGTATTCTGTAAAGATCTCCAAAGATTCTTCTCATTTCGCCTTTCTCTCTCTCTTTTGTTTGACTCATTCTCTCCTGTTCCTGTTCTCTTACACATGTACTTCTTTCTATCCCTCTCACAGAATACTCCCTTTATTCTCTCTCTCTATCTCTCAATATGTCCCCTTTTCTCTTTCTCATTTATTATTAAGAATTGACTAATAAATTGACTGTATGGCTTTATATTTCATTATGGCTCAGTGAGTGGCCCAAGGCCATGACACATGAACATCTAAAGGTGTAGAAGACAGGGAAAAACAGGCTGCCGACTTTCCCTCCCTCCCTCCCCCCCCCCCCCCCCCCCCCGAAACGATCTTTCCAGGCAACCATCATCTCATGCTGCAAGATGCCAGAAATCCTTTAAGAATCATAACAATGGTAATAATAATGCTACTACTACTACTACTACTACTACTATATCATAAAGAAAGTAAATGTGAGAAAATTACAATGCCCCGACCGGGATTCGAACCCTGGATTACATTACCAGTGCTCTACCAACTGAGCTATCTGGGCTCCCATCGAAGCAAAGTAACAATCTCACATATAGCCCCTCTCTTTCCATCGAGCGTAGGGGGTACCATCCATACCAATTCCATGCGTACGCTATATAATGGCCTACCAATGAGACAGGTCTTCCCTCTAAAGTCTGGCAAATCCATGCCCGATTTGCCCGACTTTAGAGGGAAGACCTGTCTTCTTCTTCTTCTTCAGTTGCAGTACAGTCCACCGTCAGGCGTATTGTCGTACTGTTGAGGTGCAGTGCAGATGTATGTACAATGTCTGATAAAGGTACAGGACTTAACTGCGTGCGAGTAAAAACAACTTCCGTGTTTTAATGGAGCTGGGTCTTTTGTACCTCTTGCTTGAAGCTGTTAACAGAGGTACAGTTTATGGACTGCTGATTGGTACATGTAGGTATTGCTTTTAACGATAAGTTAACTTTGCTGGGCAAAGCTATATTATTTTGAACTGGATAATCTGATCTTTGTAATTCTTGTTAATATTGTACAGTGCCTTAAAAACAGTTTTTGTATCTGATTGTTATCTTGTTTTTAATAAATAAATAAATAAATAATAATTTTTTAAATGTTTTGTAAAATTTACGAAAGTTAGAAATTAACTTTGGTCAAATTTATGACTGAATGAGTAAATCCTTTACTCTGTTTAAAATACCTTGTACAGTTTTATTGTACCTTAAAGCAATCATTAAGAGCTTGGAGATGTATTTGTTGTCTATTTCTTTTTTTGATTAAATAATTTTCAGATTTAATGAATGGATATGGAATATCAAACTGTTTAGTGTTCTTTGCCATTTTCCGTGGCTACATAGACACACAGATGATTCTGCCAAGTAAAATTAAAATCTGAACATCCATTTGAATAAAGATGACAAATGTGATTTTTTTCCCCTTACCTCCGTTCTCCACCCCCCCCCCCCCCCCCCAACGTGCCATTCCCCTCTGGGACCCAATGGGACCACCCTCTGAACTGTAATGTTATTTACATGTAATGTACATGTTTAGTACGTACATGTATGAGGGTATCAGAGTTTATACATAATGTACATGTACGTACATGTAGTATGTACATAAAGTTTGGGCCTTTGGGGGCCCTGACCCTGGGTCCCTAAAAGGGCCAGGTGTACATGTACATGTACCATTTGAGGAACCTTCAATCCACTTCCCCTAGGCATCATTTCTACCAAGTTTGATCTAAATCCAGTAAATGTGAATTATCGACATACATGTAGGCCCCCCCCCCCATGTCATCCCCATCAGGGGCCAAAAAATAAATATATTTTATCTTGTTTTGTTCTTAAGTTAAGACGAAAAATATGTCATATTTTGTATGTTATATTTCCAATTGTAATAAAAAAGACTGCTACAAATAGAGATCAGTGGCGTGCCCGTGCGAGAACAGTACGTACATGTAGAGTTAGATCCAGAATTCTATGGAACTGCAGTACCTCACATGCACAACACAACGTCGACAAAGCTCGAGGCGTCTGTACCACCTACTCGTAGTACAGTCTATACAGTAGAATAGTAGGTCTGCACATGATGATAACGCAATAATGTGGCTTCTTTTTTTCTTATTTTTTTAACCTGGGCCCCGTTTTGCACGTATCAAAATGTATACGTGACTTGAAAAATTTCAAGTCAAGTCACAAGTATTTTGTTGCAAGTCCAAGTCAAGTCGCAAGTCATTCGGGCATGTAGCAAGTCAAGTCGCAAGTTAACTATACAGAGTGCGACTACATGCTTTTCGCTGAAATTAAACTAAATAAAACTTCAACTATTGACTGATTGCATTCATTAAGTTAAATTTAGTTAACAAACTTACAACTTACCAAAATCAATGATTTATTGCGTCATCTGCCCACAGTCCGTAATGGCAGACTGTAATCACGCTGCGCTTTTAGAAAGATCACACCTGTGCGTAACTAACTATATCCAGCGCTGTTGCGAAGCCCGTACCGCGATGGACAGGTTTTGGCAGTCAAAAGTTGAAATTTTATACCCTATGCCTGGACATTGCCTGATGGCTTGCTGGGGATTGAACTTCAACAAATCCATCCAAGCAATCAATTTCAAGTGATTAATATAACGTTTAATTTAATTTTGTACATTGTTTTTAGCGATATTGTCCTGGTCGGGCTAGTCGCAAGTAAGCAAAATAATTTAAATAGTGGCTCGAGTCGCGACTAGAGTCCAAGTCGCTTGACTCGAGTCAACAACTCTGGTGTATACTTTACTGCGGCAGCCCGAACACGTAGTGTTCGGGCTGCGATCAGCAGTCCTTTGATTGCTTGGATGTCTCTTAATTACAAGGTCATTTGTCAAAATGATAGCCATGAAACATGACATTAGTCATTACTTGATTTTAGGCTACTTTAGGTAGGTATGTGCAAATGCAACGGTACCGCGAGCGCCGAGTACGGCGAGAAGGCTTGTTCACATTCTGTTCGCAAGTGACATCGCCTCTGCATACATCCCAATTGAAAATCAGCTCTCTCGAGCGAGCGCAAATCGGCGCAACTTTCTCGAGGCCGTATTTGAGTAGCCCAGATTCTGCACTTTCGATACATGTAAGTTTCAATGTGGACATCCACCATCCAGAAATTGATATCATCGCTTGAAATTTTAGAAAAGTTTTGGCCGTTTTCATCATCGAATTTCATCAGTAAAATGAGTAAAATATTTATTAAAACAGTGAACATAACTTTTGTTAATTATCAAAGTATGAAATGATTCATTTTGACTAGATTCTAGACATGCGCCAGCTTTCAAATAGGTCACGCAGGAAACTCTTGCACAGCGGGTCTGTCAGAAGCCAGGCCGCCGGTATTACTCAAAGGAGCTCCAACGCGCAGCGTTGGAGCTCCAGGTACAACTACCCAAAGTCGACCTAGCCCACTTTATGGCTAATTACATCGCTTAATTTCGGCAGGTACAGTGTAAGATAGAAATTTGTACTTACACTTTAAGAGAATTACTGTAACTATGTAGCAGGCTCTTTGATTTTACGATTTAACGATTGTTTCGATGAAAAAAATGAAATTTCCTCGCAGAGCCGATCTTTTCCCCGTACTGTACCGTCGATTCAAATGACTCGATCGCACTGTGTGATCGAGTCAGCGACGTATATTACACACAGTGCGATCGAGTCATTTGAATCGACGGTACAGTACAGGGAAAAGATCGGCTCTGCGAGGAAATTTCATTTTTTTCATCGAAACAATCGTTAAATCGTAAAATGAAGGAGCCTGCTACATAGTTACAGTAATTTTCTTGAAGTGTAAGTACAAATTTCTATCTTACCTGCCGAAATTAAGCGATGCAATTAGCCATAAAATGGGCGAGGTCGACTTTGGATAGTTGTACCTGGAGTTAGGCCGCCGGGTGCGCCGGGCCAAGAGCTGGCGCTCGGTCGATGATACCCCGCCAGTGGTCTGGCTTCTGACAGACCGCTGGACGTGGTGGGCGCGGCAGAGATGGCGCATCTGACACTGGTCAAATGTTTTTGTCGTGAATTATGATTTATGAATCAAACATATCCGCATTTCTATGAATTTGACTGTCATTATACTTTATTTTCAAATATGATTATGTAATTCTTGGGGGAAAAATAAATTTCAACTTTCTCTTCAATCTGAATTCAATTGATTAAAAATCAAATTGATGAATATTTTTATTAATTATTCTAATTTAAAATTAATTTTTTCTTTTTTATTATTTTCAGCTTTTATTTTGTGTTTGTTAAATCATTATAAATTAAAAGGCACCCTGAATGAAACTCTATTTTAATGTGTTTTTTTATACATAATATTCTTCGTTTTCTACAAATACAATTGTAACAAATATTTTCCATATTTCGCATAACATAAATTAATTAGCATAAATCAATATACTTACTGTTAAGAAAGTAACTAATTAGTAGCTGCTCCAGGCTCAATTTCAGCTTTCCATTGATACCTAGATAACTTCAAAAGTCTCAGAAATAGAGAAGTTATGCGTGTGTTTATAGTGTGACATGAAATTCCCTCCATATTGGTCACACATTTTTTCATGCCCTCCATTGGTTTTACATTAAGACAGTGGCCGGAAATATGGTTGAAATGACAGGACTTAAATTATCATAACTTTTTAGTTACTTGACCAATTTGAAAGTTGTTAGTGTCATTGGAAAGGTCTCTTAAAGAGCTTTCCTATGATACTATTTGTATCAAGATGTTTGCAGTTCAATTTTTTCTGTCACATAGCTACTTTAGGTACTTACAATACTTTCCGATTGACTGTCGTCTTTCTTTTCAATGAGGATGATACAAAAAAGGCCTATTTATCTCCAAAAGCCTGTACAAAAAAAACTTCCGTAGGTCGGTGTTTTGCTTGCAATGCGCATGCGTCAGGAGCTCCAATAATTATATAGAATTAAGAAAGGAGCATTATGAATATTCATTAAGACGAGTGGCAGGCAGGAGCTCGAGCGTGTAGAGATCGCCGGGTCACAGTGGATAGGCCTATATGAATATTCATTATTCCTGTGACGAAAACTATGCCGTCGTAATAAATATTCATAGGCGCATGCGCAAGTGCCTATTTTCGCTTCTGCTTCAACAACATGGCGAATGTGACTGGTTTCGAAAATTGAGAGTAAAAAGTGACATTCATCGATTCTAGTTTTTTTTCTACACATTTTTTAGGAAAAGCTGATTTGCGGAAGGTCTGTTTAGGTAAGTGGCATCGTATATATGATACTTTAATTCCAAAAAATAACTTTTATGGCACTATTTTCAATGGTCATTTGAACATTGGTAAATTGTGAGACCCACCGAATCGTACTGGTTTCACTCAGGATGCTGCCACTTCGTGGCAGCGTCCCGGGGCTAGTGTGCACTGTACCTGCACACTTGCGTGTTAATGTTATGTCTATATTGACATGATTGAGGCGGATTACCTCCATGGAGCTCCTGGAGTTAATTTCATACCTGAGTTGTATAGGAGTCATCTTTTGAGGTGTGGAGGCCCTGCCTCTGACCGAGAGGAAACGCAGACGAGTGGCGGCCCGGGCCTTGGGCGCTGCTTATCCGTTCACATCTCGGAGAGTTGGGAAGAGAGTAGGCGTGCTGCGGAGAAGACCCTTGGTTCACCCTTCGCCGACGCCCGAGATCTCCCGGCAAGCGGTACCGAAACCCTGGCGTTTCCTCCTGGTCATAATTGACCATGCAAAGTGTTGGTAGCTGTGTCATTTCGACACGATTTCGTCCTCTTTCCTACATGATTCTGACATTTTTCGTTTCTTCGATGCAACCCTTGTACCCTGTATAATACTGCAGTGATGTCATTCTTGACAAAAAATAATAAATCCAAGCTTCAAATGTATACCAGATAATCTTCAAGTTCAACATGATATCGATATCAACTAGCTAGCGTCACTACAAATAAACACGGTACGGAGCTATATGGGACATGTCCATTATCTGTACAGGGGTACGGTATATAATATCAATTGTGATATAAACAATGTGGGTTTTTTCTTTTGCATTATAGGATTTGATATGATTTCAAAAGTACATTAAACCTATAGATAATTTTCGTTTTGAAATTTTTTCAATGAAGAATGTCATAATTTAACGGCTTATCAACTTTGTCTATTCAAATTTCCCTAGTTACGGTATATCGATTCGTCCGATTTATACACCTGACATGATGTTTGAAAACTTTGTGTTCGTGTTTATATCGGCGGTAGCTAGATCTCAGTGTCAGTGTGCTGGCGCTCTTGACTTTTCAGATTTTTGTCTTTTCTCACCATGTTTGGAGGGTATGCCTACATGAAAGATAATAATATATATCTAGCGCTTTGGGCCACTTTGGGAAAGGCGCGTTATAAATGCCAGGTATTATTATTATTATTATGATTAGATAGCATCACTGGCGTGCCAGTGCCCCAGTAAAAAAAAAATAACTAAGAAAAGAGAAAAGGAAAAAAAAAGGTATTATTAACATTATTATTATTAGATAGCATCACTGGCGTGCCAGTGCCCCAGTAAAAAAAAATAACTAAGAAAAGAGAAAAGGAAAAAAAAGAAAGGAGAAGGAAAGAAAGAAAAGGAAGGAGGAAAAAGCAAGAAAAAAAGAAAGAAGAAAGGAAGATGAAAAGAAAAACGTCCACTTATATAACTTTTAGAGTCTACCTGGCTAGAAAAAAGGGATTTTCTGATTGCAGTATAGTACATCTTTTAGAACGTATAAATGGCTGGATTGTCTTAGTTTCTCCCCTTCCATATGCATCTTTTGCATGCAATATATATTTGTTTATCACAATTTTCTTAATATACGAGGGGAACTTTCCTCTTACACCCAAACCCTTATCGTGAAATTTCTTTCAAAAGTGGGGGAAGTAAATAATGAGTCAGTGCAATAGCACATAGGCTCCGAAGTGCTTAGAATGCAAACTTTTACTATTCAAAACAGAAAATCCTCTTACTTGTGAGCATAAATTTGTTCTGAAATACAATGTTTCAAACTACAAAACGTAAAATTTTATGGCTCGGTCGCTACGCGACCTCGCAAAATAGAATATTTATTTTAGCAAGGGCTCTGTAAGTGCAACATTTTCATAGTACAGCGAAATCCAAAGTCTTCTTATTTCCGGGAGGGGCGGGGATGTACACCCCTCTCCCCCCCCCCCCTTCAAAAGGATTTATATACGAGTATAATATGTAGGCCTATTGCGTTCCTTGCGCTTTAGAACACATTACAATTCCTACTGCACGCCCAGCCCCCTCAATACTTTTGGCTCTTTACGTCAATGGATAGCATGGTAATAGTAAGCAAATAATGAAGAATCTGATTGAATCTAGGCAAAAAGGTAACAAAACTCATAGTATAGACTACTGCAATTTCAGATCGTTTTAACAACAACAGCAACAGCGACATCAACAACACCAACAATGATAATAATAATAACAATAATAACAATAATATATAATAACAGCAAAAACAAGAATAATAAACAACAGCAACGATGACGACAACAACAACCTACTACAACCGGTGACTGATTTTTTGTGGGTTTTTTTAATTTATTTTTTGTTCTCACGATCCGATTTTGAAAGAAAATGTTATAGGATTAGATATAAACATTTTAACACATAGAATATGTTTGATTGAGGTTCTGTATAGTTACATAGATATTAAAATCGAAATTACGGCCTATTACGAGCCTTCTAGTCGGAGGAAAGGCCAAATCGGCTCCGAATCGCAGTGACGTCAGAGCAGTCCTGCGATTGTCTACAATTTGAAACTGATTTGGCCCTTATTCCGGATATAAGGCTGACATCGCACCACATTCCTGTGTTGAGTATTCATATTATTGTTCAGAACCTGAATCAGTTAGCTTTTTAGCATTTAAACTGCCTATATTTAACAGGGGCAGATCCAGGGAGAGGCCGAATCGGCCGCGCGGTCCTCCCCCCCCCCCCCCCCCCCCCCCTTGAAACCCAACTGGCATACCTTAAGTACACATTAAAAAAATAAATGCCTCCTTAACTGTGCACTTTTCCGGCTCTGTGCCCCCTCTTTTACAAAATCCTGGATCCGTCCCTGTTAAATGATATTTATTTCCAAAATCGGATCGTAGACCGATCGTATAGTGTGCGGTGGGCTTACGTCACACAGCCAAACCGACTCCAAACCGACCGATTGTTCTCCATGCGGGGCAATGTAATTGTTAATTCGGTCTGCTGTCGGTCTTGTGTCTGTGTCATTGGTGTGACTAGGGTATCAAAGTGGCAATGTAGAGTAATGTCTTGCCAAAGGACGTTAGTGCCGCGGCGGGATTCGAACCGCGAACCGCGAAGCCACAGTATTATTTGTTTTTGGTTAAAAAAATTAGGGTGAAAAACTAGAGTTTAATTCAATTGGCCATTTGGCGCAAAGGTAATGGACGGAGAAGATAGAAAATTGTGCATTTTATTTGTACTCCGTGTAATCGTGTATTGATTTGACCCCCAGAAAAATGGATAGGCACAACATTGCCTTTACAAATGACAGTGATATAGGGTAGCTCGACACACTCCGGCCAGCATTGTTCGATCCGCCGTCAATTTTCTACACTAACAGAAATAAATATTAATATTATGTATTTTATTACGCCTACGTCTGAAATTGGCTAAATCAAGGTTAGTGACTTCCCCAGACTCAACCACATGTGTGTGTGTGTGTATGTGTGTGTGTGTCTGTCTGTCTGTCTGTCTAGGTGTGTGCGTTTGTTTAGCATTATGTCCGAGGACATTTTCGGACAGAGAACAAAAAAAAAATCATGACAACAATGGTCCTCGGAAGCCGGACAATAGTCCTCGAACGTCGAACAATGAATTTGTGCTTTATTCCGTCGACTGTCCGAGGACGAGTAACAATAGAGGAACAATAGTTGTCCTCGGAAGTAAAGCCATGTAAACGCGTGTGTGTGTTTGTGTATGTTTGAAAGGGGGGGGGGGGGGGTTACGGTTATGATGGGGCTGGAGAGGGACGATAGGGGTGCATGTTTTCTTGGACCTGATTCCATCCAATGCCGGTAAATCGATTTCTTCGTTCCCTACGGTATCTCGCTTCCCCTGTACCGGTATTTACCTTAATGTTCGTTCATGCATAAATGTCTTATTCAATAATCAAAAACAGATATTAAGAAACAAAAAGTTGTCATAATTGATCATGAATATCTCATATCACCCTTATTTTGTAAGCTACAAATAACTTCCCTGTCCAAATTGGAAGGAAAACTCCTGCGCAGGCCAATTTTCATACCTCTAACTTAAGTGAGCACTGCTCATCGATGCATGAATTTTTTATCATTTTTTTCTTATCATATGAAATGTGGGTCTTTAAGCTTTCTATACATATCGGCATTTTCCCATAAAAATATATATGCCTAATTTGGCAACCATTTCAAAAGTGTTACGTTTTTTTTTAGCCACACGGTATATCAAAGATAAATCTTAAAGAAGATAAGTTTGAGGTAAAAATGGTTTCATTTCACCAAATGTTTCTGAGATTGTATGTTCTCATGGACTGTTTTGTACGTAATGTAGTATTGTACACAACGTATATTTTGTCAAACTATCCAATACACCGCTGCGCGGCTGCATATTTTGTTATATTATGGTATACTCTATTGTTTAAGTATTTACATGACAAATATATATATATATATGTACGATCTTTTGTAAAAATTATTATATTGATGATGAACAAAGGAACTCTGTAGAAGGGTAAAAATATAAAAAATTGCTGCTCGGCCGCTTCGCCTTCTCGCATAACATAATTTGACTCAGGGAGGGAGGGGGCGGGCGCAAATTCACTGTTTGTCCAGGGCGTCATAATACCTATATACGCCACTGCCTTAAAAGAAGAAAAAGAAGGCAGTGAACAGTGGCATGTTTGTGGGTAGCAGGAGACACTTTTGGGTGCTTGGAAGGGGGGGGGGGGGGGCATTGTGCCCCCCCCCCGCCAACGAGCGAGTTAATTTACGTTTTAGATGAACAAATAATGATAATAATAAAATAATGATGATGATAATAATAATGATAATAATGATAATAATAATAATAGTTGCATACTCTTCTTTCTTCTTCTTTCTTCTTCTCTTTCCTTTTTCGTTTTTCCTCTCTCTCTCTCTCATTTAGGTCACTTGAAAAATCATAGGGGGCAACCGCCCCTGCCCCTGCCCTGTAGTGCCACCCCTGAAAATAGCAGTTTGCATAGCTCAAAAGAATCAGTGAAGCTTAAAGACCTCAGCCTGACCCAAAACAACCATATATTGACGTAAAGCTTAGTAAACAAAGAATATAATTACCCTGGGTATTCATAAATTTTCGTCTCCGTTTATCCATAAAAAATAAAAAAGATAATTTTTTTTTGGTCCGCCCCCTCCCTATTGCGTAACAACAGAGGAAACTGCAGGGGGTCGCTAGACGTGTGACGACATGTCATGTATACAGCTCCGAGTGCGTCTACACGATATGTCGTCATCAAATTTTCACACCCCCCCCCCCCCCCGCAAAGTAGCGTTCCTCAGAGACGGGGCCCTCGTCAGAAAAACCACCGGGGCTCAACATTCGGGACGCTGTTACTCATTCCACAGGAAACGGAATCTCATGAAGTTGGTTTCAATTTGTTCAGAAAATAGCTCCCCGTGGATGAATAAAGGGTATATTTCAAAATTCGGTCAGGCTGAGGTCTTTAATGGCAGAATATTTAGTTCTTCATATGACAACAGTGTGACACCTTTTAGCAGGAACTTGGCGAGAGCTGGGGACACAGTGCCCAAAATTTTAATAATATTGTAGCAATTAAGATATCCCCCGCCCAAAGCATGCTCGCTACGCTCGCTCGCACTCACTTATTGTAACGCATGGCAGTAACATAAAGTCCTAGCTATCTCTTTTATTGAGAGATTATGCTTGAAATTAAACGCTTTTGCGGCATCTTCGTCATGAAATCAATATAATGCAAGCACCATGCATGACCTTCAACAAGAACATAATATTTTTGGTCGCTCGCTTGTATAATGTTTGACGAATAGGTACAACCATTAAATAGATGATTAGACCATAGTTTATTAATGGTAGATCTGGCTCGGTGCAGATTTATTATTCCAACCCTTTTCTCTTCTCTCGATCTTCTACTTTCACAGTGTATGGAACGATACATGTGTAATCACAACACTACATTCCTCCTTACTTTTGCATAGAATATAACCTATCAAAAAGTGTTCTAATCAATCAACCTCAATGCACTAAAAGCACAATAGTGTTTGACGCTTGTAAGGAATCCATGTATAACATATTTCCATTATCATTAAAGATCATACTCCAGATAAATATCCGTTGGGCATCACAAAACATATTATTTTCAGACTGCATAGTTTGCTTCCAATGCTTAGTATTGACTATTAATTCCTTTGTATGAAATCTAGATGACTGAACTTTCAATCACTTTTCATGATGTGAGCGCATTTCTTATTTGGTTCAATTTTCTACCTTTGTATGTAAGTAACTTTAAAACTTTACATTTAACAATAATACATGTACTTTGACTGCTTGTCATGTAAACAATTCTTCAAAACAAACTGGAATTGTTTCATTTGAAAGATATGTTCTAGAGAGAGACTTATCCCTTTAAACACATCGAAATGTACATATCACAAATAATATACATGAATTAACCACTATTATCTGAAGAGAGGCTTTTCCCTTTAAACACTTTAAATGTAAATATCACAGATAACATGTATTAAACACTATTATCTGAAGAGAGGCTTTTCTCTTTAAACACATTATATGAATATCACAGATAACATACAATGATTGGATTCCTAAAGGAACAATATGAGAGCTTGGTTTCTCCTTTCTTTTCTCTCCTTTTTTTTTTTGTTATCCAGCATGTATATATTTACAATGAAATTTTAAAACTTGTGAGACTCATTTTAAACAATCTTGTTTTCACTTGTATCAAATTTCTCTCTGTCCTTGTGATAAACCTGGGACTGCCAAAAGAAAAGATGATGAACAATATTTCAGCATAAATTCACAAAACTTGAAATTTGACAAACCTGTTCTATCTTTGCTCTCAATGATTAGCACAAAACTGGTTGTTCGACATTCATATTTATAATTGTATGATTTTTTATTTTTTTATTTTTTTAAAGTTTAAAGAACCCAGGCCAGTATAAGGATTTTGGAAGGAAATTTGGTCACTGTAAGCAAATATAGATCAGATTTGTTGAACTCAACATATATTCAGTACATGTAATGAAATGACATGCATAAAAATCAACAACATACATGTTCCTGTATTCTCATTGTCAGTTGTCTTCTTTCTTCATATCAGTCAAGTGTAATAGTCCTTTAGATAAGAAGGGGGTGCACGATCACGAAGGGGGTTTCTTCGTGTTGGTTGAAGAGGGGGTCGTGCATTCTGGTTTTGAGGGGGGTTTGCATCATTCATGATAGGCATGTCATTGTCAAAGTTGTCAGTTTCATTTCGGACATTATGTTGACCTTGTAGAACTTTGAAGTGCGATGAGTTTCGCGTAATTCTGTATGAGCCACGAGATGCAACAATTTGCGAACCACGAACTGCTACAACTTGCAGGGGTCTGGTGTCAAAAGGGGTCGTGAATTTCCCAACATGTCCATCGCGCTTCACTAGGACATGATCACCAACTTTGATTCGTGATCGCTGATTCTTTGACGCTTTTCCGCGTTTGCCTTTTGCTTTCCCTTCTGTGACTGATCACGACTGCGAATTTCGGCATCGTGTGCTACGTGTGTGAGAGGTTCGGGGAGACGAGTGCGGAGAGGGCGCTGAAATAATACCGTTGCGGGTGGTATTCCTGTTGTGGCGTGTGGCGTAGCTCTGTAATTCCGTTGAAATGTGTACAATTCCTGTTTCCAGGATTTCCTCTCAGCGGTTGATGTACGAACTACCTTCTTCAGTACGCGCATAAATCTCTCCACTGCTCCATTGGCCTGTGGCCACAAAGGCGTTACTCTGCGATGTGTAAAGCCAAGGTACTGTGCGAACTTCATGAAATATTCACTATTGAAGGGGGGTCCGTTATCAGTACGGACAACTTCCGGAACTCCGAACATTGCAAACACACGATCCAAGTGAGGGATTACAGCTTTGCTGGAAGTAGATGAAAGGATTTCAACTACCGGAAATCTACTGTAGTCATCGACGATAACTAGCAGATGCTCTCCAGTTGGCAAATCACAAAAATCTACGCTCACTTCCTTCCACGGATTCTTAGGCAACGCAGACATTTGGATGGGCTCACGCGCACTGGTGGAGTTGCCCGTTGCTTGGCACGGAACGCATTGATTGATCATATCTTCCACTCGCTTATCTATTCCTGGAAACCACACTTTTTCGCGAATTAGCTGCTTTGTGCGAACAATGCCTTGGTGACCCTGGTGTGCAATTTTGATAATGCGATTTCGGAGGCTAACCGGAACCACAATTCGATGATCACGTAAGAGCACCTTTCCATCCTTCGCTATGCTGAGCTCATCTTTCACATTCGCGAGACTTTGTAGCTCTGGCTCCTCTCTGGAGATAGAGTGCCAGCTGTTCTCTGAGATGGCTTTCTTGCATGCTTGCAGATTAGGATCAGATTCTGTTGCTGTGATGATTTCTTCTAGGG
This sequence comes from Heliocidaris erythrogramma, assembly GCA_025617745.1. NCBI lineage: Eukaryota > Metazoa > Echinodermata > Echinoidea > Camarodonta > Echinometridae > Heliocidaris > Heliocidaris erythrogramma. The sequence goes on along the minus strand of CM046873.1, from coordinate 34,269,840 downwards.
TGATAGACTTCGGCACTGCATTTTCGAGAATGAAGTTAACATGCTCTTCGGCATTTGGCTCCACTGCCGATGTGCTGTTGCGTGACGGATGCCTCGAGAGATAGTCAGCCGGATTGGAAGCGCCTGGCTGGTATTCTAGAACAAAATCAAACTGCTGCAGGTGAAGCATCCACCTTTCAATTCTCGCGGGTGGAGAGGAGTTTACCCTGTTGAATAGCGGTACAAGAGGCTTGTGGTCGGTTACGACTGAGAAATGGCTCCCATACAGGTAGAGGTGAAAGTGTGTTATTCCCCATGATACTGCGAGGGCCTCACGTTCCGTCTGCGAGTACCGCTGCTCGACTGATGTAAGGGATCTGCTGGCGAGTGCTACGATGACTGACTTATTACGTTGATCGCCATGTTGTAGAAGCATTGCACATAGCCCGACAGGACTAGCATCTACAACAACAGTTGAGTGAAGATTTGGGTCAAAGTATGCCATGTGACAGTGATGGGCAATGGCACCCTTGATGTCCTTGAAGGATTTAGCATGTCGATCTTCCCAAGACCACGGGACGCTCTGCTTAGTCAGGTCTCGAAGTGGCTCAGACAGCGATGCAAGGTTGGGGATGAACCTTGCACAGTAGTTCGCTAAGCCTAGAAAGCTTCGAACCTCTTCTCGACTGCTGGGAGGAGCTGCATCAATCAGCGACTGGACCTTCGAGGGACTCGGTGATACACCTGAAGAGCTGAATACATGGCCAAAAAATTCAACCGAGGACTTGTTGAACTCGCACTTGCCGCCGTTGAGAGTGAGATTCTTTTCTCGCGGACGGTGCATGCATTTCGCCAATCGCTTGTCGTGCTCTTCCTGATCTTTCCCATAGACGAGAATGTCATCGCTGATGTTGATAACACCTGGAAGACCTGCCAGGGCTGACTGAATCAGGTTCTGGAACTGCTCTGCTCCACTATTAACACCAAAGTTCAGTCTCTTGTATTGATATAACCCAACGTGTGTGGAGAAGACAGTAAGGTATCGTGATGATTTCGCGAGCTCAATCTGGTGATATCCGCTATTCAGGTCTAGCTTGGAAAACACCTTAGACCCGTTGAGCTTAGCAAGGATGTCGTCAATTGTGGGTGTGACATGTCGCTCCCTCTGGATCGCTTTGTTCACGGCCCTCATGTCAACACAAAGTCTGATTTTTCCGGGTTGCTTTGGTTTGGGCACAGCTCTGATTGGGGATACCCACGGTGTTGGAGATCGCTTATGGGCTCAATGATATCAAGATCCTGGAGTCGCTGAAGCTCGGATTCCACATGTTTCCTGACATGGAATGGAATTCTACGGTGTGGTTGGGTAACCGGTGTGACAGTCTCATCGACATGTAGGCGGCAAACAACACCAGCGAGTTTTCCCAAACCTATGAATCGATCTTTGAATTCGTCTATGACGGACGCCCTTACAAAAATTGTCTGTGGTATACCACACAACGTTACCACAGGATATACCATAGGATATACCATAGGAAAATTCCTGTGGTATACCACAGAAAATTCCTGTGGTTTTTTTGGACATTTACCACATAGAAGTACCACACATAAATACCACACGGGATTACCACATAGAAAATACCACAAGAAAAATACCCATGGAATTCACCTGTGGATCTTGTGGTATTTTGGGACGTATACCACAGAACCCCGGGCCCATTACCACATGTTAATATCACAAAACAATACCACAAAGCAATACCGCATGCCAGTACCACACAGCAATACATGTGGTATTTTGGGACATATACCACACAAATCACGTCAATACCACACACCTGTACCACACAGCAGTACCACATGGCTGTACCACATGGCTGTACCACACAGCAGTACCACATGGCTGTACCACACAGCAATACATGTGGTATTTTGGGACATATACCACACAAATCACGTCAATACCACATGGCTGTACCACATAGCAGTACCACATGGCTGTACCACATAGCAGTACCACATAGCTGTACCATACAGCAATACCACATAGCAGTACCACATGGCTGTACCACATAGCAGTACCACATGGCTGTACCACATGGCTGTACCACACAGCAGTACCACATGGCTGTACCACACAGCAATACATGTGGTATTTTGGGACATATACCACACAAATCACGTCAATACCACATGGCTGTACCACATAGCAGTACCACATGACTGTACCACATAGCAGTACCACATAGCTGTACCACACAGCAATACCACATAGCAGTACCACATGGCTGTACCACATGGCTGTACCACACAGCAGTACCACATGGCTGTACCACACAGCAGTACCACAAAGCTGTACCACATAGCAATTCCTGTGGTATACCATAGGGCAATACCACAGATGTTTACCACATACCGCATAGCAGTACCGCAAACCAGTACCACACAAATGTACCACACAGCAATACCTGAGTTCATCTTTGGACATAGGCCAATACCACAGAGAAGTACCACACACAAATACCATACCGAATATGAGAGTACCACACAGCTACTCTCATATGGTATTACTATGTGGTACTCCCTTGTGGTATTGCTTTGCGGTACTCCTCTGTAGTATTGCTGTGTGGTACTTCTCTGTGGTATTTCTGTAGTATTACCCTGTGGTATTGCTCTGTAGTCTCCCCTGTGGTATTACTGTGTGCTACTCATCTGTGGTATTGCTGTGTGGTACTCGTCTGTGGTATTGCTGTGAGGTACTCCTGTGGTACTGCTATTTGGTATTCCCCTGTGGTATAGCTGTATGGTACTCCACTGTGGTATAGCTGTGTGGTACTCCTCTGTGGTAAAGCTCTGTGGTACTCCTATGTGGTATTGCTGTGTGGAAGTCTTGTGCCGGTGTCAATATGTGATACTCTGTGGTATCGCTCTGTCATACTACTGTGTGGGTTTTCTGTTTGGTACTGATGCATGCTACTGGTGTGCGGTTTTGCCAAGTACAGTGCCTGTCACAATTCTTCTTCTACCTGTTAACCTGCAAAAGCTTATCACAATAGGATCACAGTGGGATCACCGGACCATATCTATTGAATTCAGCGCTTGCAGGTTAACAGGTAGAAGACTTGTGACTTGCACTGTATTACCACATTCACAAAATAATTCACCATCAAGCATGATCCCATCAGAATACTACAGACCAACACGTTTTACTACATATAATGAAAGTGGAAATTGCAAGTTAAGGGAACAAATTCCTTCACTTTTAATAAAAGGAAATATACATATATAAACTGCTACGTGTATACTGATATTTAAACTCTGCACAACTTTTAAGTCCCTCAAGCATTTGCAGATATTCTCTCTCTTTAAAAAAAGAAATATGAAAAGTATATAAACTTTGCTGGTAATCTGATATACACTTACAAATTCTTGAGGAACTTATAAGTTTCATTTAAGATAGATATATAATAAAAACATGTCGCCATGCAATAAATACAGAGTGTACCTGAATAAATATTTGTGTGGTACACACTCTCAAGGTAAAAGGCAGGTAAAGTATTGAAGTAAAATTGACCCGTAACTGTAAATAAATTAACTTTGAAACACTAGTAACATATGATTCAAATCCCTGAACAGATACTACATGGAAAAAAGGGAGGCAGTATTGAGTTAATTCAGGAATGAGAAAAAAAAGCTCCAAGAATGAATGTAGCACTAAAACCTGAATTCAGAAGACATTGAAGTTCAACATTTGTTGAGGAGCTCCCCTTTTGGCATCTTACACCTACATGAAATTATGCTCGATGAGTAGTTGAGAACTACCAAAGTCCTCTGCAAATTTTCCAATTTGGAGGCCAGTTCCAGGCTCCTATGTTACAGTTTGATTTAATGATTATATTGAAAGTTGAATAGTACAGTTCATGAATACCGCCATAATAATTTTGAAACATTTTTTTTTTTTCTGTCCGAAAAGATGCACAAGAAATAAGTCATGAGTACAAAACTCTCTAGCTAGCATGTGTGAAGAACATTCTTCAAAAGCTCATTGTACCAAGAATTCTTGGTACAATGAGCTTATGAAGAGACCATTGTGAATTTTGAAGAGCGACAGTTTCTTTTGATGTGTGCTCACTCATAAACTTGGTGAAATAAAATGTTCTTCACACACGCTCACTAGAGAGTTGAGGGACATTGCAAAATTTTGTTACTGGTCATTTCTCAGTTAAAAATGCTACTTTCATGAGGACAGCAGTTACATTCCTATGAATGGACATGACTATAATCTAAAAAATACACAACTAACACATATCTGAAATATTGTCTCTTGTTTAGAAGAACACAGTTTTCCTCTTGATTACAATTTTGAAAGAATGCACAAGTGGCTAATTGTTAAGTATAACAAGTACAAGTATAACATGTACATTATCAGTCTCCTCTTCTCATGATCAAGGATACTGCAGGGCTCTGAGTAAGAGTAAAGTCTTCAATAGTATTTCTGTTTTTTAAATGTCACCTACATTATTGTTTCAGTTTCATGTTCAAAAGTGAGGATTTCCCAAAGATATTCCCCTATTCTTATGATACATGTATTTTCATAACTATGCAAATTTTATACATTGCCCCAACAGAAGAATACATTTTTAAAATCATTTTTGTAATCTGACTTCCAAGTCCACTTTTTTGAGGAGACAAGTAAAAAGTAAATTAAAAAAGGCTTGTCAAATAGATAAGACATTTACATTATGACTTGACATTATCTCAGAAATTTAAAGTGTCATTATAAAGACTAGCAAATGATAAGTTAATCTTATATGAATGATTCTACGAGTACGAGTCACACATGCTGCTACATATAAGTACTCCTCTGAGCCCAAGCACGGTACCACGTGCCCACAGATCCCCTCTTACTAACGCAGCTAAGACATGCTCGCCGAATTCCTCACGTACCTACATGTACATGTAGGCAGAACGCTTCGCTCAGGTCCAATCCCTTAGACATAAGCTTGATCCTGCCGAGCCTCAGACTGAACAAAATGCAATCTTTCCTGCCATGCAGATAAAAGAAAATGAACAATTAAAAAAGAAAGTGTCAATTTAATTTACACAATGGCAGAAGAAAAAAGAATGCATCATCTTCCCATTTCCAAATATCATTATCAAAGTTGTAATAAAATGTTTTTGTTCATATCTACATATTTAAATCATTCTTTTTATTTAATTTCACATTCTTGCAAGAAAACATCAAAATATTTTCAGAAAATGTCTTCCTGAGCAACTATTGCAAAGTAAATTTTATTAGATACATCTAACAAAATTTATGCACCGGATGATCAGATGCAATCCCCCCCCCCCCCCTTGCCGGCCATGCAGCCTCTACATAATGTTTGAATAATTTTGGCTCTTTTCAGGGACACTATACTATAGGTCTATCTACTCATAAAATAACGTAGCATCGCTTATTTGATTTATGAAACATGCATGCAGAAAGTTGATACCCACCATAGGACAAAAACAACGAATACATGTATATGAATAGGTGGAACTACCAGCTTAACTGTCTTAAGTACTTAAACCTTCATTCATTACTCTCACTCATCAACTGTTGAGTGATGCTCAGTACAAAAATACCCATCAAGAAAGTGAATAATATTAAATGAATTGCTATTACTTCATAAAATACATTGCCATTGCTCACCTTTGAAATGAAGTTGCAATCACTGGCTGTTGTAGACCATTTGAATCTCTAGCTAGCTGCGCATGCCCGAACTGCATGCATGCAAAGACCGCGTTAATGTAACAGCTGGCATATTGCCAAATATGTCTGCCATAGTGTCTGCCATAGAGTTATACACAGAACTCAACTCTATGGTGTGTACCAATACATGTGTGTGTCTGTGTGTGTGTGCAGTTGCTTGTGCATAGTCTATTAGATTCAGACCATTTTGCAATGAAATGTAATATGTTGGTAATCAATAGGCCTACGCGTCGCGATGGTATTGATGCTTAATAGCGCTTTAATTTGGGGCCCGTAACATAAAGAGATAACTCAATCTTACGATTGATCAATCGTAAGTCTATGGCAAACCATGTACTAAAGAGTTACAATTGATTGTAAGATTTATTGTATCTTTATAAATGTTACAGGCCCCTGATATTAAACATACTAAAGTGTTCAGAATTCACTAACTGATTGAAATAATTCAATGTGTTTCAAGCTATTCATTCTGAGGCATCTTCTGAGGGTATGAAAAATTTCATAGGAAATACCACAAAGAAAAACTATAGCACAAAAATACCATACAGCAGTGCTGTGGTATATATATAGTACAGTGTAATACCACAGGGATGAAAAGTCCCACACAGATTCCTGTGGTACTGCAGATGTGATCGCCTGTGGTAGTCATGTGGTAAAAGAAATACCACAGGAAAAACAGAGTACACGGCTGTAAAAGATACCACATAAATCATAAATTACACAGCACTGTCGTATGATATTTCTGTGGTACATTTTTCTTTGTAGTATTTCCTGTGGTATTTCTTTTACCACATGGCTACCACAGGCGATCACATCTGCAGTATACCACAGGAATCTGTGTGGGCCTTTTCATCCCTGTGGTATTACACTGTACTATATATATACCATACAGCAGTGCTGTGGTATATATATATAGTACAGTGTAATACCACAGGGATGAAAAGGCCCACACAGATTCCTGTGGTACTGCAGATGTGATCGCCTGTGGTAGTCATGTGGTAAAAGAAATACCACAGTACAGTGTAATACCACAGGGATGAAAAGGCCCACACAGATTCCTGTGGTACTGCAGATGTGATCGCCTGTGGTAGTCATGTGGTAAAAGAAATACCACAGGAAATACTACAAAGAAAAATGTACCACAGACATATCATACGACTACTATATATATACCACAGCACTGCTGTATGGTATCTCTTACAGCCTTGTCACTCTGTACAACAGTGTTGTACTGTTGTACAGTGTGACAAGGCTGTAAGAGATACCATACAGATTCCTGTGGTGCTGCAGAGGAGTAGCCTGTGGTACATACTTGGACCTAAAAATACCACAGGGATGAAAAGGCCCACACAGATTCCTGTGGTATACTGCAGATGTGATCGCCTGTGGTAGCCATGTGGTAAAAGAAATACCACAGGAAATACAACAAAGAAAAATGTACCACAGAAATATCATACGACAGTGCTGTGTTATTTATGATTTATGTGGTATCTTTTACAGCCGTGTACACTGTACCACATAAATAACACAGCACGTACTGTTGTATGATATTTCTGAGTGCAGTGCTGCGTCCAAATAACTGAAAAGCAGCCAGGGCGGCGAAGTAATTTTCCGCCTTAAAAAAAGTGTTACGAGCCGTTATCTTTCTCTCAAATTTGCTGTGAAACGTAAGAGCTTTCGCCCTTCGCGCGGGAGGGGGGAAACTCCCCCTCCATGCACACACCCCTGGGGAGCACGCTTTGCACCAATTTCGCACCCTTTGCGTGCCCCACAACCACCCCCTAAAATGAAATCCTGACTATGCGGTTGGATCCTTCACGTCTGCCCCCCCCCCCCCCTATTGGAAAATCCTGGCTACGCCTGTGCTCATCATCGATAATAATATTAATGACACTGGGCTGCAAAAGCTTTAAACAGGTGTGATACACAGTACAGTTCCCTTGTTAAACATCAATTAATGATTCCAGCAAATTAAACATTTTGCAAACTTTGAAAGATGGTGGGGAAGCAAACTAAAAATAATGTTCCTGAATTTGTTTTGTATGATGTAAAACAAACTGTTGACTTATAAATTTCATTTCAAGATTACGTGCATGGTAAAATCCGAGGTTAAAAGCGAAGTACTAGAGATCATTATACATTATGTTGTTGGGACATGGCAAATGATGGCAGATTTAGATATGTTAGATAGCTCTTGAAATTATAATCTGAATTATATCAATATCAACACTATTGGCCCGGTAGGTACAGTGATATGGACATTATGGTCATTTCAAAATTGAGAAAATTGTCAATTTTGGGCCGACATGCCTGTGACATGCATGCCATAGCGCAAAAACATGTTCGGCCGATGTAGCTAAAACTTAAAGGGATACGCCACCGGGCGGCCGTGGGGAAAGGCAGGATTGCGTAAGCCCCATTCACTCGTACACACAGTTTGTGCGTCGAACGCGTCCGTTGCACTAAGTGGGATTACATTTCGACTGCACGAAGCCGACCGAATCTCGCACGAGAGCTCGAGCTCAGGCATGTTTGGTCGGCGACCAGTCTATCCGAGGTTTGCGCCCCGCGGGGCAACGGCATGATCAGGTAACGATCATGGTGCCCTCTCGCGGCATTAAAACGTCCACAATCTGCGGTTGAGTATCCCTTTAAAATTTAAGCTTTGGAAGAGTCGATTACCCCATTATAGCCTATACCAAATTGGGGCCAATTTGAAAGGGATAGCAAGGGTTTAACCCATTGGGTGATCTGACATGGAATGACCCGTTCAGAGATAGCGCTTGTGCCCTGAGGTTCACCCTTATTATAATTTGGCTAATGTGTGTCTGTCCTTCCGTTTGTTTGACGGCGCTTTTCTCCGTGATTTTGCACTCAATCGAGCTGTTGTTTTTTTTAATTTAGTTAAAATGAGGGAGGTTGTTTGTGATATTTTGGTCATATAATTTAAAGGTTTTTTACAATTCATAACTTTCTTTGGCAGGCCCTGAGTAAAGCTCCGAAGTTTTACCAGTCCTTTCGATCTTTTTCGGGTCAGCGAAATTACATAGGCATAAATTTCACGCACGGTACGTTTCCACCGTCTAATGGGGTGTTGCAAGAAAGTTGCAATCAATTGCAAATTGTAAAGCAAATTAGAACACCATTCTGAATGGTTCAGGGTCTGCCCATTCAAGAAGATGCGCTTGCAACAATGATTTTGATTGGTCAATACCGATCAGTTGCAACTTGCAATCAATCGCAACTTTCTTGCAACACCCCATAAGTCTGTGCTGATGAATGGACCGTCGATAGCGTCACGTGTAGTTCTATATCTATGGAAATCTGAAAATTGCCGGCGCTAATGCTCATCCTGCCTGAATCTAGAACTACAAGTACAACTAGAAAGGCCGTCAAAGGCGGCAGACCCACGCCTTAACCCAATAGGTTTTGTTTTGTTGCGATTATTTTTGTAAGCAGTAGCCATTCAAAGGGGATAACAAGAGGCACATCTCCCCCCCCCCCCCCCAATACATTTTGCCATATCCAGGTCATAGCTTTGTGTGTCCCCACCCTTGAAAAAATTCTTCTGAAAAAGGTATTTTATTATTGAAACATCCCTCCCCTAAAAGTAATTGATTAGACATGTCAGAGAGCGTGGCGTGGTGAGAAAAAAATGTTAGCAATTTGTATTCAGTGTTCAGTCCAAGGCCGTACGCAGAAATTTTTTTCCTGGGGGGGCAAGATGATCGCTTTCAAAGGAACCCATAACTTGAAGTCTAAAACCCGATTAAAAAAAAGTATGATTTTGAAATTTCTGGGGGGGGGGGGGGGGGGCAACTGCCCCCCACCCCCCCCCCCCCCCCCCTCCCCGCTGCGTACGGCCTTGGTTCAGTCATGTCAGTGTTAGTAAATGTATTCATGTTCTATCTTTACATTGCAATTCGGGTTTTTTTTTTTTTTTTCATCGGGCTTGGATAAAATAAATATGACGACAAAAGAAGTTGGATCTCGACTTGAAAATGACGTGCATGCGAGGCACAGAGCTTACTCACTCAGTACTACAGTAACGGTCAGCCGGCCCCAGGCAATTCGCGACAGTGCTGTGTATAGTTATGTACGTACACTACAGCTACTCAGCCACTCACTCGGATCAACACACGCGAACACTCGCGAGTGCGATAGACTCACTCACGTCGAACAAACGCACCAGATTTTCACCGAAAACAATTAAAATCACGTACTACACGTCCACCAGGATAAAATAAATCACAAAAACTTCCACAACAAAGTGGAAAGAACCGGGGAAAATAAACAGAAATGCACAGAAGATAAGAAATAGGAGAAATTAGACGTGCTAGGCTATACGTATACCGTATACCTAGCCGCTTTCGATTTCGCAACGAGAGTACAGTTCAAGCGCGAAAAATCCCTTGTTGCTGGGATACGTTGGCTTTGAATATTCATTGCAGGCTCGTGCGGATTTGAAGTGAAATAGCAAATAATGGGTCTAAAAGTCTTCTAAAATTCATAAACCTGAAATAGATTTTTGGTGAGACGAAGTAATGAGTGTTTTGATTGACCAAAATATTTCTGCATCGGCAGGCGAAGTTTGGGGTCATCAAACTTTCTAGTTTCTATCCTGTCACTCTCTGAACTGAAGTTCCTATACTTTACTACAGGGTCAAAAGTTCAAGGTCACACAGAATTTGCAGGGGTCAACCAATCATCACCAAAATCTAATCGATTCTTTCCTGTCACTTTCTGAACATTCCCTGAAAATTTGGTGCAAATCCGTTCACCCGTTCTCTTGTTATCTTGTACACAAACAAACAAACAAACAAACAAACAAACAAACAAAAAACAAACAAACATACGGAGCCCTTTACATAACCCTGCCGATTTCATCGGCGTGGGTAAAAACAAACATACGGAGCCCTTTACATAACCCTGCCGATTTCATCGGCGTGGGTAATTAGCACCTGAATTTCAGTCACATCGGACATCGGGAACGGCTCTAATTCGGCTTCGCAGTGTATCTATAACATACAAATTCATTTATTTATTTATTTATTTATTTATTTATTTATTTATTTATGATATTTATACAGGGTGACTCACTATCACCAATACTGGTGGTCTTCCATGAGGCCCTGATAGCAATAGTAAGTAACAATAATAGCCAACAAAATCATGAAAATAAACTCATAACAAAAAATAAATAAGAACACATATATATATATATATATATTGTAACGAATTGATGTTTCATACTTAATTTGATATATTTCTTTTGAGTGGAAAATGATCAAAATATTATTTTTGACACATTCAGAATGAGGTTGGAATCGTTGTAGCTGTATTTTAAGTTAATAATCGATCTCTTTTAATCGATCATTACGGAACGAAATCAATGCTTGCTAATGTTGTATGTTTGGGCTTTAAAAATGTTATTGGGGCCAATAGAATCAACATTTCTATCATGTAATATAATAATTATTATGCGACTTTTGTACATTGATACATGATATCTGTGTGATTGTAAAAGATAGCTTTCAAATATTTTTTCTAGCCAGTAACATATTACTTCAACTCTTTTAGATATTAGCAGCAAATTGAATATATGAATAAGGATTTCTTGCAAAAGTGTCCGGGTTGGATTTACCAATTATCACTGGTATAGTAAGCCTTGCCACAGCACTATAGGTTTGCCAACCTCGTTATAAGAGATAACCAGACGGAAACTTTGGGCTGATACATCATACCATTTGTGCAAGAAGACTTAACGGTGAGCAAGCATGCAATGAAATAAGTAAAGTTCTTCAGAAACTTAGTTCAAAATGTGTTGCCTGTTTTTATTCGCTTCTTGTGACGAGAAGAAGGAAAGAGATTGCATGGATGTGCAGTAGAAGTACTGGAGAGCAAGAGGGAAATAAAAACCATGCATGGTCTTCGCACACTAAATTTCAGAAAACCATACATGGTCGTGCGGTCTTCATAAATGTCAGAAAACCATACATGGTCGTGCGGTCTTCGTAAATGTCAGAAAACCATGCATGGTCGTGCGGTCCTCCTGAACTGAGAAAGCAGTTGGCATGGCCGTGCGGTCCTCCTGAACTGAGAAAGCTGTTGGCATGGTCGTGCGGTGCTGAGAGAAAGACGAAGCTTGATATGGTCATGCGGTGCTGAGAGAGAATTAGGCATGGTCATGCGGTAATGCGGTATTGTAAGAGAGAGGCGTGGTCATCGTGTGTTTTAGCAAGCCAGGAAAATAATCTATGCAGTGAACAAGTGGTCATTTCGAACAATCAAGAATTTTTGGAAGAATAATCTACTTCAACTGACTGTATATTTCGGTCCAACGAACCTCCGGTCTAGGGGAAAAGGGCGGTTCGGCTACAATATATAAACATGTATATACAAAGAATATGGTATATCAACATTGGTTTCTACGAAAATGTTGAAATTGTTGCACATTCCTATCATTTTAATTCATAATGTATAGACGGTGATATTTTCTAAAATCTGTTGAAAAATAACCATTTATATATGGGTTATTTTGAAATGGCATTGTATAGTTTTGAAAGTACATACAATAAGTTTAAAGACTACTTAACAAAATTGTTATATACATATTTACAAAACATATTATAGGGTAGTATACTTATTCAAAGATTACACAATGATTGCATGTAATATATTATAGCAATCGAATGTACAGTGTCTCTTATGAAACAATAAAATACAAATGATCTATTATTGATTATAAATGATATGAAATCATTCATACATTTTGAAACGCATTATCTCATCGTACATTTTGGGGCAAAGAAACAAATCATCAAACATATTTTGCGAATCAGGGCAACAAAAATGACATATTTCTGATGTAGACATATATAAAATAGCATCAAGTGAAATTTTCTAGCAATAAGAATGAATATGACTCATTTACCATGCTGTTATGTAAACGAATCAAACCAATTCCTTGTTTTCACAAGAGAATGCGTAGAAATGCGATAAGGAATGAGAGTAAAACTTCAGCTAAGAAACTGAATAAAATTCCTCTTGCCATTCTTATTGCGAACAGATATTGCAAGATCTTTTGAACATATATTTAAATGTGTTCACAGAGCTTGCCATTTTTAATGATCTGTGCAACTGATTCCATGCTATAATTGAAGATACGAGGGGGCTATGTTTAAAGCATTCTGTTTTATACTTTGGCACAGAAAGTAAACCTTCATCTGCCTGCCTCGTATGATACTGATGAATGTCACTTACTCTAACTAAACTTCCTTGTAAATAGGATGGTGCCAAATTGTGTGTACACTTGAGATTGCTAATTAATTCACTTGATGGAGTGTCATAACTTTTGTCTAGCAGCTCGTTTTTGAACTTTCTGAAGCTTATACGTTTGTTCCTGATATCGATTTGACCACACAGAGGAACAATAATTAAAATGAGGCAACACGAGTGCATTATATAGCATCTTTAAAGATGTTAATGGTAAATAATCCTTCGCTCGTTTTATTACACTGACATTTCTCTGCGTTACCTTTGTTACCTTGTCAACGTGTTTGGACCAATTCAATTCTTCATCAATTAATATACCAAGACATTTGGCGACATTAACTCTTTTCAATACCTTTCCATTTATAGAAACATTGAAGGATGTTATTTTGTTTAAATTAGCACGCGAAGCTATGACCATCACGCATGTCTTCTCCGTGTTTAGTACAAGGCGGTTTTGATTAATCCATACCATTAATTCTTCCAATGCGAAAGAAAGTTTTTCTTCAACCTCAGCTACGCTACTTTCCACTCACAGTTAAAGTGGTATCGTCCGCATACATATCAACATAACCATCAGATATACAATTTGGTAAAGTATTTACATAGATGGAAAATAATAACGGACCCAAAATAAACCCCAGTGGTACGCCCATCAATACAGTTAATGGATTAGATTTTGAACCTTTAAAATGAACAGACTGTTCACGATCTGTTAAATAAGATCTGAACCAGTTTACACATTCATGTGAACATCCAATAGCAGATAACTTTTCTAATAAAAGATTGTGATCAAAGCGACTCCAGAGATCTGTCTGTTTTCAATGTTCCATGACAAATTATTAACAAATTTCATGAGTGCTGTTGCGGAAGAATGCTTTGCTCGAAAACCAGACTGACTGGAGTTCAATATATTATTATCGTCAATGAATTCAGAAAGTTGGCGATGTACAGCCCTCTCTATGATTTTGCTAACAATAGACAAAATAGAAATTCGGCGGTAATTGCTTGGATCAGAAATATCAGCAGCTTTAAAAATTGGAATTACTCGAGCTCCTTTCCAACCCTTGGGTACACATCCCGTGGTCAAAGATGCATTTATGATATCGGTTAACGATCTCGCTATCACCCGTTTCGTCATTTTTAGAAGACGACAAGAAATGTGGTCATCGCCAGTAGCTTTATCTTTACACATACGATCAATTTCCTTAATGACGAAATCCTCAGACACACAGTCCACATCAAATTGTGAGATATGATTAATCGGAGTATCGTCACCGATATGAGATTCAGTTCTAGAACTTTTCAGGTTTTTTGTTATATTGGTAGCACAGGTAGTAAAAAAGCTATTGAAATCATTAGCTATTTTAGGTGGATCTGATATACGAGCACCATCAATTTCCAAACTATGCGGCGATATTTTGCTGGATTTTGGAATTACACGTTTCAGACACTTCCATATATTGCGAGAATTTCCATGATTTTCTTCAATAAAGTTACAATGGTATTCTTTCTTCCTTTTTCTAATAAGATGTGTAACTTTATTCTTAAGGGATTTGTAAGTATTCCATAACTCATTGTCTTTTGTAAGAATAGCAGCTCTGTGAACATGGTCACGTTGTTTCATTAAATGAACAATATCGTCCGTTATCCATGGGCAAGCATTTTTACGAATTCGCTTGTGGCATAACGGAATATGCTTGTTCACGACCTTGAAAAATAGATGTTCCCAGGTTTTCCAGGCAAGATCAACGTTTCTAATATCTTTGAAAACATGCCAAGGCATAGTTTTTAAATCATCAAGAAACCTTTCTTGATCAAAATTCTTGAATGAACGAAATTCAACCGAGGTGGGATTTTTTCTTTTACTAAAATTGAAGGATTTTACTGCATAGACGAAAAAATGATCGCTAATACTAGTGTGACAAAATCCTGCTTCACGGTAGAGTTCAGGATCGGAAACAAATATAAGATCAATTATTGTACTCGAGCTGTTAGTAACTCGAGTTGGGCTGTTGATCAGTTGACTAAAACCATATAGCTTTGAGTAGTAGTCTAGTTTATTAGTATTAGAGTCAGCTAGATTAGGCATATAATTGCAGTTGAAGTCACCTAGTAAGATGCAACTTTTGTTAACAGAGCTGGCCAACTCAAGATTAGAATCAAGTTTATCATAGAATTCGGTTGTCGCATTAGGTGGCCTATAAAAAGCTCCAATCAGAATAGGCGGTTTATGTGGATAATGAAGTTCAACCCACAAACATTCTAAATCTTGATGACATAAATCATCTCTCCTCTTGTAGTCAAATCTTTTAGAAATAAAAACAGCAACTCCTCCACCATACATATTTCTATCTTTTCTTAGTAATATAAAATCATCCAAACATACTTCGGAGTCAATTATAGTATTGTCACATAGAGTCTCACTGAGTGCTATAACATCAAAAGGTGAATTCTTCAGTATCAATTTCAATTCATCAATTTTCGAGGTAAGACTATGAATATTTAGATGAGCAAATTTAATTCCTCTACTTTTGATTAAAGGTATTGAGCCATTCTCTAACAGTACCGACTTATTTGGAAAATTCGGAACCACATCATCATCATTTATAATTTCACTGCTAATTGCAGGTTGTGTTAATTCTTCTGTATAGCTATCACAAGTTTCTTGTACAGTCTCTCTATTGACAATTATTCAGTCTATGACTTTCACTGATAATGTAATTATACGTATTGGTGATTATCCGTTGAGTACCATCCTTACGAATTGCAGGTATTCGTGCCACTCCTGTCTGGTAGGTTTCAAGCGGGCTTTGTTGGACGTTGTGCAGAAATCCAGCCCTTCTGATCTTTCTTCAGCCGATGATGTAGGAGACATCCGCCGTCCGTTCTGACCATCACCCTTACGCCATACTCTCATCTGGCTTCGTCGTCGCCTCTGATCATGAGCTGCCTGCTCGACTGATACTTCCTTCAGCTGGTGCTGTATATGGCGTCTGAGGTTGGCAGCAAACACCCTCACGCCAGCCCTGTTGAGATGCACCCCATCTCTTCCAAGATGCATGTCGATGATGTTGGAGTTTTCTATCCATCCCCAACCTTTCCTCCCCGATGTCATCTGCAGCAAGGTGTTGATGGTGTCTACCCTTCATGGTGCTTTGTTTTCACATAACATGCCATCTCATATATTCTGATCCTATTCATTTAACACGCGTTATGAAAAGCGGTCCTTATTATGAATAGTAATGAATAGTGGTCCTTATGAACAGCGAGGTAATTTGTCTTTGGTTGCTCGCTATTCATAGGGACCGCTATTCATACAAATCGCTATTCATTTAATCACGCGTTATGGATGGCGGTCCTTATGAATAAGTGGTCTTTATGAATAGCGGTCATTATGTCTAGCGAGGTTACCCCCTTACGCCAATGAGACAGCCACCGGACTGACTACAGACCGAACTAAATAATTTCATTACACTGCATCAGGGGCGGATCCAGGATTTTGTAAATGAGGGGGGGGGGGGGGGGCGGCATACAGATCTAAAATTTTCTTACAAGCAAAAGCAAAAAAAAAAGGAAAACAAGATTATCTACGTTTTGGGCTCTCTTTGTGGTTGAAAAATCTCTGACAAGCAACAACAAAAAAAATCAAAACAAAACAAAACAAAAACGAAAGGGGGCACAATTTACACTTTTCTTTCAAGGGGAGGGGGCACTGGCCGGAAGTGCCCCCCCCCCCCTTAAAGCCACCACTGCACTGCAAGGCCAAGAACCGGTCGGTTTAGGATCGGTTTGGAGTCGGTTTGGCAATGTAACAGAAAGGCAATTAGTTTATTGATGAACTATATTTGAACAATTGATTCATAGCAGACTTCTCTTTAAATATAGATAGGAGGTTCAATTTAATTAGCATCATGGGTTAAACTGGGGGAAGAACTTGAATATCATTGTGGATTGAAATCAAAATCAAACTACAGAATGGAAAAAATAAATGTATTGTAACACGGTGTGTTTTAGTAAGCAGTCAAGAGGCAGTTATTGTAATATAGAAATTTATCATTACATGTATTAAATCAAAAGTAAATGTGTAAGTACATGTACCCTACAATGTACAACAGATTGCATTTGTTTGTAGTTCTTCAACTAAAGTTTGCTGAATCATATATAGTGGAATATTGAAAGAAGCGAGAAGTATAGTGGAATGTTGCAAGAAGCGAGAGAGAGAGAAGGATACAGTGGGAAACAGTGGTGGGGAAAATGAGTGAGAGAGAGGCAGAGGGGAAAATGAGAGAGAAAGAGAGAGAGAGACAGTGGGGAAAATGAGAGCGAGAGAGAAAAAATATAGACATGCAGGGGGATAGATAGAAATTACAAAGAATACAGGAGAGAGAGGGGGGGGGGGGGGGGAGAGAGAGAGAGAGGTAGAGAGAGTTTAGCTGTTGTGATGAAAGTGATAAAATTTGTACACTGGCATGTTTAGGTTTCTGATATTTTTTTTCTTCCTGGTACGTTAAGTAGTGATGCATTGAACGAATATT
Organism: Heliocidaris erythrogramma; assembly: GCA_025617745.1. Classification (NCBI taxonomy): domain Eukaryota; kingdom Metazoa; phylum Echinodermata; class Echinoidea; order Camarodonta; family Echinometridae; genus Heliocidaris; species Heliocidaris erythrogramma. Next base: position 34,252,296 of record CM046873.1, on the reverse strand, counting down.
GACAAAAATCTTAGAACTTGCACTGAAATGTATATCTTATGGAACTCGTGCATCTTTTTGAAGGCAAGACATGCAGATAGCGGTTTTCTATGAATAGCGCTCATTATGGATAGCGAGCGGACCCCGGCGTAAGTGGGATATTGGACCTCAGCTCATAGAATGATAACATAGCAACGGTTGATAGCATCCGTCCGTGCTGAGGAACGATCGAATGTTGTCCATTTATCATCAGGACAGAATACAGACCAGTCATGATGGCGTTTGGAGCTACTGGAAACCAGCTTTATATAATGATCTTCATGTGTTTCTGTAAGTGTCTCTCTTTGATTCGTGACAATTAATTTATCTCTATATCTTGGTAATACAATTTACTTTACAAAATTCTTTTAAAAAATGAGTCAGTAAACTGTTCAAATTTTGTACTTTTGAAGGGGCTTCGTAAAAGGCTTGTTTTAGGTGGTATAGAAAGGATGCTACTTTTTTTCGGTTATTTTATTTATTAAGGTTATTTTAGTCACCATCTTCTTTTTTTACATAAAAATCATTTTCAGTGACCTTGAATGTAACAAAAATAGATATTTAAGTGAATAATAATAATAATAATAATAATAATACCTGGCATTTATAACGCGCCTTTCCCACAGTGGCCCAAAGCGCTAGATATATATTATTACCCCGGTCATTGGATTCTGGCACGCCCGCACACAACGAATGCACATTCTCCACCCCCTGGGGAGCATTCCAGCAATGGGCAGTACAGTGACGCTCAGGTTGCTAAGCAAACGACATTAACTTTCGCATCCTACCGGGTACCCATTTAAGACCTGGGTGGAGAGTGGTAAATTTAGATTAACGTCTTGCCAAAGGACGCTAGTGCTGCGATGGGATGGATAATAATACCAGTAAACGAAATTAAAGTACAGGAAGTAAGCTAATGATTTAGGGAATGTAAACTAGGTAATAAGCAAAGATATTGGCGCTTGTGTAGCAGGCAAATGAAATTATGTAAGGTGGTTTGACACAAGTTGTAATTTTTAACTGTTTACCATTCAGAAGTGCCAAATAGCACTCAGAAAAAACCTTTAAAAAACAATAACAAATAACCAACACTGTGTAGCTTACTGTACACTGATGTTCGGTAATTGAAGTTAATAGGTTGGGCAAATGGAAATGCCCCACAGCTGCTGACCAACCATAAATTGTCAAAACTCCCCAACTGCAAATTTTTAGGTTTTATTTTCTGTTGGTCAATGGATTGTCCTAAACTGCCTAACTTCAGTTTGCCTTTATTCATGGGATTACTACAAGGATTGAAAATAATCTAATTGCCGGACTAATTCTTCCATTTTACCGAATGTATTCATATTAAAAGAATGTAGTTGAAGTGAACTTGGAAAGGGGAAAGAACAAATTTTATATCGCTGCAATATATATATATATATTTTCATTTGCGGAAAACTAGTAGGGACTGATCATTCCAAATTGTACAGACTACATACCTCTCCAGTTGATTGAATTATGTCTATAATTGGAGTAATTTAGTGTGATATTGCCTAAATTACAATTTACGAATTGCCTTATCATTCGTTATTAATAGCTGTTGAAGTAACGTTATGCATCGAACAGACTGATAATTGTCCCGCCATGACGTGTGACGTCACAACGCTAGAGAATGGAGAGACAGTCGGCATGGTTCCCAAATCATTAGCCGATGAGGTTGCGTGGTGGATGAAGGACATTCCTGAATTAAAGAATATACAGCAAAGGCTGATATGTGCACTACCAGGTAAGTACGCCATGGCATATTTCATAAGAATGATTAAAACAATGATTTTTTTTTCCTGTTTCTTTGTATGATAGATGGGAAAACACTTTAAATTCCAGTCACATTATCACAGATAACGTTAACGACAACATAGCTATAAAATCAGTCAATGTAGGTAGGCTATTGATTTTTTTCACCATATAATTTAGAAACTTAAAAGGGTATAGGGCCTATATTTTATTTTTGCTTAAACATGACACAGATAGTATTATAAGTTTGTTTAGGAGACATTCTTGAAGTCTATACATTTTCTGTCGATACATGGTTACATATAAAGTTTGATTTTCGGTACACAGATTGTCTTTCAAATCCCTGTAAAAATGGGGGCACCTGCACGGAAACTCTTGATGGGTTTACTTGCACCTGTTCTACTGAATTCTACGGCCAGCTATGTAGTGAGTATAACTAAAGACTTCGTCAGACCTTACCGATAAATACAGTGATACACTATACGCATATACAATGTAACGATAACGAGGAAAGTGGTCGACTTCACCGAATTTCGCAACAATAAATTTGTTGATTCCGTTTTACCTTCCTTTGCCTCTCCAAAGTGGCTTTACTATACCATTTTATTCATGAATAAGGAGTTGTCAGAAAAAGATTCAGATAAGTTAGCCAAATACTTTTAGACATCCCCCCTTCCTCCCTAAAAACTAAAAGGTCTTCGGATTTTCACATATGCTGTTTGATACTTTGCCGCCTTTAAAAAAAATGTCGTTTTTGTTTGTGCTTCCGATTTTTGGCAGGGGGAAAGATTTGTTGATAATGTTCGAAAACTACACCCCCCCCCCCCCAAAAAAAAAAGGGGGAAAATAAAATAAATAATAAAGAAATAAATAAAAAATAAATAAGAAATAAATAAACAAAAATAAAAATAAAAATAAAAATAAAATAAAATAAAATAAATAAAGAAAATAATAAAAAAATAACCAGGCCAGCAAGTGTGAATGGGGATATCACATCACACCCCCTTTAAAGACCCCTTTCATTTTCATTTTCTACCTGCACCCCCCGTTTAATCAGACTGCCCCATCATAATTCACACTCCTGATGTCGGTGGCATGTGGAAGATTACTTACCCTGGTCTAAATATCACTCAGGGAATGACGTCATTCCATTTTGAAGTCAGCGCCAATCACGATGCAGTCATTGTACTGTCACAAAGCTTTGATGAGGATGACTTAGTCTACGCAATAGGTGAGTGAATCAAGGTGTGGCAGGATGGGACAATAAATGTTCCATATCCCCAAAGTCGGGATTGTCGCCGACATACATTATAAGATTTTCGAAATCTACACCTTATATAATGATGATTTATCAGATGAAATAGAGAAAGACTTTCTAGATTCAATTAGCTTCAGAAATGCAAGTGTTTATAAAGATAGTCTTGTCTCATACTTCCCTTGATCATAATGGGCTCGATGGTGGATTGATACTTGTAAATTTTGGATCATTCAACACGATAAATAACAAATTTGAAAACGTTTGTGGCATTTCCAATGATTAATGATTGAATGATAACAATATTCACGCCAAATTGTGACTTGGGTCACCCAAAACACTAGTTTTATGAACTGAAACACAAATTCATGTCTGAGAAAGTAGGCAAAAAGTAGGATATGTGTGTCGCTGAAATGTAGGATGAAACTAGGACAAAATAATGTGGGCTTTCAGGAGCGGTTTTCGTCATTAGTTACGAATGTTTCTGGATCTGAGATCTGTTAAAGGAAGATAGGCTCTTCTTGTAGAATTGCTCCTGCGGCAGTATATACTTGTCTAGTTTGGAGGCCTTGAGACAAATAAGTAGGAATGACCAGGAATTATCAGTATTCGCAATACGGTACGCCCCATGTCGGATGCAACGGGCAGGCCGAATTTCACCATGCCTCATGGGAAATAGCCGACACCACAAATCCGGCAGTGCCTAGCTACTATTAATTTAATTTAGAAAATAGATGCCCCATATTTTCTTGCCATATTTGGACAGTTTTCGTAGAATACTCCCTCCGCTTTTGCCATGGTTTTTATCTTTGAAGCATCAGAATGCTATTCCCACACTTCCAAACTTATAGTCTGGGAGCCTATCCCGAAATAGTCACCTCATTTTACATATAAGATTTGATCCATTACATTTACTTAGACCATCCATGTCATTAACAAAAACTTTGTCAGCCCTGAACGAAGTCACCGGGTTTAGCCCCAGAGTCACCCAAAAGGGCCAGATGGATAATGGGTGTGTTTACATAATCCTGACAATATAATTTGACTACTTTTGAGAAAGCAATACAATTTCACAATTTATCGGATTGCGCCTTTTGACAAGGCATACTGGGGAGCTTGCAAGTATTTGTGTAATTAACATGAATGGTGGATTTCAGCATGGCCAGCCACATAGCCCAGATACTCTATTATTAGGTACGTTCACACGTAGAGCGATAGCATCGATGCTATCTAGTTGGTGAAGACCAGATAGTTTTAAGACCAAATGCTGTCTGAACGCAGATAGTCACGAGATAGAAGCGAGTTTCCAAACTATTCTTGCAGCGAGTTTAGCAGGAGTAAATGAGCGCAATCGCTGCTATCTACACTCGCTGCTATTGTAATTCTGTCTGTTTCATGTGGTGCTATAATATAATGCAATGTATGTATTCATGTGATGTACCCTCTTCCCTACTTTTTCTCTATTATCATTCTGTCTGTTTCATCTGGTACTGTAATGTAATGTGATGTATATAGGGGTAAGTAGGCTAATGTGTATACTGTGTGGTAAGGAAGGGGGTTGTTTTGTTGTTTTTTCGTTGTTTTTTTTTTTTTTTTTTTTTTTTGGGGGGGGGGGTTCCTTCTTTTTATATTTTTCTTTTTTATATATGTGACCAGGCACCACAAAACCACCCAAAAGTCGCACTGTGTGATTTTCAGTTAGAGCTCGATAAATGTGTTTTGGTTGGCATGCATGGTAAAATTTTAGTTTTGGGTATTTCCTGAAAAGGTATACTTTTTTCTAAGTAATCTAAAAATGTGGAGGCACCAAACAATCTAGAAGTGGTATTTTTGACAGTTTTTTATCAGAATTATGTGTGTCTTCTCTGGATTTTGTTGTATTACTTTTCTTTTTCACAAATAATTTCCTGGTATTACAAATTTCAATATGGCACGAAAAAGAGACATGATAACGAAGCTTTTCGACCTGCACTCATCAGGTTATCACGCAGGTGAGGGGGACGTGTTGTTTAATGCGATCAGCGGTTGGCTGATCGCATAAAACAACACGTCCCCTCGACTATTCGGAACCGTACAACCAATCAGTGCACGCAGCCCGTCCGTGCCTGCAAATCTTAAATGCACGCTAACAGACCAAAGATAGCCAAATGCGATTCAGCGATTGGTCTCCACTTGCTGAACAATCCAGCTTGCGCACAAAGCTCAGCGCATTTACGCTTTCTGGAAGCCGCCTACATTCAATCGCACGAACCCCTTCTGTGCAGACAAAAAGAGTTTGTCCAAGCTTTGCGATTGTTCTAAAATTACGGCGTCTGGGTTGCGTCCGGGTTCATCGAGTATAATGTAGTTGATTTCAAGTAACTTGTTATATACCTGCGTGATAACCTGATGAGTGCAGGTCGAAAAGCTTCGTTATCATGTCTCTTTTTCGTGCCATATTGAAATTTTCTTTTTCATGACCCTGAATACTAGTAAGCCAAGATTTAGGACAATCTGATAATCCCTTCATAGAAATTTTCATTGAGTTCTAATCCTCCTTTTGTCACCTTAGCACAACACTTGGCAAGTCAGAGTGCTTCAATAGACTGCAAACTTTAAACCCTTATTAAGAAGTAACATTATGAGGGACTGTGCATTCTTCTCTTTGTACATTGAGTTATGAACATTCAATAAAAGTTATATATCATTTTAAATGTGAGAATCTGCTCTTTCAGAATCAGACTTTAACTAAAATATGATGTGGTCTTTAGATATTGATTTACATGTGCTTACCAGCGAATATAGTGTGCATACATGTGTTTTATTTTGGCATAAGATTGGAGTTCAATCAATTTTGACATGTACAAGGTTTATTTAAAATTAAGTATTATAACACATGCACTTGCTAGTTGATTGTATTATCGATATTACAAATGAATTGTTATAGTGTTATTATGTTGATTTATGAAGACAAATAAAATATTATTCAAAACAAAAGCTTCGCATGATATGACCCCTGTGCACAAACTTCCGCGCGTTTGGCCATGCATACCAATTATACTCGGGTCACTATGTGTGGCGCAGTAATTATTGTTTTGGCAGCGAGTGAGCGATGAATAGTCACGAGTGGTTGATAGAAGCAAGTCGATCATGGCCTGTCTGAACTGTACTGGAAATATTTTTGAAACTTACATAGCATCGATGCTATGTACTACGTGTGGACATAACTATTGTCTTGTCAAACTGTGCAGATGGACAATTGGTGTGTTTACATAATCCTGACAATATCATTTGATTACTTTTGAGAAAGCAATACAGTTTTCACAATTTAATAACTTATCATTGAAATGATCATTTGAAACTAAATTGCACCCAAAGAAAGTTACTATACTCAAAATTATACTATCTAAATTTGACTTGAATTGAACTACATACCTTGGAGTTATTACGGTTTTAATTGCCAAAAATGGTTTGCATCTACATCCAGAGCATTTTGGGCAGCAAAGCTTGGTTTAGGGGCACTTTGGTGTTTTATTCAGGGGCGTGTTACACCGCCTTCCCTATGGAAAGTTTTGTCAGTTTTTATATTTTTGTAATATACACCCATACCTCTTTCTTCTGACAAAATTTGGTCCATGGGCCTTAAGGGGAAAAATTTGCCCCAATTTTTAAGGCCCGTCTGACAACCCATCCCGACGGAAAATTTTGTCAGTTTTTTGTTTTGGTAATGTATAGTCATACACCTTAGCTCCTCCTGACAAAGTTTGGCGCATATGTTTGATGGGTTGAAATCGACCCGACTTTGGGGCCCTTTTCGGGCCTCTGGGGGCCAAACCCAGCGGCTTCGTTCATGCTGACAAGCTTTTTTATGAATGACATGGATGGGCTTTAAGGGATCAAATCTCATCTCATATGTAAAATGCGGGGGGGGGGGGGGACTATTTCGGGGCATGCTCCTGGCCTATTAAACATTTGGAGAAATACCCGGGGATGAAAGAGATACCGTACATTAGGTGAAATGGCCAAGCCACAACGTTGCCGTAGTAGTTCAGATTTTATGTAAACCACGAATGTTGGAAATTGGCCTGTAGCATCCCGATATGTGGCGCACCCTATTAGGAACACCCAGAGCCATCTACACATAGGTTTGGCCAACTCGGATCCAGAAGGTAACAACATGGCGCATGTTTCTTTGTTAGGCAAGCATACAACAATGGAATATACGCCATGTTTGCCCAACTGAAACTGAGTTGGCCAAATCTTTGTATGCATGGCTCTGCGAATACCGAGAATTATATCATTAACGTCGTATTGTTTCATTCTATTTCATGCTTCTGTTCTTACAGTTATTGGCAAACATAAGAATGAGAGAGGTTGTTTCCGAAAACGCCCATTAGCGACCCTAAAGCCGACCAATTATGATTATAATCAGCCATGTCTAGTTGAACCGCCAGCATTGCATCTGTCCGGTATCCCGTCTTATGACCACTATCAAGTCTCCTTTGAAGGCGATCATATCAAGATGGGTCGCTATGGCAGCGATGTCTCTCTGATAAACTACTCGGATACGGATCATTTTCCCACTAACAAGATCAGGTTTGTTGGAATTTTGACAGGATGGGGATCGGGAGGGTACTGGAAATTCCCAACTTTCTGCGAAGATTGATTAGATGCAGTGATAATCCGCCGATCATCTTACAAAGTGTTTATGAGCTCGGCTGATCTGATTGACCATAGAGATCCATTCTCTCTTCCCATCATCAAGTTTAGTGGAATCTTCACTGAAAGGAAGTCAGAAGGTTATTTGAAATTTCTTACACTTTTCTTTTAGAACAGTAATGTTTGACAAAATATGACAATTCCATTAGACTTCGATGAAAGAATATCCGATTCAGACATCGGAATGTATGTGAGCCTTGCCGAATGGGTGAAATCACCAAGCCCAAACCATGTAATCCCCTTGAAAATCATTTAGACGATCTATGAGTCACAAAGATGTAGTCAGCATATAAACCCAGGTTGGGTTTACCCCCCCCCCCCCCCCCCCCCCCCTCCCATATTGAGTCAAGTCGATTTAACCCTATCTAGCCCATGCACCAGCTTCGGAAATAGGAAGTAGTAATAATGTTTTATAGTATTTGTAAAGTGTTGAAGGGCAAAATAGTGGCTCTTATTCTCATCACCTTACATTACTTGTACATAATATGATAATGTATATATTATGAAACAACACTCGAATTGATTGATTATGACATGAATATGTGCTTGTCACTGATGTTATATATTACGATGTATATTGTTCTTTTTGTCATGTGTTGTTATTAATATTATTATTATTATTATTATTGTTTTAATTACTGGTGTTATATTCAAACAAATCATTGATAGATATGTCAATGAAGTTCAATAAATTAACAGGAACAGTTTTGAAACATTTTGTCTCACAATATTTTCGTTATATCGCCAGTAGCAAATTTTATTGCTCCATGAAATGTCTATTCATGTTACCTGTCTATTGACATGTAAAATAAATTCCTTCAATATCAGATTTACTTTTTTATATGGAATCTTGTGACCGTTCCTGTTCACCCCGATTTACAGAATGTAAATTTATGAAATATATATGCTTTAAACTGCTACTTGTATACCAAGAAACGTACTTTTATTAGGGAAGGGGTTTGGATTAAATAGGTATTTGAAAAGTAAACGCTTTCAGAAGCATCGGAATGCATTATCATAAATTCAAATTATCATAAATTTAAAGACAAAGGCCTACCTTTGAAATCACGAAGTTACCGTGTGTAAGTGATTTTTAATTGGGAACATGCTATTTACAAGCTCAGCTTCTTTGCTAGTTCCCGTTTGTTACCTTTTCGATTATCATTATCAAGAAACAACTGAAACGTGTGTACACCTCTCTCTGTTATAACATTTATTTTAGGAAACAATATGTAAACAAAGTTCATATGCGTTATATGATGAGTTTCTTCTACAATGTAAATACGTTATTTACATTGTAGAAGAAACTCAAGATTACTGGCACCGTGGCTTTACAGCTGCTTGATTACAGCAGATGTAGATAAATGTCTTGCCAAAAGACACTAGTGCTGGGTCAGAGATTTGAACCCCGTATCTTGTGGTTGACAGTCCCATTGGCGGACCTCCCCCTTCCCCCCCCCCCCCCCCCCCCCCCCATTGAGCGACTTTTCGAGAAGCTGGCGAGACCAAAAGAATACGGGTCTACCTTTTCCAAAAGTTGACAAACCTGCATTTGTGTGCCTTTTTTGTCATGGGGGCATAATGGGGCAGTAAATGGGTATATCACTAAATTCCTGATGGGTCTGGATTTTTCAGGGGGGGGGGGACACCTGGAGGGCACAGGAAATCTGTGGAGGGCACCCCCCCCCCCCATGGCTACGCCGGTGCTGTTCTATCAACCAAATTAAGAAAGGATTATTTTGATAAGTTTCATACACAGCTACTGGCACAGTTTCCCATGTATGAAATCAAAACATACTGACAGCATTGCCAGTAAATTCATAAAATTATAGGTATTTTCGACTCTGAAATATATAAGTTTTTAAAATTCTTTTCTTTTACTTTAATTGAATCAAATATGAATGTTTCTCTAATTTGTCTTTTCCATGAAGGGTTATTTTATCCTCAAATTCTTTTTTGAGTACCTACTGTATCAAAGAGTGTGATAGTATAAACCAAGTATTGTACAAATTACAACTATCGAGAAATGTATGTATGTATAATGTATGTTAGCAGCAATAAATAGTTTTTCTCAGTGCATACAGAGTAGATGTGTAAGATATTCCTTTGTTTTATGCTTTATTCCGTTTTTTCTCATTTTATGGCTCTCTCTTTCTCTCTCTTCACCATCATCTTGATCCCTATATTCTCTCTCGTCGTTTCTATCTCTTGACCTAAATATTTTATATCGATCTACTCACCCCCTCAGTATACATGGTATCTTTTTCTTTTTCGCTCTTAAGTGTTTTCTCTCTCTCTCTCTCTCTCTCTATGTCGCTCACACACACACACACACCCACACACACACACACACACGCACACACACGTTTACATGGCTTTACTTCCGAGGACAACTATTGTTCCTCTATTGTTACTCGTCCTCGGACAGTCGACGGAATAAGGCATAAATTCATTGTTCGACGTTCGAGGACTATTGTCCGGCTTCCGAGGACCATTGTTGTCATGATTTTTTTTTGTTCTCTGTCCGAAAATGTCCTCGGACATAATGCTAAACAAACGCACACACACACACACACACACACACACACACAGTCTCTCTCTCTCTCTATCCAGCTCTCGTTACGCCACACCCTTTTTCACTACTTGTACATGTAAATAGATGAATGGAAATGATAATAACCCGGTCGCACTGCCAAACGGAATCCCTACCTACCAATAAATACAAAATTTTGGCATGGTCATTCGGGATATTGTCAGTTTTTGTTCGGTCTGTTGTCGGTGTGGATGTTGGTATCGTCTCTGTGATTGGGGATAGTGGGATACCCCAGTCACACCGACGAGACCGACATTAGACCTGTGCATTAGACCAAGAGCGCGATGATAAAGAGAGTTGTGACACGCGCATAATAAGCCTACGCGTACGCGGTCTTTGTTCAAAACATGGCGGATCATGGAGCTCTCAATAGTTCCCTTTCACGTACATTCTCTATGAGAGGGAACTTTTTGAAGCTCCATGAAATGACTGACCAATCAGAAGCGACCTCCAGTGTCAGGCCTCTTTATATGGATAGCTCTGATTAGACCTAACAGAAAATTACTCTCTACCCTGAATGGTGAAGATTCATACGGTTCGGAGTCGCTTTGGTGGTGACTGAGATATAGCGCTTTCACGCATCACCCCCCCCCCCCATCTTTCTCTCTCTCTCTCTCCCTCTCTCAACAAACAGAAAACCATGCACCTGGTTTCAAAGTTGGCTATTTGACAATGGAAACTGCCTTGGTTAGGAAGCCACCCAAACCATTCATTTTTTCAGCCCATATTAGATTCCAAAGCCCATTTTCAAATAATCTTGCTGCTTGCTAACCAGTGTTATGTAATAGTTCTCAATACAAGCCCCCCCCCCCCCCCAACTCCAGTTCCCACACTCCCAATTCACAGAGAGCAGACATGCTCAACTCCTGCTAGACATATTCCCAAGATAATATATGTTGTATGCTACTGATTATATATATATGTCTCTGACTGTAATAAACTATATGTGAAACTGCACAATATACCTCTCATCGACTCATCATTGTTAACTGTATGGACGAGCACCACAAACACGATCCCGCAACACGACACCAGTTACAAGGTGTTCTTTAAAAACTACCGCTACACCCCCCCCCCCCCCCCCAATATACCTGATCCATTTCATTTTATGCCCGTTTCTCTCCAGAATCCTTAGTTACCAACTATTTAGTGCACCTGCTATGCATAATGGCATCTCTATAGATGGCATCCATTTTGCATACATTAGGTGTTACTATGTCGGTCAAGCCTCTGGCAAGATTTTGATTCGTCAAGAGAAAATTTTGTTCAAGAAGTATGCATAAAATTAGTAAACAGGTCTATTAAATTGTTTACACTTTTCATTGTATATACATGTAGCTCAATATCAAGAATAAACTATCAGAAGAAAAAAAATAAAGTTGAAAGATGTCAAATATAGGTGTGAAAAAAGACACATATGACTGTCAATACCCCGAGTGGGAACTGGTATCACAGTGAAGTATGCACATTCTAAAGTTGGAGGATATCAAATAGACCGGTTCTGTAATGTACTAGTATTCAAATTTATGCCCATTTCTTCTCTGAGCACCTAGTGACGAGCTATAATAAGCCAGTTCGGGGTTAGCGCATGGTACAAATGACCCCAAATATCCACAGATATTTTAGACATGGAGGGTCCCTTTATGTGCACTTCAGAAAAATAACTCTGGGAGTGATGGAGGTGCCTCATGAATAGCTTTTGTTTCCCCCTTTAAAAAGAATACTTCCATCTGGATATCATGGAATGCACCATTAGTGCATAATTGAATAATGATTACATGACATTCATGAGCACATATCGAATATTAGTGTCAGTGGGTTTTAGAATTTGGTACAGATGACCTTTATCTGCTCATGCTCAGATTGCATCTCCGAAGTGGCTTATTCCAATAACCTACTTTTTTATAAATCAGCCTCAATGCTTGGAATCCAGTTTGTATACAATACTTGTTGCTATGTCCGGCAAGCTTTAAGGGTTGTCAAGAACAACCTTTGAAAGGTATGTATAAAATTTGAATACATTACCGAAGCGGCGTATTGAATATACCTGTTTGATAATAGACCTGTTTAAGTTATTCAAATTTATGGATGTGTCTTTCCTGGGGACCTAGTAACGAGGTATTCCATTAACCTGTTATTAATGTATGAACTACAATACTTGGAATACAGTTTGCATACATTACTTGTTGCTATTTCTGATACACCTCTGACAAGCTTTCAGGTTTTCAAGAATAAACTTTGTTTTAAAAGTATGCATAAAATTTTAATATGTAAATAAATAGGTCTATTGCCTGTTTACTTCTTGAGCAAAAGCTGATTTTGACGACTGTAAAGCTTGACAGGGACTTGTCTGATATAGCAACAACTAATAATGTATGCAAAGTAGATTTTATCCATAGAAATGCCAAAAAGTATAGCAGGTAGATAAAACAGTAACCAGGGGTTCTTGGGGAAAACTGTAAATCAATAGCATGGAATAGTTATGTTAGCAAAACTACATTTATTTCGAGGGTGAGGTTTCATTCAACATTTTTGTCACCAACTAGCGAATGTGTCATTTTTCCACTTCGAACATGGACAATATATATTAGCTGACAATCAAGCTTGGTATGGGCATGATTGATAGGCCAGTGATTCTCAATTACATTAACCGGATAAAGGATTATCGCATTTCAGTAGTCAGAGTGCAGATTGCATATTGCATACACAATTGATACGTTGTAGAAGCACCATGGCATATTGAGCATTCTGACTATTAAAATGCAATGTAGTACATGTATACCTTACCAGGTATTTGACAAAGAAATGTGCCCTTGAACAGAAAACGAAAAATTATTTTTTCATGCGTTACAAAAATGGCCTATTCAACTGACACAGCTCGTAATCTAATTAGCACATGTATTTTATGCAAACAGTTACAATGGATAAATATCCTTGCTTTTAAAAATATTTTTAATACATACCTGTACAATATCCAAACTTAATTCATGAAAGTTGTAGGATTGTCAAAAGCATTTATAGGGCAATTTTGTAAAGTCGTACTGTCGTCACAAAAATATCCATATGAATAATGTTTACATTAAAAGTACGTAAGTGTGAGGTTAACAAAAACGTTCCGCCTTTTTCCACAAAAAGAGAACATAAGCAAAATTTACTAACAAGACCATAGAGTCGAATATAATTATTCCATCATTATTCAATAGGTTAACAGGCCACTTGTGATCACAGATAACTGAGAAATCAAATCTTTCGAGAGAAAAAAAGGAGACAAGTTAAATTAACGTTTGCCCAAGTTGGTATCAATGATCTGCAACGGTTTGAGATGAATATGTGAATTTTTAACTCTATTCATCACCGATCATGTGCAGTTAATATTCCCCCTTGGGCTTTCAAACGTTGAAAAGGATTCCGTGATTTACCTGAACGATATGTGATGAGATATTCAATCAATTTAGGACCAAAAGTGATTTGAACCTGGCTGTGGGTAGCATGAAACTCATAACAAGCAGATATGTAATGTGGGTGATGTGTATGAAGGAGGGTGTGTGTTGATTAGGGATTTGCTCTGTGTGGGTGTGTGTGTGTGTGTGTGTATGTATTATCTTTATTTTAAAACATTCCTTTGATATATTGCATTTTCAATGTTTGACAACAACAGGCCATGAAATATGGATGTACCAATGATAAATTCAGAAGTCAACAACATCATGATCATGATTATGCACCGCAGCTGAATTTTCATAAAGAATCTTTTTTTTAACCCACGCTAATGACTTATCATAACACTGGGTATTATGAAGAAACTTTTAGAAAATGACCGGGCATGTTGGCACAGGTGGTTAGAGCGTCCGCCTCATGAACGGGAGGCCGTGGGTTCGAACCCCGGCCGAGTGATACCAAAGACTTCAAAAACGGGACCTTCTGCCTCCTAGCCAGGCGCTCGGCATATTAGAATGGAGAAGGGTAATAATAACGTATTATGTTATTCAGGGCCCGCTGGAAGAGCAATTTGATAACTGAAGTGGCTACCCTGGTTAAATAAAACGTTATTATTATAACACTGGGTATTATGAAGAAACTTTTAGAAAATGACAGGTGCGATGCTCAGTGGTATTATTGATTTGATTTGAATTTATTCAGACATTATAAAAACATGTCTCGGGAAAACAAAAAAAGGTTTGACCAACCCATACAAGTCTGTTTCCCGGATATAAACAACAAGTAGGTTCAAAATCATAAACATATTGCACAAAGTATTATTTAAAAGATGTAAACGATAGACAACAATGATGATTGGAAGTAAAATCACTGTAGTATTGCAGAGTACAAAATTACTTAGTTGAGGTGTAGCATCTGTGAAATTAACTGTGTGGGTTGAGATGGTTATTTAACGCTTTTTCAAACATGCTAAGACTTTTCATATTGACTACATACTTCAGAAGTTTGTTCCAATCATACATGGTTTTAGGATAAAATGAGTTCATATAATAATCTGTTCTTGCGAAGGGTACATGCATCTTTAAGATATGATCGTTTCTTCCAATTCTGTTCGCAGGTGTGCACCTGTCTTTATGTCCTATATCTATTAAATCATTAACAAGCTTATAATAAAACACCAGTCGGAGGTACTTTCGTCTATTCTCTAATGTATTCATACTTAACTTTTGTAATAAAGTATCATAACTAGAGTGCTCCAGTCTTTGCACATCATTCTTAAATAGCATTTTTTAACTCGTTCAACCAGTTGTTTTTATGAATTTCTATATGGATCCCATGCTATACGACAATAATCCAAACGTGAGCGTACTAAAGATTCATAAAGATTTGTTAAAACAGATTTTGGACAGTCAACAAAGTTCCTCCGTATAATACCAACAAGTCTATTGCACTTCACATGTAATTCAGAACAATGATCATTCCAATTTAAAGTATTGTTGATCATAGGACCTAAATATTTCTCTGACACTGTATTTTGTAGCTCCTGACCACCAATAGTATATGCGTAAGCTATATCGTGAAGCTTCCGAGACATCGTCATGATCTTGCATTTAGATAAATTAATCATTATATATCAAAGGAATATTTTAAAATCATTAATAAAACATAGAAATATCGCCGAACCCAAAATTGTACGTTGAGCAACATCAGATTTATCATCAATCCATGAAGAAAATTCACCATTAATAACAACACTTTGTGATTTTTTTTTGTAAAGAATTCATTATCCAATTTAAATTAGTTGATTTCACACCGTACACTTGTAGTTTTGTTCTTAAAGGTTCATGGGACACACTGTTGAATGCCCTAGCAAAATCAAGAAAAGCAATATGAACACTTGAACCCGTTTCCAAAATATATGACCAATCATCGATAACCTCTACTAATTGAGTTTCGCATGATCTTTTTTCACGAAAACCATGTTGGTTATCACATAAAATGTTATTATTGTTAAAATGTTGAAATAGACGTTTACAGACTATTCTTTCTAAAATATTACATGTAACAGACGTTAACGATATTAGGTACGTTCACACGTAGAGCGATAGCATCGATGCTATCGAAGTGTCGATGCTATTTTGGTGAAGACCAGATAGTGTCGAGACCAAACGCTGCCTGAACGCAGATAGTCACGAGATAGAAGCGAGTTTCCAAACTATTCTTGCAGCGAGTTTAGCAGGAGTAAATCTCAGGATCCAGCGACATAGCATCGACGCTTTGCGGTAGACCACCCACCGCGCTTGTGACTATTTGTCGTGTGAGCGCAATCGCTGCTATCTTCACTCGCTGCTATTATAATTCTATCTGTTTCATGTGGTGCTATAATATAATGCAATGTATGTATTCATGTGATGTACCCTCTTACCTACTTTTTTCCCCTATTATTCTGTCTGTTTCATCTGGTACTGTAATGTAATGTATGTATTCATGTGATGTATATAGGGGTATAGTAGGGTAATGTGTATATACTGTGTGGTAAGGAAGGGGGTTGTTGTGTTTTCTTGGGGGGGGGGGGGTCCTTCTTTTTATCTTTTTCTTTGTTATATATGTGACCAGGCACCACAAAACCACCCAAAAGTCGCACTGTGTGATTTTCAGTTAGAGATCAATGTGTTTTGGTTGGCATGCATGGTCAAATTTTAGTTGTGGGTATTTCCTGAAAGAGTATACTTTGTTCTAAGTAATCTAAAATGTGGAGGCACCAAACAATCTAGAAGTGGTATTTTTGCCAGCTTTTTATCAGACTTATGTGTGTCTTCTCTGGATTTTGTTGTATTACTTTTCTTTTTCACGACTCTGAATACTTGTCTCATTTTAATCTCCCGGAGTAAGTTATTGCATTGATACTTGTGCACTATGATAAACAGGATATGTCTATGTAGTATGCCAAGTTTAAGGACAATCTGATAATCCCTTCATAGAAATTTTCATTGAATTCTAATCCTCCATTTGTCACCTTAGCACAACACTTTGCAAGTCAGAGTGCTTCAATAGACCCTTATTAAGAAGTAACATTATGAGGGACTGTGCATTCTTCTCTTTGTACATTGAGTTATGAACATCCACTGAGTTATATATCATTTTAAAGCTGAGAATCTGCTCTTTCAGAATCAGACCTTAACTAAAGTATGATGTGGTCTTTAGATATTGATTTACATGTGCTTACCAGAGAATATAGTGTGCATGCATGTGTTTTATTTTGGCATAAGATTGGAGTTCAGTCAATTTTGACATGTACAAGGTTTATTTAAAATTAAGTATTATAACACATGTATTTGCTACTTGATTGTATTATCGATATTACAAATGAATTGTTATTGTGTTATTATGTTGATTTATGAAGACATATAACTTCCGCGCGTTTGACCATGCATACCAATTATACTCGGGTCACTCTGTGTGGCGCAGTAATTATTGTTTTGGCAGCGGGTGAGCGATGAATAGTCACGAGTGGGTGATAGAAGCAAGTCGATCACGGGCCTGTCTGAACGTACTGGAAATATTTTTGAAACTTACATAGCATAGATGCTAATATAGCATCGATGCTATGTACTACGTGTGAACATAACTATTGTCCGGTAATTACTAGCGTCTTCTTTGTTGCTTTTTTTTAATATATAGGACAAACATTTGCTCTGAGCCAGTCTTCTGGTAAAATGCCGGATGACAAAGACATGTTAAAAAGTTTACAAAGAGAAGGAGTTAATTGGTCTGCAACTTCCTTTAACAAACGTGGAGATATTTCATCAGGTCCCTGTGCTTTCAAAACTTCTATACTTTTCAACAATTTTAAAACCTCAGTTTCTGTACATTGAATATCCTTCATAATAGGTGCTTTACTGCTATATTCAGGTATTGAGAGGCTTACGTGATCTTTAAAAGCTTGATTAAATGGTACATTGAAAGCATCGGCCTTTTGTTGATCTTCTGTTATAAGCATACCATTGACCTTAGTTTAAGCTTTCAACTGTACTATGATCACATTTTCTTGACTTGATAAAACTCCAAAACAATTTCGGGTTATGTTTTAAGCTTTTACACAAATCATTCTTTAAAAAAGACACATAGTTAGATTTAATTTTCTTCTTTACTTCTCTCCTTAATTGTCGATACCTTTCCCAGTGAGATTCTTTACGTGACTTTTTAGCTATGTTAAACATTCTATTTCGTTTTTTAATCATTTTTTTTTAACATCCTTATTTATCCATTGAACATTAGATCCTTTTGTCACATTGCCATGTGGGATATTTGCATCGCAAATCTTCATCACAACATGTTTCCACGATTGCCAGTGGTGTTTTACATCATATGCATTGTTTTCATCTAGTAATGTAGCATCTTTTAAATCATTATGAAACTGTTCTAAATTGCCTTTGGAGTAAAAGCATATTTTTCTCTTGTTAAATTCGTGTTTAATTATGTAACAAACCAATGTAAATCTTATTGCCTCATGATCACTTATACCGGGAAATGAATCGACAATACTCACATGTGATGGGTGAGTTGAAAATATCAAATCTAATATATTGCTTATCTATTCAGTAATCCTAGTTGGTTGACATACATGTTGATAAAGAAAGTTATTATCAATTATCGATATAAAAGAGTTTGTAAGCTCAGAGTTATCCGATGTTACATGGTATCCATCGGCCCATCGTAAATTCGGTAAGTTAAAATCACCTGTTAAAACAACATTGTGCAACCTTTTGCCATTATTGGATATTAGGGACATAGATTTATTCAACTCATATAAAATATCTAACTTACTACTTGGAGGCCTGTAAACACGCCTAAAAATAGAGATTTATAGTTTTTACATAACAGTTCACACCAAATTATTTCACATTCGGATTCAAGGTCTGGTCTGTGGAGTACAGTTAATGCCCCATTTACATTAGGTCAACGATCATCGTAGGGTGACCGTAAACTGGTCGTATCCCTCTAATCGCACGATCTCCCTGGGGTGGCATACGACGATCGTACGATTTTCGTACGGATTCACGGTCTCCGTAGCCTCTACGATTTTGTTTAGCGCGGAGTTATACAAACTTTTCAAAATCGTAGGATCGTAGCCCTTAAAAACATCGTAGATGGCATCGTACGATCAGCGCAGGGTCATTGTGCAGAGGCCTTGCGCTGATCATGCAGAGAGCGTACGATTTTTTTTCAACAGGGGAGCAAAAAGCATCGTAAAGAAAGATCGTAAGGTATCCGCACGATCATCGCACAGCCTCTGTACGGAAATCGCACGATCTCTGTACGATTTCCGTGAATATGTTACTATAACCGCGCAGAAATCGCACGATCTCCCTACGACCTCCGTACAATCTCTGTACGATCTCCGTACAGCCTCTGTACGGCTTTGTCTTCGCCCCTCTACGATGCCCAGTACATGAACTTGCACGATGACCGTAAATAATGTAAACATAAAAATCATAGCCCGTAGCCACCTACGATGTCCCCCAAATCGCAAGGAAAATCGTAGACTAATAATCCATCGTACGATGACCGTAGCAAATATAAACTAGGCATTAATCATTACGATAAGTTATATAAGAACACCACCCCATGTCCCTCCTTATTACTTTGAAATCTTCAGGAAATATCTCTGTACATAAAATACATGACATAGGTGTGTTTCAGTAATGAAAAATATGTGTGGTTTTTCACATTTTACAATAGTTCTTATTTCATCAATCTTATTTACAACACTTCTAGCATTTAAATATATGCATTTCAGTTTATTAACATCATTACAATCATTATTATTAACTTTGTACATGTGTATTCTTGTACTTTTCTTTACTTCTAGGGCTATTCTGCTCAGAAGAAGAAGAAATATTAGGTTAAATTTCATTGTCAACCCGTGATTTAATGAGGTGCACACGCGAGTGTTTAGCGTTGGCACTCTCTTCTTGGCCTAACCTTTAATAAGGGCAGTATTTTTCTTTGTGACCAAACAGAGTGCATTGACGATATTGGAGCTGGATTCCGTGTCTGCAGCTTTGTGCGCGGTGGTTGGGTTCTCCGCAGTATTCGTACCCTGCCGCATACATGTAGGGGTTATACGTTTCAGGCGGGACGCGAACTACAGATGCATATGAAGGGTTTCCATAGCGACCGAGGTGCGTCGGGCGTGTAATGAAGGTTGATGGAGGCATTGGAGGAGTATAACCGCTATTTCGTGGTTGCGAATATCGTGCCGTTGGCCGAAAGTTAGGGCGGGGTAGAGGGGGATTCGGATATGTTCCTAGATGCAATTGCTGGTATTATGTTCTGAATTAAATAACATAAGCAGATTTTATGGTCTTTATTTATCAAAATATAATATCGCAGTAAGAAATATTAAAGCCAATAATCATTACGCCTATTAGGAGGAGTATAAAAGTTATTCAAGATAAATTTGACAACCTTTATATTTACGATATGCAAACTTCAGACTGATGCAAGTTTCACTTTTTAAAATTATCAGTGATCAAAAATGTCATTTCCATCCAGAATAAACATGTAAACATAGGCCTATTTATAAACAGGGTAGTATTTTCAGAGACTGAACGTCTACTTTAAAAACGAGCCCTGTGTACATACAAATAAAGGAACTGAACAATGCTAGAATACAAGCATATGAATATCAACAATGACGAGTGGACATGAAATAAAATAAGGATATATGCTAAACATCTAAACACTTTAGTAATACATTTTATTTTTCAATACCATGAAACTGAGTGCATACACTAGTAATTGGTACATGGCGAAACAAACAAACAAAAAGGCAAAAGAAAAAATTAATAGGAATTTATACCAGTGTCCGTATTGATTACGAATGGGTTTGAACGGTTTGAAGCTCTGAAGAGAGGCTTTAAGTTGCACAGGCACTTTGTTGTAGATAGAGGGAGCTGTGTAAGAAAAGGATATTTTTCTTTAATTCAGTTTTTGGTTTCAGAGTAAAAAGAAGTTTTCAAGAGGAATAACGAGTAATGTAATAAATGGGGCTTTTACAAGCAAAGTTATAAGGGGCCATATCATACAATATTTTGTAAACAGCAATGCTGTATTGGTAATGGATCCTGATATAAACACAAAACCGATCGATTAAATGTGATGTTATATGCGGTAGAAGGGGAAATACGAGTTAGTTCACTAATAACTTGAGACAAGTTGAACATGGAACATAGGTCATTAAACCTATTTGACAATGATTTTACGTGAGCATATCACAGTTCAAATCGCCGAGCATAATGACTTCATCTGTTAAAGAAAATAGTTAGTCTACGTTTGACTGCAGTTCATCAAAGAATGACAAGGTGTAATCTGAATTACGATAAACAACTCCGAGGGGAAAAAATGGTTGTTTGTTTAAAATCTTGATTTCCAACCACATGACATCTAAACACTTCTTTTCAAGATCGTTTCTCCTAATAAACGTCATATTTTTAAAAACATATCAATCAACTCCTCCACCACTAATATTTATCGTTTCTCGCGAATGTATAGTCATTAGTTTTTAAAATATGGGAGCTGAATGAGTCGTCAATCCATATCTCAGGAAGTGTAAGTAGATTTGATGGACGACTATCAGCAAAGTAATGATTTTTTTTATTCCTTACCTTTTTTTAACACTGATATGTGGTATTGACAAACCTTTACTGTTTATTACATAATCATGTATATAATTTTCAAAGACCATTCCATAATCGTGTGTACTTTAATAGGTTCGCTGTGAAAAAGGGTACTTCGTTAAAGCAGGGGCGGATCCAGGATGTAGTATAAGGGAGGAGGGGGGGGGGGGGGCACAGAAATGCAGGTTTGTCAACTTTTGGAAAAGGTAGACCCGTATTTTAGGGGTCTTGCCAGCTTCTCGAAAATTCGCTCAGAGTGGGGGGGGGGGGGTGGGCTCCAGTAGTTTCCCCTCATAATTCTCTGACAAGTGCCCCCTGTAGAGCCCACAAATGTAAAAATCAACCACAAATGTAAAAATTACCACAAATGTAAAACCATAGCACCCACAAATATCAAAATAACCACAAATGTCATAACATATTAACCACAAGTGTAAAAATATCCACAAATGTAATAAAAATCGCCCACAAATGTAAAAATCTGTTTAACCACAAATGTAAATACATTTCGCCTACAAATGTAAAAATTTCCATTTTTACCACAAATGTCACAACACGTCGACCGCAAATGTAAAAACTCATTGCTTGCAAATAATGCACCGATGTAAGTTATTATGGTAAATTGCCACGTGGTCTCATGCCAATTGGTCTAAAAACCAAATGGTCTATTCGTCCATCACCAATTCGTCTAATCTACATTTCGTCTAATAGCCATTTGGTCTAATAATCAGTTTAATCACTTCGTCTATAGCCAGTTCGTCTAAAACCTATTTGGTTTAATACCCATTTGGTCTAAACCCAACATCACTTGGTATAGTAATCAGTTCGTCTAATGTTCACTTTGTCCAATCTATTTCGGCTAAAAATAACTAGTCTAATAAACAATTGGTCTAATCATCATTTCGTCCAATAGCCATCTTGTCTAAACCCAGTTGGTCTAACACCCACATCGTCAAATCATCACTTCGTCTAATTACCAGTTTTGCTAATCATCGTTTGGTCCAATTCTCAGTTCGTCTAATAACAGTTTGGTCTAATGTTCACTTGGTCTAATATCCATTGGTCTAATACTACAGATAAATAGGTTAGCCTGTCATAGTTATATAGGTTTATTGCCACTTGGTCTACAGCCAGTTGGTCTAATATCATTCCATCTAATACCATTTGATCTAATTTTCACTTCGTCTAATTACCATATGGTCTATAGTCAATGGCCATTTGGTCTAAAACCATTTGATCTAATAACCATTTGGTCCATTATCAATCGGTCTAATTGCCATTTCGTCTAATCAACAAATGGTCTAAACCCAGTTGGTCTAATACCCATGTGGTCTACACATCATTTGGTCCATTTGCCAGTTAGTCTAACCTCAGTTGGTTTATAATCATTTAGTCAACACTCATTTAGTCTAACAACCATTTGGTATAATTGTCATTTGGTCTAATCATCGTTTCGTCTAATGACCAACTGGGCTAATTTCTTGTTTTCCCGTACAGTACTACTCTATAGGTGGCTTTGACTAAACTGTCAGGCCTCGGTTCGGCGCACTGGCCGAAATTTTCGAACTTGTTTTGCAGTAATTGTATCTCAATTTTTTTTCTCTCTTTTTTTTTTTGGGGGGGGGGGGGGGATAGAGGAGAAAAAAGGTGACCTGATGGGGCATGGCATGAATTAATTACATGTCCTTAATTGTTTATCTACTGAATAAATTGATTAATCAATTAATCAATTAATATGCTTAGTGAATTTTCAATTATTGTTTTAATGCACTTTGCTTTTGTTACATTGTTTTTGATCCCTTCATTTTTTTCGCTATAATTATATATATATATAATATTGTAAGGAAATAACATATACAACAGCTTTGGGAAATCTCGTGGAAATAAATACAATGTGAAAGAAATGAGAGAATAATGTTGCGTAACTTAAATCAAAGTTCCCCAGAGCTGTCCTCCCTTTTTGAAATTTTTGCAAAGGCTGAAAAAATGTCTCCGCCGGGAATCGAACCCGGGTCGTTGGCTTAGAACGCCAAAGCCTTAACCACTAGACCACGGAGACGGGTTAGTGGTACTCGGGTGCTAATTATATAGAGGCAACAAAATGAGTACATCTGCAGACGTAGCTGTTGGTACCACGCTTTTAATTAGCTTTCGGGCAATTAGCCCTTCTTCAGATCTACATGAGTACGACAGACTCATGTACTCATTTTGTTGCCTCTATATAATTAGCACCCGAGTACACTACCCCACCATGTTAAAGAGTGTGAGCCAATTGTTGCTCTTATATATATATATATATATATATATATATATATATATATATATATATATGTATATTTGACTAACAGGTACATTAAGTCGACACCTAACAATGCAGTTTATTCCGTCATAATAGCGACCCCTACATTAGGTAGACAGTTGGTACATTAGGTCGACAGTTGAACAAAGAAAAAGAACAAAAACTGTCCTCCTAATGTACCCATTAGTCGTTTATATATATATATATATATATATATGTGTGTGTGTGTGTATATAAATTATATATAAATACAGCCATGGAAAAAATTATTAGACCAAGTATCGTTACTGATAGTGTTATTTTTCTGGTAAGAAGGATATGAAATATCATAAAAGCAAGGTATAATTGTTGGAATTTGGTATTCATTCAATGAAATACAAAGACAAATCATTTTTGTTTGCATTTTTGCAATAATTTTGTTTGCATATTATAGTACATTTATTACAGAAGCTTGGTCTAATAATTGTTTTCCAGGGCGGTATATATATATATATATATATATATATAAAGCTTTATCCTTCTATCATTTCTCTATCTTTCGTTATGTTATTCCTTTCCTTTATCCTTTCATTTGTCCATATTTCCTTTAGTTCTTTAATTCCTTCCATCACCTCTTCCATCTTTCCATATGTTAATTTTTACATTATTTCTTTTATCATTTTTTCCTTTTTTTTCTCTATGTTTTTTTCTCTTTATTCCTTGGTTTATCTTTCTATCATTTTTGCCTATTTTGCATTATTCTTTCTTTTTATCCTTGTTTTCCCCCGCTTTTCATCTCTAATTTCGTTCTGTTATTTTTCTTCTTCTTTCTTGTTTGTGATTGGGTCAATTGCCAAATAGACCAAATGGCTATTAGACGAATTGACTATAGACCAAATGGTAATAGAAGAAATGAAAATTAGATCAAATGGTAATTGGACAAAATGATGATTAGACCAATTGGTTATTGGACCAACTAATATTAGACCGAATGATGTTAGACCGATTGTCTATTAGTAGACTGTAGGCTGTAGACCAAGTGGCAATAAACCCTTTATTTGTAATCAAAACAACATGCAGCGTGCGTTGTATAGTGTAGGCTCTCTACATTTGTGTTATATTTGATTATCACTATAGATTGAAACGATAACATGCAGGTTTCAGGCATTTCTCAACCATTAAATATTTCATCACTAAAAATCGCGTGACTAAAAAAGTATTATTATTAACCATATCAGACATGTGAGCAATGCTGCATTTTTACATTTTATTGCCTGGCTTTGCCAAGCTAACATAATTGCGGGCCAATAAATTGTTTATTGCGCGGTTTCGAAAGTCTATAGGATTTTGCGTGTTAAATAATAATAATAATAATACATGTGACTTGTATAGCGCACTTTTCCATCCTGATTAGATGCTCAAGGCGCAAATTATTACCCCCGGTCATTGGATTCTGGCACGCCCGCACACAGTGTATGCACATTCTCCACTCTCTGGGGAGCATTCCAGCCAGTCGCCTGTAAGCGCACACATGCTAAGCAAAGGACATTACCTTTCGCCATCCTACCGGGTACCCATTTAACACCTGGGTGGAGAGTGGCAAATGTAGATTAACGTCTTGTCAAAGGACGCTAGTGCTGCGGTGGGATTCGAACCCCGGACCTCGTGGTTCACAGTCCGGGGACTTATCCACTGATCCACAACACCCCTACAAATAGCGGGCAATAAATTTTATTTTTGACAATATTTTCGAGTTCGCTCTAGACGTCTGATTCTGTTAATAATAATGATATGGACTGGCTACTTTCGGGGGTTACAACATTAATTGCCGCGCCTCACTAGAATCGTATTAGTTGCTGTTCTATGTGAAGATCGATGGATTATCTGAATTTTTCTTGCCATTGAAGTTTATGATCAGTTCCTCGACCCCGTCTCTGTGAACTGATCATAAAAAGGGAAACCACTAGTAAACGACTAGTTTAATAATTTGTTATATTTGCGGTTGAAATGTTTTGACACTTGTGGTAAAGGGTGTTTCAATATTTTAGGGAATTTAATGGTCAGGAAAACCTCTCACACACTCATACACACGCACAAACACATACATTTCATAATAACTTATCTTACATTGGGTGCATTATGCAAGCAATGAGTTTTTACATTTGCGGTCGACATGTTATGACATTTGTGGTAAAAATGGAAATTTTTACATTTGTGGGCGATTTTTATGACATTTGTGGTTATTTTTACATCTTTGGTTGACATGTTATGACATTTGTGGTTATTTTGACATTTGCGGGGGCAATGTTTTTACATTTGTGGTTGATTTTTACCTTTGTGGGCTCTACACCCCCCCCCCCCCCCTTGGATCCGTCAATGCGTTAAAGATACATTTTAGACATTGCCAGTTTTAAAAAAAACTCTTCTTTCGACATCATACAAATCCTTTCATACATCTGCACACGCAATATAAAGCCATTTATTGAACATTGTGAATAACTAAGCTTTTTGGTTACATTTTACTTATTTCCTACAACATATACAAGGGTAGATTACCATGGTTACAGACATGAACAAGTGACATAAGAGACTGAAGCGTGACAAAAAAAACCCCAATAAAATAATTACATAAACTATTTCCAGAGGTAGGAAGACTCACAAATATTGAAACTGATAATGAGTCTATTGTTTGAAACACTATATACAATCGACCTTGATTGGATGTTGTCACTTTGTAAATTAGAAAAATCATGAATATAGATGGCAAACATAAATTGTGATTTTTTTTTTAATTACAAAATAATTCAAAGAAAACATTACTGTAAAAAACGATCACAAGATCACTGGCCGAAAGGCAATAGACGTTAAGGCAATGCATGGCTGCACCTAATAATTGTGATTGAATGATCAATAATAATTTGGGAAAAGAAAGTCTTCTATTCTGTAGACAATCAGAGCATACTAATCGAAACGTCGAGAATGAAAAGCTCTTGACGGAGCTTAGAGCTCTTAGCGAAGGTCACATGCCATTTTTAAGGACTCTTATTCCTTGAAACGAAGTGTATTCTAAAAACTCTCTTTCAGGTTTACCCATCACGAAATATGCTGAAACTTAACTGACAAAACAGGTTATAAAAGGGAACAATGATACTCGATCCCTATCCAGAGAAAAATTATCGCCGCCTGATGCTTTCTCCATATTGATATGTTTTGAGAGAATTATAGCGCCAAACAATAACCAGAATGCAAATACCGCTGTAACTAAAATCGCGGGCATTTCCGACATGCCAATAATAGATGACAGAATCGTACATTGTAGCCTTTCATAGGCAATAAATGGCCTCCAGTCAATCTGCTTTAAAGACGATCATACTGATCAAAACATAAAAAAACAAAAAGCTCTTAACGGAGCTTTAGGGTTATTATAGCAGACTTGACAAGCCCTTTCAAATGGTTCTTATTCGCTTGAAAAAAAATACAATTATGATGCTTCTCCGGATACTATGACTGGTGGCTTCTTCATGCACCTGTCCATTTTAATCTTCGTCTAGTCATGGAGTTTGAAAAGCTTTTAGGAACTTCAGTATATATGAGATGTGCTTTGGTTGCAATCTTACTGGTGTCACTGCAGACATGGTTCTCTTCGCGCATTTATTTCATTTAATATTCAGTATTTCATTTCTGTATTAATTTCATTTTCATAGAAATACCATGAATTTAAATAAACATATAATCATACACCAAAACAATGAATTTAATTCAAAGTTACTAATATTACTGGCAATCTATAAAGAATGTTTGACTTGACCAGTAAGACCCAACTTCGGAAAACCGAGCACGGGTATATACTCCGAAAACGGCGTATGAATATAGAGCCCTCATCGTTCAGTGCGAGGCAGTGTGTACAAAAGGCATGGGGAAAATATTTTCAAAAAATAATGCTGCTTGTCAATTACCTTCAAAATCCGTGAATGATTCGCCATATGAAATGACTTTCAAATGACCAACATTTGAAATATATATATCCGCAGCATTATTTTTGAAAATTATATTATCAACAGCAGGTCGACATTGCAGGATTTTCTCCATGCCTTTATACAAACTGTCTCGCACTGAACGATGAGGGTTCTATATTCATCTTGCTCTATACGCCGTTTTCGGAGTATAAACCTGTGCTCGGTTTTCCGAAGTTGGGTCTGACTGTTGACAATTCATATTAAATTGAATAGAACTTTCAAAAGGCCTGATCACCAAATATGCCCGGACTCGGAATATATGCTGCATAATTATGCCCCATTTACACTTGCCCGCATTTTGGTCCCGCACAGGCCCCGCATTATTGCGTACAAGTGCGTGCCATTGAGTGGTCATCGCCAAATTGGGGGCCAAGTCTGATTCACGAACAATTTACGCGATGTTTACGCCAAAGTTAATCATTGTTCACCCATCAATTCGTCATTGATTTTCACGATTTTTCTGGATCGACTGGATTATACTGCACTTTCCCGAATTTTGTTTCGGCATAGTTTGCGCATCGTTCGTGTCAGTGCGGGAATTATTCGTGTCAGCGTGCGGGAGGAGCTGGAGGGGGCTGGAGGATGCGGGCCAGTGCTCGAAATGCGTGACAGAAAATCACACATGTTTAATTTATTGGCACCACAAACTTTTTTTTGCAACATTCGTGAACACCCCGTGACCTTTACGCAACCTAGTCGCAACCTAGCCGTGTCAGTGCGTGCCATCGGCAAAGTGGCACGCATGTTCCGGACTAGCTCACGACTAGTTCACGAATAAGTTGCTCGAATCTGCGCACTCGTTACGCAAACGTTTCGCATAACACGCGCATAGTCTACGCGTGTAGAACATGTGATCAAAACACGTTGTCTTTTCGACTGATCTCTACGTAAGAAATCTAATCAGTTTTTCCTCCTTGAATTGGCAGCAGTATAATCTTATTTCACTCCTACATATTCAGATTCAGATTCAGATTCAGATTTTATTGCTGTTTTCAATCATATTAACATAATTTACATAATACTGTAGTGCATAACGTAATATGAATACAATAATAACAAAATATAACAATGATGTTTTTCCATATATGGCACAATATCATATATCAATCAGTAAAATTTAAAAAAAAAATGATGCACAAATATTGACCTATTAAGTGGTGTTGAAAACAGTTGGACATGTTTAAAAGCAAAGCTTGTATATTACATGTCCAGAAACTTATATAACTTAATCACGAGTGGGTTGTTCAATGAAATTAAATTCATAAAGCATCATTACTAGAAGCGAACTATTGATAAGAGAATTGATAAGTGAGTTGAGGTAGTAGGACATTTATACATGAATTATCCTGTTTGAAAAAGAAATAAATCTGGAAACCTTTGATTCGTAAAATAAAGGATCGCTATATGAACGAACAGGAGCATTATGCATTATCCTTATGATTTTCTTTTGTAAGATAGTAATTTTATCAGTAAGATAATTATTAGTGTTACCCCAAGCCATTATTCACTCCTACATAGTTAATTTGTACACCAGAATACAGATTTTTTACACTGCGTTGCCTATTCCAAGACTTCAATGATCAGTGTCAATTAAATAGATCTCATTATGAATGATACAATGTACCGCATTGAAAAATAAAGTAAACGTTTTCTGGGATTTTTGATCCTTCTGCTCATGTATACTGTGTCATTCCTAGCAGTCTCTATCAACAGATTTCCAAAAACCTCACGGAAAGGAGACACTGTACTTATGCCCGCATGTTGTTCCCGCACACGCCCGCATTATTGCGTACCATTGCGTGCCATTGAGTGGTCATCGCCGAATTGGGGGTCAAGTCTGATTCACGAACAATTTACGCCACGTTTGTGCCAATGTTAATCATTGTTCACGTGGGGGCATCTCGTTTTTCCGAAGGTTCGTTTTTCCGAAGGTTCGTATTTCCGAAACACTAATTTCCCATGCCTGGGGGTTCATAATTCCGAAAATGAAAAAGGGTTCGTAATTCACATTTGTTGCATTATTCCGAAGGTTCGTTATTCCGAAGGTTCGTTTATCCGAAGGTTCATAATTCCGAAA
Organism: Heliocidaris erythrogramma; assembly: GCA_025617745.1. NCBI lineage: Eukaryota > Metazoa > Echinodermata > Echinoidea > Camarodonta > Echinometridae > Heliocidaris > Heliocidaris erythrogramma. The sequence continues at coordinate 34,222,465 of CM046873.1, read as the reverse complement.
ATGAAATAGTGTTCATATTCCCTCATCCCTCATCGGATGGCGAAAAAATAAGAAAAAAAGAAAGAAAATGGAATAGGAAAGAAGACGGTTGGACCCCTTCCGGCAACCTCCCCCCCCCCCCCCCCCAACCCTCTTCCACCAGCGGCGTCTTAGATTAGCTTTAAGATTATTCCAAAAGACTTGTGCCTCCAATGGTGCCAGTGCTCCCACAATGGCTAGACTCTAGCTACGCCACTGTTAAAGGGAAAATTTAGGGTCACGGTAGGATATTATGGTTTTAATTGCCATCTTCAAAAAGCGGATCTCTTTTCGACGAAAAGCACCTCCCCCACCCCCGCAATGAATAAAAAAATGAAATGGAGACACAAAACTGGGAAGGTTTATAAAAGAGGAGAGGAGAAGAGAAAAGAGACGAAAATAAGAGGACGAGATTAGAAGAATCGAATAAGTGTTTATGTGTGTGTGTGTGTGTGTGCGTGTGTGGAGGTGTCGTAGTCGAACGGTTTACAGCGCTTGACTGGAAACGCGAAGGTTGGGGGTTTGATATGGTACGGCACCTATGGCCTTTTTGTTGTAAAAAAAAATGATAGCAACTTTCCTTCTTTTTAATTTACGAGCGCGCGAAGCTAGCGACCAAAAATAATTGTGCCTTTCCGTTGTGAAAAATCATAAAAATAACATATTTCGGCATATAATGACTGAAATATGAGGATATTCGGGCACCTCACTCCCTGAATATGAGGTGTGAGTTGCCGGAATATCGGCACTTTCAAAATCCGGGGGGGGGGGCTGCACCCCCCCCCCCCCCCCTTCCCGTACGCCTATGCCTATGCCTATGTTAAGTACACAGTTGCGATTGATTTTAACTTGCGATTGTTTCAACTAAATCGCTTCAACTCCTTATAAGGCGGGGCACTGGTTGATAAAAGCCATTAATTTAGGTCAGAATGTTTTCTTCTACATATGTAATTCCTTATTTCTATTTTTTACGATGAGGATTGTTTTACTCTCAATGTCTTTTAGTGTTTTGTAATTCGTTATGCTTGTAAAAGTTATTTCAAACTTCAGGTCAGCGGTTGTAACTTGTTAAAAACGCAGACTCTGCAGTAAAATGAAGCAACTCATTAGAATCTGTACAAATGATTAATGGTTTTACTCATAAATGCGAACCTACCATTTTTCATTGACATAATTATATGACCTTCAAATACCCAAATATTCCATATTCGGCAGTAGGGTTAAGTAATATTATGTATGGCTCATTATTACATGTTCTATATTTGTCTTTTGATGGCGAAATTGCATTTCCATTACAATTTTTAAAAAAGGGTTTTATTTTGTTTTAACTCGCTTCGCTCGCTTGCAAATTGTAGAAACGGGGAGTATGATATTCTGCCAAGAGGCATCAGCTCCCCCTCTCAAAAACATTACGTGGCCATGTTCTGCTTGTAAAGATCTACTTGGAACTTTGGTGTGTCTCATTTTCCAAAGCGGTATATACATTATATATATACCTTCAAGCCAATTTCGTTGTAGGAAATTTAATCCGGAATCCGATCATTCACTTTCTTCAATACATCAGTATGTATTTGTAATCACCGAAGCAATATTATTTTATGAGAAATAAAACATGTATTCCTGAGGCGCTCGCTCTCTATGCTCGCTCACAAATATTGGTTATTATAATAGGAACAATGATAATATGATAATAATATTAATAATAATAACAATAATGATGATAATAATAATAATTATTATTATAACTCTAACTGCGACTTAGGGCGAAATCTTTTATCTCATTCTTTTGTTACGTTTCGCCCTAACCCACACTCGTTTCGCCCGAACGTTGAGTTTCTATTGTGACGGAATAAACCTACTAGTATTGTTAGGTGTTGCCTTAAGTCGCAGTTAGGTAAATTATAATAATGATAATAACCATAATAATAATGATAATATTGATAGGAATTACGATAATAATGGCTATTTCTCTGGATTTTATTATAATTGTTATCATCATTGTTATGATTATTGAGTACGAAATTAATATCTTTACATTTGGCCGTCTTTCCCCTCCTCCCTATCCGAAATACGGATTGACGCCGTATTCTCTGAATTTACAACCCTTTTTCATTTTCGGAAATACGAACCCTTTTTCATTTTCGGAAATACGAACCCCATTTCATTTTCGGAAATACGAACCCTTTTTCATTTTCGGAAATACGAACCCTTTTTCATTTTCGGAAATACGAACCCTTTTTTATTTTCGGAAATACGAACCTTCGGAATTATGAACCCTTTTTCATTTTCGGAAATACGAACCTTATTTCATTTTCGGAATTATGAACCTCATTTCATTTTCGGAAATACGAACCTTCGGAATTATGAACCCTATTTCATTTTCGAAAAAACGAACCTTCGGAAAACGAACCTTCGGAAATACTAACCTTCGGAAAAACGACATGTTCACGTATCAATTCGTCATTTATATTCACGATTGTTCGGGGTCGACTGGATAAGTACAGTGTCTCCTTTTCGTGAGGTTTTTGGAAATCTCTTGATAGAGACTGCTGGGAATTACAAATTATACATGAGCAGAAAGATTTTAAAATCCCAGAAAATTTTTTGTTTATTTTCAATGCAGCACATTGTGCCATTCATGATCGGATCTATTTAATCGACACTAATCATTACAGTCTTGGGACTGGCAACGCCATGTAAAATATATAGGCCCAATCACTATTATTGTGTACCAATTGGCAATTTTCTGTTATATTTTGCGATTTTCATTCACTCTGGTTCATTTAATAAACATTTTAAATTTTATAATTATAATTATATATATATATATATATATATATATATATATATATATATATAGTAGCGGGGGCACTCATCCTGGCAGCCTTGGATGCCAGCTGCTGGCGGGGAGCCTTCCCTCCCGTAGATTTGCGAACCGTCTGCTTGGTACGTGCCATGGTTCTTTGCAAGACAGTGGGATGCTTACTGCAACGAGAACGATAACGAAAGGTCTAACAATAAAGCTTGCGTCACATTTGTCGGATAACGATAACGCCCTACTATAAAGTGTGTACGTGTGAGTATGCTCGTGTCTGATAATAGTAAGCCAGCTCCGGGGTGTACCCATTATGAAAAGCCTCGTTATCGTTATCGTTATGGGACTAATGTGACCCATGCTTAAAAGTAGTCACACCTGAAAGATAACATCGCTTGGATTCTGTCGATGCCCACATGCCCACATGACTTTTACCGAACAGGATTTTCGTCTGCCCTCTGTCGCCAAGAAATCCTACCGAGAATATAAAGTACCTAAGGGAGTCTTAATAGCATAAATCATAAAGGTCTGACCTACAACAAATATTTGTAAGTCATTTCCCACGTAAACAACATATGGGCGAGATGGGAAAGAGTTATGATTATGGTTATCGTTATCGTTGTGGTCTCTCCGTCCCTTTAGAAGCGATTATAGCTTTACAGCATATATGGCATATGAATACAAAAAGACGGTAATATCAGTGGTGATGATGCGAAGAGGAACGTCATTAAACTTAACCCCCCCCCCCCCCCCAAGAAAAAAGTGATGGTTGCACCAATTATATTGGAGCTTTTGCTGACTCTGATTAATTACATTACATATATTGGGTGCAACCATCATTTGTTGTTGTTGTTGAATCCAATGACGTTCCTCTTCTCATCATCACCCAGCACAGCCCCGGTTGCGAAAGGTAGAGGGACACTGGGCTACGTACCTTCTTTATATTGAATGTCAAATCGAAAAAGAAAGGGAAAAAGGGGGAACGGAGAAGGTAAGGTAAAAAGAAGATGATTGCTACCCTTTCATCCGAGGGCAAGTATACTGGTGCACCCCTCCCCCTCCAAAGAAACCACGACCACATTTTAATTTCTAGGCAGAAAGGTATCCTTGCTATGATCCAACTACTATCTTACGTACTGCAAATGTAATTAATCAGTGTCAGCAAAAGCTCCAATATAATGGGTGCAACCATCATTTCTTTTTTAAGTTTAATGACGTTCCTCTTTGTACAGTTAAAGCAAAGTCCATGTAATTTTCACCAAATGCAGTTACTTTTGCCCATGAGAAGCCCAAATACGCGAAGAAAATAATAGATCCATTTGCTTATATTTTTATATATGGGACACTGCAGTATGTGGTGGTCCGATCTCTGGTAGACGCCATTACAGGATTTGGGCCTCAGAAATCCCAATGGCAAAGTTAAATCCCGTTTTAATTAAACTTTCCAAAATTGTACAGGAGGATATACTGACGGGGGTTAAAATTATTTCTAAAAAGAAAAAGGGGAGGGTCCATGTACTCGTTTGCAGCTCTCTGTATACGGCACTGCTCGTTTGGTTCCAACAGTGCCCTCGCGTGGTGGAAGGCATCTTAAATTCTCAAAATCTGGCTAGGAACCTACCCAGAGATAGGGTTGGTGCAAGGTACCTCTACTGTACACTCATGTCATTTTCATTACACTTTTCAGATTTGTAAGTTAAGGTTTCACAAAGGCGGGTCCATGTAATCGTTTTCGTGCTAGCAGCGCTCCAAAGGCTTCTAGAACACACAATTTTTCGTATAGAAAATTCATGATGGGGCATCGAATGTTACCTTTAAACTCAAGCTAGTCAGTTGATATGTGATATATTATATAGAATTCAAAGATACAGAATGATTGATTTCATCTATTTTACCGGGTTGTTCTATTTGCGCACATTCGGGTACCCATTATCTTATTGCTTGCGTTTAGTGTACGTATCCATTGTCTTTAAGTGCGCGCAAAACACCCCCGGTGTTGTGATGGCGTAACACAAGCAGCCAGGATGCGCGGCTGAGGTGCGCACAATCATAACTGAGGAACGTCCTTATTTTCGGTTCCACGCCAGTACACTCCATCAAATTATCCGCTTTTAATATTACTTCTGGTAAGAGGAATCTTAGTTAATATACTCCTTAAATAAACATGATAAAGGCAGAAGTGACTTATGAGTAGAGTACTGGAAGCACCCGTACGCGTAAATACACAAAGGAACCCAAGTTCGACGTGGGTTCCGAGCGTATGGTTTGTATGTTAGTTATATTCTTCATACTCCCGAATCGTCTACCCATTGAATGCAGGGTAAAGTTGAGGGATTCCACCCCCCCCCCCCTTATCCCCCATTAAACTGATAGGCAATAGTTTAATACATTTTTAATCTCTTAGCTGTGTCCTTTACTTCCCTATGATATAATGGACTTGTCCACAACTCTTTGAAAGAATATGAATAAGGCCTAATTTATAAGTTATGCTGTTAACACGCGGTGTGCGCGGAAAACGCATTTGGCTCGATTCACTTAAAGAGGATTACGGCATGTAAATTTTCCACACACGCGCGTCGACAGCCTTAAGGATATCTTCGAGCCATTACTCCCAAAACGAGTTGATAACTCTGCTGACGACTGTGACTTTTTGTACATCATGGATAATAGTACAGAAGCTGTGACAACTCAGGAATCGAATCATCTGTCAACTACGATTGTATACTCCTTGTTTGGAATATTCGGTTTAGCTGGTAATGGCCTCGTGCTCCTTGTCATCGTCCTCGTCGACGATATCCATGGTGTAACCAATCTCTTTATTGCTAACCAATCCTTGATCGACTTATCAACATCGATTGCCCTAATAGCCTTGTATGTAGTTCCTCTGCCGCCATTGCCGTCAGGTCGACCAGCACTTGCCGAATTTCTTTGCCGATTCTGGTACACCAGGTACCCCTTCTGGTCGCTGATAGTTGCAAGCTCCCTTAACCTAACCGCCATGACACTTGAGCGTTTCTATGCGGTTTTCTATCCCGTCCGCTTTCGGACTCAGTCTAACTCTCGGTGCATGAAGTTAATTGCATTTCTCCCGTGGGTCATCGGTTTCCTGTTTCAGCTCTCTTCGGGCTTCTTTGTCCATCTCGATGAAAATGAATGTATTTTCACATTTTTCTCCAACCCCGTTTTCAAGACAGTGTTTCAACCGGTCGCTATTTTTCTGGAATTCATCTTGCCCGTACTCGTGATGGTCTTTGTGTACACAGCTATCGCCATTAAGCTACGGAGTGACGGGATGCGCGAGTTCGATTCTCCGCGCCGTAGGGCAGAAGTTGGTTCAAAGACCGGGCCACCGCGAGCCATCGATTACAGAAGTCGTGCAAGAAGAAACACCATAAAAACATTGTTAATTGTGTCCATCTTTTTTATCGTATGTTGGTCCCCGAATCAAGTGTTATTTCTTGTGTTTAGTTGCTGTGGTGGAGGGGTGGACTTGAGCAGCCTACTCTACCAAATTTCTGTATTTATGGGGTTCGGGAACATGTGGATCAATCCGTTCATTTACTCATTCCAATACCGCTGGTTTCAGAAAGGTTTGAGGGAGGTCTTCTGCAAGAAGATGAGAAACCGCCATACCAAAAATGTTCTAACAGTATCTAAAGCTACGACAAGTGGAGGGGAAACAGCCTCTGCTTAAGTTCATTACAGTTTCAAAGTTGTCCACCCAGAACGGGGATTTATAAATGTCAAATTTTACTACTTCTGATTCTTCACTGGCAAGATAGGGATGGATGAAGTGGAACAGAATTACATGATTGGACTTAATAATTACTGAGTATCATGATTATAGGACCAATTTGCATCTTGTCCGTATCATTTAAGATACAGCGACATTTCTGACGTTTGGAATGGAGTTCGTATAACGACTTCAGAAAATTGCCATAATTCGACAGCACCGACTAAATCGCATTGGAAATATTATTTGAGTTTTTTAGATCACAAGGAGGACATCTGGATTCCCCTGTTTTGTGTCTTAATGGGCATTGTTTAAAACAGTGGTTGTACATCGGCGATTCTGGCAAATACGGGACCATGCACATATTGTTTGAGACTGTAACTTGTCTCAAATATGTTTACGATGATCTTAAGACGTATAAGTAAAGTACACGACGGCATCTGTAACACCTGAACGGGGTCTAGGGTGCATGGAGATGCCATGCAGGCTCCGTGAAGATCGTGATACGACCAAGTATACAGTGTGAGACAACAAAAAGGAAACCCATCATTGCAGCTAATGGGTGCATTAGCTGCAATTTATGGTAATGATTCAGTAGTTGATAAATCTTATTTAATATGACAGGCTGCGCACCGAAATGCGATCATGGATGACTGACCACTGGCTCTCTTTATAAAGCATGTCAAAATCGCCTTTGCCCAGGTTTAGAATGAATAGTGTTCAGGAGTTACTTCCACTTATGACTGTGTGAGTGCATTCAATTGGGATGGAGACCATTAAACCGAACCTTGGGCTGTCCATCCATTTTATTCAACACTTGGGCTGAGTCAAATTTGACATTTGCTTCTGTTAATGCTACTGTTCAGTTTTCTATGGCCCAGATATTGATCAAGGTAAAATTAAAGAAAACATGTTAGACTACGACGTTAGTATCTTCAAATAAATCTATATACTGAATACAACGATATTTAGGGTTGAATCTGGGTTTCGTTTTGTGTCACCTTTACGTTTTGATTATTTCATGTAAATACCTTGCTTTGTATGTTGTTGATATGATTTAGCGCGCAGTAAAAACTTGTAAAACGTAAAAGAACGCAGAGTGGTACAAGACGCGATGGTACAATGATCTTTTGAGGAAGGTGTCTACATCGCGTCCCAGAAAAAAAGTTTACAGTTGGAAAAATTCTCCCCAAATAAATGTTTCAAGATGTGTTTAGGAAATATTCATACATGTGGATAGCTTAGGGTCTCTTCTATCAAATGACACCAAAATATTTCAGAACATTTTACGCTTGAGTGAGCAATACCAATGTTGTGAAAGAGTGCAAAATCCAGTCTTGAAAAGAATTGATATTGGCTCTGGCTGGTATCAGCCTAGCTGAGAGTCATGTAAAGGCTTAGAAATTCTGATCAATAAAAGATAATTTATGAAATAACAGGCTCTGTTCTCTGTATATCCTTACACATCCCATCAACATATTATGCTTGATTGAGCAATTAATTACTTTACTGAGTGTTTCAAAATGGTACTGTAGGTGAGTCTTTTAATTTCATCTGGCTTGCTTACTCAACCATAAAGTTTTGATGGAATATATCAGGACATACATTTAACAAAATCTGTTCTTTCATTAATTGTCTCTTAATGATAAGAATATACAAAGTCTTTTTATGACTCTCAAATAGGCTGATACCAGCCAGAACAATAACAAACATTAGTCAAGAATGGATTTTGCGCCATTTCAAAAAAGTGGCTTTTGCTCACTCAAGCGTAAAATATTATGGAATATTTTGGTGTCATTAATAGAAGAGGCCATAAGCTAACCACACGTATGAATTTTCTTGAAAATATTTTACGATATTTAACTGGGGAGACTTTTTTAACTGTCGATTTTTTACGGTTTTCAACCTTGTTGATACCAGCCAGAACAAATACCAATTCTTGTCAAATCTGAATTTGCACCCTTTCACAAAATTGGTTTTGGATCACTTTTAAGTATATAAATAGTCAAACTTTTGGTGTTATTACATAGGAGGGACCCTAAGCTATTTACAAAAAAATTAAATTCATTGAAAATATTCAGAAAAATTTATTTGGGGAGACTTTTCCAACTGTTAACTTATTTTGGGAAGCACTGTACATAAGAATCAGGAGTCATCGTGTAAATTGTTGATCAGTGCAAACTTGTGAGAATTTCTTAAAAAACGCAAAACATTTTGACAAGGTTTATGGTATGTTGTATGATGTTGAACGTCCTCATTATTTTTTGGTAATTTTTATTACCCACTCCAATGTCACCTATAAATGGAATATTCGCATATTAAAACGGTGAGCCTTTTGGTAATGGAATGCTTACCTAGCGAAATGGTGTGCCTTTTTGTAACACCTAATTGTTCGTAAGGGAAATATTTATATGGATAAAATGGTATGCCTTTTTGTTATGGAATATTTACATTTTAAAAAATGTGCCCTCTTTGTAATCGCAAAATCTGACGTACTAAGTGAGTTTAAACAATAATACAAATTAAATGTTAAAAAATACAAATTATCCAGAGGTAGAGCAATTAAAAGGAAAATATATGATGATAGGGTGGGACATTATGAGACAATACCATTCGGAGTGTCATAGCCAGCCAGTTCATCTTTTTCTGGGTTATCAAAAATTGCAGTTGAAGGCATTGAATCTCTCACAAAAGACATGTGATTACTTGATACCTCTTTGGTTAGAATTAAAATAAAATCAAAGAAATATTTGGATATTTGAATTTATCTTGCACCTTTCGCTTGTGTTTATTGGGTGATTCTTTGATTAAAATACATAAATATTTTTACCATCAAAAGACTAATCATCACGAATATCAGAAACATTCATACATACGTTATATATAGGCCTATTTCAAGTAACAAGGGACATTATACGTCCCATTCTGCCAAATAAACCCAGACAGATGGAAAAAACCTCTATTTTGTTAAATGACTTGAAGCCTTGAAATTCCATCGAACTTGGCTCTTTTTCTTCAAATGATTTCATGATTTAGAATGGAATAAGTTTCCAATTGTTCTTGTGATAGTCTTGCCATCATATGAAAAGAAAAATAGAACTGTTATTTCTTGGACAAGGAAGATTAAAAAAAAAAATGTATATGTATATATATATGTACCTTTTCTCCTTGAAGAATTGTTACAGGATAAGCCTATAAATTGCATGTTTAAAGAGTTTTTTTCCCCATTTAAGATTTAGTTTGTGTATTCCATATGTGGGAAACCATGAAACCCTAGACTTTAAACACTTTGTATTTTCCTTTAGTGCACATTTTTGTGAATCAGTGATCACGTAACATATATATATATTTTTTCAAACAACCCATATTCTGATTTCTCTTCCCATGTCCCTCTCAAGATTTAAGATTCAATATTCAAGATAATATATCGTCATGTAAAAAATACATAAAATTTGCTTTTGGAAATTTAAAGATTTAAAGATTGCAGGTTCATAAATGAAATGAATACAAATAATACAGTACAACTTAACATAAACTCTATACCATTTCCTTACATAAAATAGATTTAATGAGGATCACAATTTAAAAAAAAATTAAATGTTGCACGAGAAGATTACAAAGTAGAGGGGGAGAAAAGCTAAAGGGACAGAAAGGAGAGAGGCAGTGCAATTACATATACATATATACGAATCAAATTATCTTTCAAGTATGATCGTGTATGCTTCGGCATATTTGATATCATCAGTAATAGCCTCGTGCTCCTTGTCATCGCCCTAGTCGATGACCTCCGGGGGACCCTTTCAATCGCCAACCAATCCCTTATCGACCTACCTGCATCGGTTGTCCTCATATCCTGATTTGTCGTACCTCTATATCACCATTGCCGTCAGGTCCATTGGCGGATCCAGGGGGGGGGGGGGGGGGGGCACTTTCGGCCCGTGCCCCCCCCCCCCTTTTTGGAAGAAAAGTATGCATTTTGACCGTAGACGATCCGCCATTTTCTCGATTGTGTCCCCCCCCCTTTTTTAGAATGAAGAACTTTTTTTTTTTTTTTTTTTTTGCTTGTCAGGGAATTATGGAGGGAAACTGGACCCCCATACCCCTTCCACTGACTGAGCGAATTTTGAAGGTCTGGCGAAAAAAAAATTGTCGACTTAAGAAAAGGCTAAAACGTCGCTGCCTAAGTCGATTTGGATATTTTCGCTTGAATTTCATAAACGCTCATGTATATTGATAAATGTTACTCTTCCAATAGTCAGGTGGTAAATTAGCTCCTATTTAAAATAAAAATTGTAAACATTTAAAACTATACAATTTCTTGAACAACCCCGGAACATCATTACAATGTCAGCAAAAAAAAAATCACTTAGAAAATTTGCCCTAGTTTTTTGTACCCCGAAAATTATTCTTTTGAATTTCCTCCATTTCTGTGAATAAGGTAATTATAGATTGTGTGCTAATCTTTATGAAAAAAATTTCTTGCACATAAAGTGATAGTTTTATTCAATATGAATATGATACATGTATTTACGTTAAGATATTTCATACACAAGAAATGTTAGACAATGAACCGAATTTCTCAAGATTTGTTTTTCTCCCCATTAATGTATTCGGGTTTTTTTTATTCGTTGATTCGTCGTGTAGAAATAATGTCTATAGGCACTTGAAACTTTTAAGGCACTTCCTGAAAGTCAATGTAAAATTGTTGTCTATCTTAAAAAGGCAAACACACACTCAAAAAACGCAGATTTACATTCGATCAGTAAAATATGGCTACAGAGGTTGCCAGCTGATAAACAATATCACACGGTATTATGTTCTATCCAATGAACACTCAAATTAAGCCAGGGGTGCGGTATTTTCTGGCTAGCCTGGCCGCGATTTTTTTTGTAAGGACTTGCGCCACCGACGAGAGAGGGCAGTACTTGAGCGTCAAGAGGCCCCGTACGACCTTGGACCTACTATATGTCTATCTCTAGTATTCCGTGGTATTGTGTATGGGTACGACGTACACAGTGACTGTGTACGTGCATGCATTATAATTATGTGCATGATATGCGCTAGCTATGTGTGCAGTACAGTGCAGTGCTAGTGCAGTGCTAGTGCGATGTGCAGTGCATGCGTGCCGTGCGTAATCGTGTGAAGGAGATGGACTTGAGTTGAACATGAAGGTCTGCTCCAAAAAAATTGACTGTCCGGATAGATCTGCTGTCAATTCTAAGAAAACACTGTTGTGTGTAAGTGAGTCATAACATTTTTACAAATATAACTTTTGCAAGTATGGTAGGCCCTCGGAACGCAGCTTACGCTATAAAAGGCGCTTGCAGCGGCGATTGTCCACATTGCCTGACGAAGACTAGCAGTTAGCGGTCGAAACGTCCCAACCCTCGTTTGCTCCTTCGTGTGACAACATATCAACTTATACTCTTTTTGTACTACCACGATGATCAACATCTTCCGCACTAATGTAAATGATGTCAAAAATCTAACTGTTGGATCTAATGTAGTTAGACTGTATCAATTGTGTAATCGCTTAGATCAGTCAGAGGCAGAGTCTCTATAAGTCTAGACCTCTGATTCATAAAGTGGCTAGTCTAGTGAGTGAGTCTAGATCTACATTAGATCTAACAGTTAGATTTTCGACATCATTATGAGATAAAGAGTACCATACTTGCAATAGTTAAAGTTAATATATTATTTGTAAAAATGTAATGGCTCACTTACACACAACAGTGTAAGTGTTTTCAAGTCCATCTTCTTCACACGATGACGATATCACGCACTGCATGCACTGTGCACTGTGCCATAGCACTGCACTAGCACTGCATGCATTGTACGGGGGCCTCGGAGGGCACTGCTCTTGACCGGACCCCTCCATACCATCGATGCTCCATATATGTAGGGCTCTGCTCTTGACGCTCAAATACTGCCATCTCTCGTCGGTGGCACAAGTCCTGACAAAAAAAAATATCGCAGCCTGGCCTAGCCGCAGTGCATGGGCGGTAGTGCGCCGTCGACCGACGATTGAGAAAACTGAAGAATTTGTGAATCTGCATTTTCTTAATCTCATAAGTCAAGGACTCCTCTCTCAGTTTATTTCGACAGGTCACGTACAGCGCATGATATGTCAGAGACTTCATAGAGAATGGATTCTTTTTATCACTCTATTTCTCTTTCTCTCTCTTTCTTTCTCTCTCTCTATCTCTCTATCATTCTTTCTTTAGCATGTCTAACCTTTGTAGCAAATGTATATACAAAGGGCACAACACGATTTTCCAAGCATTAGTCTGCCTTCTAAACCATATTGACGAAGCAGTGTTGCTTAAAGGGATACGCCACCAGGCGGCCGTGGGGAAAGCCAGGATTGCGTAAGCCCCATTTACTCGTACACAAAGTTTGTGCGTCGAACGCGTTCCGTCGGACTACCGGGATTACATTTCGGATTCCACGAAGTCGACCGAATCTCGTAGGAGAGCTCGGGCGCAGGCGGAGCGTGCATGTTGCGCGGCGACCAGTCTGTCCGAAATTTGCTCCCCGCGGGGCAACCGCATGATCAGGTAACGATCACGGTGCCCTCTCGCGGCATAAAACGTCCACATTGTGCGGTTGAGTATCCCTTTAAGTATTTAATCGGGTAATGTGAGCGGCTTTTGTCAGATTGGAGTACTTTAGACTGTATGAATAATGGCAATGCCGGACGATTTACAGTGCATTAACAACTTGTGACAAGACATTTGTGAAAGTGGCAAGTGAGTGTCTCACTTTTCATATCAGTTATAAATTGCATGCAACGGGCAACAGTCTTTCCCGAATGAGATCTCCTAAGATATCCTATCTTAAAGATTTACGAAGATCTGTAATAATATAGTATAGGGGCTTGGGTTAAAAGAATACCATATGCTGACTTTTGAATCTTGTTCTATTACAATTCCGTGACTTTTGTGGATAGCAGGACAGAAGCTACCACGAATTCGGACCTTGTTCGGCATATTAATTATTTGGTATCAGCGACAGTGGCCTCGTGCTACTTGTCATCGCCCTGGTCGACGATCTCCGTGGTGTTACCAATCTTTTCATCGCCAAGCAATCCCTTGTCTTGATGACATTAGAGCGACTTCGTGCCATTTTGTACCCTATCAGCTACAGAATTCAAACCAACTTGAGGTGCTTAAAGCTGATTGCCGTTCTCCCATGGTCTATTGGGTTTTGATTTATGCTAGGATTTCTTCTTCCCTGTGGTCGTAATCTTGATCGTGTACACATATTATGTTGCCTTTAGGCTACGAATTGATGGGCTTTCTGCACGCCGTCAGCATGGTCAGATAAAATCTGATCAAGCATCTTCACAAAAGCAAGCCATGGATTACCGTAGTCGATAAAGGAGAAACACCATAAACACATTGTTTATTGTCTCCGTCTTTTTCATCTTATGTCGGTCTTTGAATCAAGTTGGATTTTTTTATGTTAGACTGTTGTGTTGGAGGAGTGGATTTTAACGGCTTACTGTACCGAGTTTCCGTGTTTATGGGTTTCAGAAACATGTGGATTCAGAAAGTTTTGAGGAAGATGTTCTGCAAGATGACGATGAACCACCATGTCAAAAATCTTCCAACACTATCTAGAGCTACGCCAGATGGCCGAGAAACAGCCTCTGTTTAAGGTCATTCCAGCTCTAGGAAGGTGGGGGCAGAATGAAACACGGAACAGAATTCAGACATTACGGTTAAACAGCTCGGGTCGGTTTTGTTCAAGCTACAGTTACAGATTCTTCGTTTGAGCATTGATTCTCCAAAGCGACCTCAGGAAATGGCTAAACGTACACCGCCCACGGGAAATCTTTAAGAACGACATAAGGCATCCGGTGATTTTAGCTAGTACAGGGTCGTGCACCATGACTGTGGCTCCACTTCATGTCAACTATATATCCATGGCAATCTCACGACGTCTAAACACCGTGTACGAAAATCTCACTAGTTTTCATTATGCCCTTATTATGCGACCATACAGCATTTGAGAAGCCCGAACGAAATCTTATAGGATGATTTACGGAGATGTAAGACCCCGTCGATCCTGATACGTCTAAACGCAGTTCCGATTAGTGTTCCATCTAAAGGATTAGTTTCGAATATATCATGTTAATAATATTTCACATTGTATGTTATTGATATGGTTGAGAACGCGATTACTTTCATTGTATGCTATCAATATGATTTAGAGCGCAATACTAATGCTAATGCCCGTTGCACATTATGCCGTCATTTTGCGGTCGACTGCGTCAGCGTCTGCCACGGCATTTGATACGCCATGTGAATAATGAAATATTACAAGAGAGTAAAAGGGAAATGCACAGTACAAACATTGCGTTGATTTAAAGGTATTTGTTATTAGTTAATAACGCAACGGAATGGGCGTTATGTGCTTCCCACATGAGACGTCATTTCAACTGCCTTAAGAAATGCACTAAATAAGCTCTTGTTGCTATTCATATCACTTGCTTAATATTGTGTTTTAACTTGCAAAATATAATCTTCTTCCATTTTGTTTATATTTGTGCAAATAAAGGTATTGAAAGATTATGTTATACTCTTAGTAAGGAAGATATGTATTGTACAAAAACTATTCTGTGTTGAGATTTTGCTAGCAGTTGTTGGTCTCCTCGGAACTGGAGAAAATATAGGAAAATCTCGTCACCCACATTTACAGTAAAGAAAGATATTACGTTGTTATTACATATGTATTAACTCATTTTACACTCTGCATATACATATATTTCACTTTAATTCAGTTGAAAAAAAAACCCCGCATGTATATGCGGACGTTGTCTATGAATGACACATAATAATGGGGAACATATTGGTATAAGTCTTGGTTTTTAGTAAGATGAACATTGAACATACTTTGATGTGGTGTAAAAAGGGGGGGATGACTTTGAGAAGCCCGTGATCGGACTTTGTGATTTACACCTCATCAAACTATATATCTATACCGTATATGAATAAGTGAATTTAAATTTCAAGTCTTACTCTTTTTAATTCGGAATCTTTCAAATCCGTTTGTATTTTCAGTATTTGGTTTTTATTATAGATAAATCAAATAACTCCAAAATATAATGAAATATATATTTGTACATATCGGTATCAGTGCATATGTATGACTGCATTTTCAAGTTTTGTTGTCTCTTACTTGGAATTTGGCACACACAGAATTCTTTTCTTTCGTTTTTATTTTTTTACTTTAGTTATTTTCACATATGTTCAGGTAGTTGTTACAATTTGATACGATAATCATACATCGTCTTTTTTAAAAAACCGTTGTCATGATTTAAAATGAACAAATCTCTCTCTCTCTCTCTCTGGCGAAATAGATCGTAGCAGACGTAGAGAGACATTATTATATAGATCAGTGCAATGTAGATACAGATATTACTAGTGGATAAAGATACCACATGATATGTTTTATCCAATGAACGCTTTCGTATGAAGCTGCTGAAGTTAGGGGTGTGGCTATCTCACGTTAGTCTGACCTTGCCGAAGTGCATGCGTTGTTGACCGTAATTGGGAGAAAAGTGACGACCATATCAATTGCTTTAATTCTTAGGACTTTTCTTGAATTCTAATAATTCAACGACTTCCGTCTCATTATCATTTTTCGAGTTACCTCACATCGCACGATGTAATACCAGTGAGTGCTTAGGGAATACTTTCTCTCACCCTTGTGGAAAATGTATATAAATGGACACTTTAAAAGCTCACAGCATTAAGTGTAACTTCTAAACCAAATTGATGGAAGCAGTGTTACTTGTACCTTTGATCTTCTAAAGTAAGCAGTTTTCGTTAGCTTTGCGTATTGACGCGATGAGCAAGGATCATGTGAGACCAGTATATTATAGTATATTAACAAATCGTGACAAGACATCTGTAAAAGTAAATCAGCCACTACTCCAAGCTTATCCGAATCATCATGAACTGCATAAAGGATTGTACGGAACCGATTGTGCTGTTGGTGTAGAACTAATGCTGCCCTAGGTCCTAGAAATTGTGAAGCAAAATTCCTTTTCAAAAGTATTACGTTAAAGTGTTAAAGATTGAAGATCTTTAACACTATTAGAAGAGGAAGAAACAGAAACCATTGTTAAAATTTTAAAAATTCCAGGTATTCACTTGTTTCTGCTTAACAGTCGTGATTTTGTGTTAATTATGGAGAATGCTACACAAACGTCGACGACTCAGGAATTAAGCAATGTCCCTACTACCATCATATATACTTTGTTTGGCATATTCGGTATAGCCGGCAATTGCCTTGTGCTCCTTGTAATCGCCCTAGTCGACGATCTCCGTGGGGTGACCAACCTTTTCATCGCCAACCAATCCCTGATTGACCTATCGTCATCGGTTGTCCTCATCGCAAGCTTCGTCGTACCTCTACCACCCCTGCCTTCAGGTCAACAAGCACTTACACAGTTTCTCTGCCGATTCTGGTACACCAGGTATCTGTTTTGGTCTCTCATAGTCGCCAGCTCCTTGAACCTTGTCTTGATGACACTGGAACGCCTCTGTGCAATTTTCTACCCGATCCGGTACCGGAGCCACTCCAGTGTTAGATGCCTAAAGCTGATTGCATTTCTCCCATGGTTTATTGGGTTTCTATTTCAGTTTACTCTGATTCTGTATACACGCGTCGAGGACAATCATTGTGTATTTCTGTTCTTTTCGGATTCGGATCCCACTTTCAAAACAGCGTTTGGAGCAGTCGCTATATCTTTGGAATTCATTATTCCTGTGCTCGTAATGATCGTCGTGTACACATCTATCGCCATTAGGCTACGAATAGACACGCTTTCCTCCCGCCGTCAGCATGGTCAGGTGAACTCAAATTCAGGAGCTTCACAAAAGCCAGTCGTAGATTACAGAAGTCTTGCAACCAGAAACACCATAAAAACATTGTTTATTGTCTCTGTTTTTTTCATCCTATGTTGGTCTTTGAATCAACTTGGAGTCTTTATTTTGAATTGCTGTGCTGGAGGAATTAACTTCAATGGCCTGTTGTACCGAATTTCAGTGTTCATGGGTTTTGGAAACATGTGGATAAACCCATTTATTTATTCATTTCAATACCGTTGGTTTCAGAAAGGTTTGAGAAAGGTTTTCTGCAGGAACATGAGAAACCATCACAGCCAAAAGGTCCTAACATTATCCAGAGCTACGCAAAGTGCAGTATAAAATAAACCACAGTAAGAAAATCACACAATAAATTTCCAAATTTCATGTTTGGAGACACCAGTAAGGCAAGAACAACCTCTAAAGTATTCGTTTTAGTAAGGCTGTTTTATCGAGAAATAACATCTTAGAATTTAACAGTCGCATATAAATATCTTGTAGTACGGATTTACTCGCTTTGTGTTTAATTCCTTTATCTCACACACACAAAAAAAAATCATGGACTTGTGAACCACGGGTAAGATTCATTTCAAATTTGATAAATCTCAGTGTAACGAATGTTAGGGGGTCATAAAAAGAACAAGAAATTTTGAAGGGGAAACTTCATTTGTCCATCACGGTATAGAATCCCGACCAATGTTTTTCCCTCATACCTATTCAAAGCTAACTGAATATGAACTGATTTTCCGTTTGGTCTTAAACTGACTTGTGCTATTGCTGATCATTGGCGTAGAAAGAGGGGATAGGAGCACTGGGAGGCCATGCCCCTCCCTATTCAGCCACTTAAAAAAAAACGAGAGCGAAAAAAAAAGCGGAGGAAGTGAGAGAAAAAGGCCTAAAAAGGCGCTACAAGCCGTTATCTTACTCTCAACATTTGCTAAAACGTCAAAGTTTTCGCGCTTCACGCGGGAACGGAGAGATAACTCTCCTCTCCCTGAACCCACCCCTGTTACATACGCCTAAAAAAATTGTTAACTACGAGCTGTTATCTTTCTCTCAAATTTGCTAAAACGTAACAGCTTTCGCGCTTCGCGCGGGAAGGGGAAAACTCGACCCTCCCTGCACCAACCCATACAGTGCAGTATTGCGTCCAAATAATTGAAAAACAGTCCGGGCGTCGAACTATAACTTTCAGCCTAAAAAAATTGTTTGCTACGATCCGTTATCTTTCCCTCAAATTTGCTAAAACGTCAGAGCTTTCGCGTTTCGAGCGGGAAGGGGGAAACTCCCCCTCCCTGCACCCACCCCTGTTACATACAGTGAAATGTTGCGTCCAAATAATTGAAAAACAGTCCGGGCGTCGAACTATAACTTTCCGCGTCAAAGAATTGTTTGCTACGAGCCGTTATCTTTCTCTCAAATTTGCTAAAACGTCAGAGCTGTCGCGCTTTGCGCGGGAAGGGGAATCACCCCCTCCCTGCTCCCATCCCTGTTACATACAATGCAGTATTGCGTTCTAAATATCTGAAAAGCAGCCAGGGCGTCGAACTAACGTCAGAGCTTTCGCATTTCGCGCGGGAAGGGGGAAACTCCCCCCACCCTGCACCCACCCCTGTTACATAAAGTGAAATGTTGCGTCCAAATAATTGAAAAGCAGTCCAGGCGTTGAACTATAACTTTCCGCCTAAAAAACTGGTTTACTACAAAGCGTTATCTTTCTCTCAAATTTGCTATAAAACGTTTGAGCTTTCGCGCTTCGCAAATCACCAATTTCGCGCTCTTCGCGTGCTCACAACCGCCCCCCCCCCCTCCTAAAATGAAATCCTGGCTATGCGGTTGGATCCTTCACGTGCCCCCCTCCCCCTATTGAAAAATCCTGGCTACGCCTGTGTTGCTGATGATTATTTACTCATTATCAATTGTTATTAGGCTTTCATAAATATGACAATATGTCAGATATTTCCAAGCATTAATTGTCTAGAAGATCATGTCAGCAGTTTGCATTATTTAAAAATTCATGATATCCCTATAAAAATGAAAAACACGATAAATGCCAACAACGCATGCGTGCCTCAGCATACGTTAACATATGTTAGTACCAAAAAAAAATTCTTCACGCCCTATTTCTAAATTTGCTGTGTGTGACCCCCCAAAGTTCATGTTTAAAAAAAAAATTCTTTACCCCTGTAATTCTAGTAAAATATCAGCTCTATAATAGATTAAGACAAAAACCGAGGGATTAATTTTAGCCCTTATTGTGTCCCTTGATCATCATGCACTGCGCTACCCACTAAGATGCTATGCTCGGTTTATTGTATACATTCTAGTCTACGAGGACTTGGCATCGCATCGTATACGATTGTGGAAGTGTAACGGGTTTATTGGCAACGTGGCAAGTTGAGGGTTATTGTAACTGAATTATTCATTAACATTTAGCATATTTTATGTAACAGTTTAAAAGGACATTCTGAATTGCTCACATTTCTGCCAATTAAATTACCGAAAGGTTGTGCTCATTTCTTAAAGATCACATTACAAGAAAATCACAAATATGGCAATTAATGTATCACTAGAAAGGGGAAGCTTACAGATGGCAATCGTATAAGTTTTATGTCAACTGCGTATCTGATGATTATAAAAACAACATAAATAAAAGCTCTTCTAAGCATCTGGAATATCCGAGGATTCGCCAGAAATATAGCGATGTTTTGATGTCGTCACAGTAGGGATCGATCCTGCAGACGACGTCCTATAAGCAGACGACGTCCTATAATGAATGAACGTAAATGCAATGCAATTATTTATCAAATTATAAAGAGTTTTATATATTTAAACATGACCTTATTTCAAACCATTCTAAAAGGGAAAGTGAAACTGATTCTCATAACTAAAACCGTTTGATTGTAAATACACAGGAGAAGGGTCAAAGATCAATGAAATAAACCCCATTTTCAAATTGAAAAGCCCTCCGAATAATAGCACGGATGGTATTCGTTCCCTCTTGAAACGCCGAACATGCCCCGGTGCAAGCAGCTGAAAATACAATGGCGTCTTATTTTGTTTACAAGTGACTGATTCCTTTATTTTTTTAACGCTGCATTTTTCATCAAAATAATACCATACACGAATTTAAGATTGAGGCAACAGACTAACATTAAGATTGACGCTAGTCAAGTAAGAGAAATAAGTGAAGAGGAGATGACAAAACAGGCACTGAAAAATGTGTAAGATGTTATGGGACATCGTCTGCTTAGACAGGACTGGCCCCTGGTGTGTCGTCACACATTTCAGCAGCGTTCGAGGAGCTCTTCAGCTGCTATATCGGGGGCTGTATTTTACCGTGTTATAATTGATAATAATCATTACTTCAAATGTTTCCAAGCGTTGAATTTGGATAACCTTGTTTAATTTATGCCATTTATGCAATAAAAAGTATTAAGCCAATATTTACTTTAATGGAATTTTCTTGTAAGGTGATCTTTAATGACGGTATTTGGTGCAAAACAAATTAGCATTCACATAGGGTACGTCAAGGTTTTAACTTTGGACAGCTTTTTCCTACGTGAAAGTACCCAGTAAGCTAACCGTAAAGCTGTATTGTCTGTAAGTCACATAAGCTGGGTTCACATAAACGATCCGACGCGCCGTCGATGGGATTTCGATGGATTTTTTTTTGGGGGGCGGGGGGGGGGGGGGGGGGGTGAGAGGGGCACATTCGGCGGCAAGTCTGAGATGCTTCGTCGATCAATCGGGTTTTCCGCCGACAGAAACGACTATTTTTGGTGATCGGCGGCCTGTCGGTCATTTTTAAGTGCGAGTTAAAATTTTGCGATCGATCGGCGAAGAAAGCCCTGGCGGCACCCATCGCCGACTTTTCGGCGGCTGTCGGCGTGCAATCGCAGATTAATAGACGAAACGCCGCCGATTAGTCATTGTTCCCCGTCCGATTACAGCATGTCAGCGAACCTGAGCAGTCATTTCCATCATTGTTCATTTATCGCCGACTGATCGCCGACATTTCGGCGGCTGTCGGCGTGCAATCGTAGATTAATCGACGAAACGCCGCCGATTAGTCATTGTTCCCCGGCCGATTACCGCATGTCGGCAACACATCTAAGACCCTACGGTGAATAGTCAACGACTAGCCGCCGGCGCGTCGCAGATATATCGGGGGCATCTCAGTGATTATGAAGATGGGGTATATATATATAAGTGATATGTTATCATTATACGTATAGCCTTTTTCACATGGTCCGGAAAGGATGAAATTTTTAATTATTGGAAAAAGTATTTGACATAGAAAACAAAAAGTGTGGGACAATTGTTCAAAACGCAGTTGTACAAAGCACACGTAATCGACGATACATCGGCGACGTGCCGGCGGCTAGTCTTTGACTCGGCCGGGGGACCATTGACTAATCGGCGGCGTATCATCGTTTTATCTCCGATTTCATTGACTCGGCCGGGGACCATTGACTAATCGTCAGCTTATCGTCGTTTTATCTCCGACTGAACGCCGACATATACCTCCCCCTATTGACGATGTTCAAAGGAAACCGACGGGGGGAAATCGGTTTTTTGTGAATGCTCGATAGCACAAGCGTTGCTGGATACCCCGACATCGGATCGCAACGTCAATCTCGCCGACGCCTATAAAATTTAACAAATCGCCGAGGTATCGGTACCGCCGATTTTTATCTGAACCAAGCTTTACAGACAGTTTAATATCCATATTATTAAAAGCATAACCTTTGCTACCTTATTCATTTCAGTTAAGTCATTTTATTTTCATTCTGACCAGTTTTTATCATTGTTGGTGTTTGCATGAATTTAAAACAACACCTTTTAAGTTTTATATAAAAAAAAACCTCCATTTCCTCTTAAAATTGTCATATTTCTTGATTTTTCCATTTGTAATGATATTGTATGAATATTTATGGACAAATGTGTGTTAATCCTAGTGTGTCATTGTTGCATCAATATGCTATAACATATTTACATTTTAAAAAAGTATATTTCTGTTCTCGTAATTGCACATTCAAAATCAGGCCTAGCTGTTATACAGGCAATGGGAAATAAGATAAATATTAAAAATGCTGACTTGAAATGCTAATCATCTTTTTAGTTTATTCTCTTGCATTGATTCCGCTTTTCCCCCCGAAAAAAGCACTGATAAATCTTTCCCCGCAACTATAGCAAATATATCGTAGCAGACAGCATTTATATCTGTAAAATGTGATTATCGATATGACATGTCAATCAAAGTATCCAATAAACACTTCCTTCAAATCTCAAGATGCGACCTGTCCTCCCCAAGTAAGATGCGCGCGCCGTTATCCGGGCCGGGGGGGGGGGGGGGTATGAGCTTGTGTGAATCGCATTATTAGAGTGGGCAAATGAAACCCTTACATATATATCAGGATCCAACATTCGTCAGCTATTTCTTGATTCCTTATAATTCCGCCTTATTTTGATTTAACGAGTCACGTGCATTTCAAAATGCAATATCAGTAGGTCTATATTGGGAATACTCACCTTCTCTCTCTCTCTCCCTCTCTCTCTTTCCTCTGTGGCAAATATATATATAAAGAGCAAATATGAACTCGAAGGCAAAATCTGTCTTCTTAGGCGAAATAACGAAAGCAGTGCTGCCTGTACTTTTCATTCGCGAAAGTCAGTAGTTAGATTTGGCCATTCACTTTACGGAATGCACAGACGTATTTGGGCGATAGCACTTGAAAAACATGGATATTTACTGACCCATTGTATGAATCAGAAAAAGTGATTGGCTTAATTTTAATTGAACAATCAGCCAAGTAGCCTGGGAATCTGTATTTGAGAAGAGACATTAATAAAAACGAATTCTCCGTGTCTTGTTTAATTTTAAAAGATCTATAAGGTTGGAATTAGGCTTGGGTAGACTAAGAAAATTCGGTTGTTTTTGCTTCAGTTTCAAAACCAGTGGACGTACGGTTTTGCAGTCGATGATTAGTGTTAATACATAGTAATGGATAATAGTACACAAGCGCAAGCCTCGACGACTCAGGAATCAAATCTTTCTACTACGATTATTTACACCTTGTTTGGCATATTCGGTATCGCCGGCAATGGCCTCGTGCTCCTTGTCATTGCCCTAGTCGACGATCTCCGTGGTGTTACCAATCTTTTCATCGCCAACCAATCCCTGATCGACTTATTTTCATCAGTTGCGCTCATCGCTAGCTTCGTCGTTCCTCTACCACCATTGCCGTCAGGTCGACCGGCCCTTGCCCAATTTCTCTGCCGATTCTTGTACACCAGGTATCTTTTTTGGTCTCTCATAGTTGCCAGCTCTTTGAACCTTGTCTTGATGACACTGGAACGCCTTTGTGCGATTTTCTACCCGATCCGGTACCGCAGTCAGACCAACTTTAGATGTTTAAAGCTGATTGCAGCTTTTCCATGGTCTATTGGGTTTCTATTTCAGCTTTTGCCTGTTTTGTTTGTACGCGTCGAGGAAAAACGGTGTATTTTCTTAACTATATCCGATCCCACTTTCACAACAGTATTTGGAGCAGTCGCTATATCTTTGGAATTCGTCTTTCCTGCGCTAGTCATGATTGTCGTGTACACATCTATCGCCATCAGACTGCGTCTAAACACGCTTTCTTCAAGCAGTCAGCATGGTCAGGTAAAATCTGGCTCAAGCTCTCAGCACCAGCCAGCCATAAATTACCGAATCCGTGCAACCAGAAACACCATTAAAACTATGTTTATTGTCTCAGTTTTTTTCATCGTATGTTGGTCTTTGAATCAACTAGTAGTCTTTATTTTAAATTGCTGCGGTTCAGGGGTGGAGTTCAGTAGCTTACTATACCGAGTTTCTGTGTTTATGGGGTTCGGGAACATGTGGATCAACCCTTTTATTTACTCATTTCAATACCGCTGGTTTCAGAAAGGTTTGAGAAAGGTATTCTGCAAGAACTTTAATAATCGTTATGGCCAGGAGCTCCCAACAGTATCTAGAGCTACGCAAAACGTGGTTGAAAATAAAGAACAGTGAAATCTGGACAAACCAATACAGGTAGAACACAACATCCGAAAAGTTAACTCCGGTATGTTATATTTCAATTACTACATTTTCCAGGTTCTGGACCATGGGTACAGGTATGTCAAATTACAATACTTGTTAAAAATAAGGGTCATTACTTATCTCAATGATTTAGGAAGGTAAACGGAATAAAAAATAATCAGACGTATTTGGTATTAGATTTGTAACTCTACATTAAGCGCAGAACGTAAAATGCAAAATTATTATTTGTTGGCAGATCGCCTAAAACTAGCAAAAGGCCTCGTGGGCTGTGTCGATGTCTTCGGTAAAATGTTATCCCATGTATGTACCAATGTAAAACCAGAGTTTTCTTTTATGACATAAGAACAGGAATATATGAATGTATGATTTATAAATATTCCTTCGGTATACAAACTTATTTTCTATTCCTATGTTGATGAAAGAAAGACACACACGCCTTTTTATGAAAGTGCATACTCGCAATTATGTTCCATCTGATTCATATACAGCGATTGGTGGGTCGAATGAAAAAGAATCTATTCAGAAAAAATATTTTCAATTTTGTGTTCTTTTTTTTTTTGGGGGGGGGGGGAGTTGCCATAACTCGTATTTGTAAGAGCTCAGTGGAAATCTGTAACATTTCCAAGGATTTTGGATAGATAAAGAGAAAGCATTCGAAACAAGTCAATTTACATGTATCTTCTTCCTGAGAGTGGTGAATTTGGTAAAAGTTATGGATAACGGTACAAATCATTGACGGATCCAGGGGGGGCACTTCCGGCCCGTGCCCCCCTTTTGGAAGAAAAGTACGACCCGCCATTTTCTCGATTGTGCCCCCCCCCCCTTCGAATGAACACCTTTTTTTTTTTTTTTTGCTTGTCAGGGAATTATGGAGGGTAACTGGACCCCCATAACCCCCCCCCCCCCCCCCCCTACTGAGCGAATTTTGAAAGTTTGGCGAAATTGTTTTTTGGCCACTCCCCAACCCCCCCCCCCCCCCCCGGAACCTTGTCTTGATGACATTGGAGCGACTTTGTGCGATTTTCTTTCCCATTCGTTATCGTAACCAGACCAACTCCTGCGCCCGTATTTTATAAACTACTTAAGAAAACAGATGGGGTCTCAACTAACGATAATTAATGCAAACACCTGGGAGATTATAAAGGAAATTCATAAATCGTAAAGGTAAATTCATAAATCGACAAATACAGAAAGTGAATGTGCAGTTTTAATGTAAATAACTTTGATTTCATTCTGAAATTCCCCTGCCTCAGGATGAACAATTTTTTGAGATATAGCCTTAAAAGTTTCACAAATTTATGCCTCTTTAAGGGCAATGTTAACACCTTTCCGCTTAATTCCGATTATTGAATTTCATATATCACTATGGTGAAAGATGGCTCTAGAAGATATAGCCAACCAAAGTAGTGGGCACACGCTGCCAGTCAAGAAATTGTCATCGCACTTCTGGTATTTTTGGCACTAAATATGTTCGCTTGAAAATTGTTATATCATTCATATGCACTTTTTCGAAGTTACATTTGGGTCTGCGAAAACTAATTATCATTACAACAGAATATCCTCCATTGTACGTATCCATGGTTATGCAATAAAACGGAATTTTATTTGTTTCCTCGTTTGGAAGAATGTTTTCGGAGAGCGCATAGTTGTCATGTTTGTTGCGGCGGCATCGAAGCTCGCTTCATGATTCAAGATTCAAGATTCAAGATGTATTTATTCAAAGTTTCGCAGCCTAGGAGGCTGAATTGCCATTGAATTTACAATAATGATACATTAAAAACATATAGATTGGACATGCATGGATAAAAACAATATCAATTTACAATACTAATTCAATTAAGAATAATAATTTAAATTTACAATAGCAATTTCAATTAATGCATATAGTAACAAATTCATTTCAAAATAATCAAAATTGATTGATGTATTAACTCTATACAAAACTCTATACAAAAGTATTATTATATGTGGTCATGGTAGAGATGCCATGCGTATATCATGTATATAGTTACGAGGTGGAGTAAAAGAAAAAAAAAAGGAGAAAATAACAACCGGATAGAGGGAAATATAAGTACAATTTGATGAAGTATTTTAAATTTATCTAATTAAAAAAAACAAAGGATCCTCATGAAGTACATGTTTTTGAAAGAAATAAAAATACATGGGGGAGGTAATGGGTACCAAATGAGCAACCTGTCACTTGTCAAATTATTAAAGCGGGGTACTGTTTCGAAATAGAGGAGACTGTTAGAAAATATAACATTAGAATTTCAGATTTGGTTTACTCAACAAAAATGACTTAATACCTAATTAGATAATGTCGGAGATAAGACGTGTCGATATTGAGCAGTGGTATTTCATCTATACATGTGAAGTTATCAAACGGATATGGCAAAAAGTGGTTATTAAAGGCATCATTGCTTCAAATAAATGCAGAAATATATATTAAGGTTAAAATCATTTATTAAAGTTATATTTGCTATTTATCTGTCATTCAAAAGTATGATAAGAAAGGGCATGACACTTTTCCTGTAACGTTCTGTGCGGCACTTCGGGGGTCTGTATTTCCCACTATTTCGGAGCAGTCTTAATTCGGACTGTTTGGGAGGTAGCCACTGTGGAAAAAACTTTTCAAGAGACAAAGAAAATTTCAAACAAAGATTGACACGTCTGTCATACAAGGTTGTGAGACCAGAAGCTGAAAGTGCGTTATCATAGGAATTGTACTCCTGACCATAAATGATACACAGTTCCCTTTTCTGGATGGATTCTATTTGCTTTGATTCGTTGACTGTTAGAGACGAGTGCCACACAGGCGCACAGTACTCAAGTATAGGACGTAATTATGAAGTAAAAATAATTAGAAGATCATTTCTCGAGAGACTGAATTTTTTCAAACTACGAATCATGTATAGTTTTTTACTTGCTCTGGAAACAATGTCAGAGACGTGAAGAGTCAACTTCAAGTCATTTTGGATTGTGACTCCCAACAGCTTTACATAGTTACAGTTTTCAATTACTTTATCATAGATGGTGATTGGTTCTGGTAATGGGGGGTTTCTACCGAAACAAACTTGGAAGGTTTGACATTTAGCAGGGTTTAGCTTAATATTGGCATTTCTGCACCAAGACACTAATTCATGCACAGCACTTGATATGCTGCTAGTGGACGTAGACTCTCTGCAAGTGTAAGGTCGTCAACGTACTTCCACCTAGGCAGTGACGATTCTTGGAGGGCATCATTCACAAATGCGAGGAAGAGCAGGGGACCCAAACGCGTTCCTTGGGGAACTCCAGCGTGAGTCACTTGCTGGTTCAAAGGGAGGCTGTCTGTTATGATTTCATCTGTTTGCACCTCCTTGACAAAGCTATTACAGAACGTTGTGTCTTTTTTCCCCTAAGAACAAGATCTTAACCAAAATGCGCATTCCATAAAAACATTTGGATTAAGAATTTTGCCCCAAGTTTAAATAAATTTTCTTTTTTTTTCTTAGAAATATTTTTAAATAGGGTTTTGCATTCAATAAAATTAAGAAATCGAATAGTTCTACCCTATATTTAATCATCTTAGGGAGGATGCTCAGATGGTCCGCCGGGCTGCTGTAGCGCTGCAGAGATGGAATGAAAACACACGAATGCACGACGTACCGTAGGTTTTAAATTGACATATTAATAGATATCTGCGCAAGCTATGCATGCGCTCAACGCGCAGTCGGTGTGGAATTTGATTTTATTGTTTACGATTACACAAATTGGAAGTTCAACAGAGTTTTAAACTAGTGACAAAGCTAGTCCTTATGACTTGTTTTGTCACTGGTTTAAGTCTTAGAAATTAAGAGAGTATGGAGACAGGGAATTGTGTGTCCACGGCATTGTTAGATGAGATAAAATGTGTTTATATATGACTGAGATCTGACTAATGTTATTGGTTAATCTATTGTTTGACAAGGTTACCGGTCTTCGATGTAGTGCCAGCGTTAACCATCTGGCTAGGACAGATCGCTAGCTAAGTGGAGCCTATAATTATAGCAGCGGCCTGAGCCCGGCCTAAGTCGAAGATAGCACTACATGATGCTTTTCTAAATTGTTAGAAAGGGAAGTGGCCGAGACTGTATAGACAGTGGATATAGGTCGAGGTCTTGACTGTTCCATAGCCAATGCTATATCAGTAAAGCCCAAAATTATGAACATCAATTCTGTTCGATTCTTCCATACGTTTTGTGTATACTTTTCCTGCGGTGTGATTGTCATTTTATCACGCAAAATGCATAGGTGAATTTGGGCTGCAGTTGTGTCGCTCAACTGTGCTATCTGAATTGATATGATGACGTCGCCGAATCTAAGAAATGTGTTTAATCTAGAGTCTTAGCTAAGTAAATGTGCTTAACGTTTTTAGAATACGGCTAGGGCATATTTCTTAAACTAGACAAATTCCTAGAAATTTTCTTAAACTTAAGAAAATGTCTTAAAAGTTTATTGAATGCGGGCCCTGATGCTTAAAGCTGTTTACAGTTATTCCATGGTATACTGGGTTAGTATTTTCTTCGAAGAAAACCAATGTATATTCTTTTTCTTTAGTGAACCTTTCAAAACAGTGAGTATGGGTCAGCAGCCGTTTCCGTGGAATTCTTCTATCGCCGCTATACTTCGGATCGAAAAAATACTTTCTGCACACCGTCAGCATGGTCAGGTATTGCGATCCAGATTCTTCACAAAAGCCAGCCGTAGATTACCGTACTCGCGCAAGAAAAACACCATGAAAACATTTTTTTATTGTTTTCATATGTTTCATTATATGTTTGTCCCCCAATCAAATTGTTGTCTTTATTTTCAATTGTTGTGGCGCCGGGGTGGACTTGAAAAGCTTCCTATACCGAGATTCTGTGTTTATGGGATTCGGCAACATGTGGATTAACCCTTTCATTTACTCATTTCGATATCGCTGGTTTCAAATAGGTTTGAGGAGGGTCTTCTGCAGGAAGATCAGAAACCGTAATATCAACGAGGTTCGAACAGTATCTAAAGCGACGCGAAGTGTATTTTAATAAATTCCTTACATCATTGAAGATTAAAAGGTTTTAAAGGAATCTCCAGGAATGTCACAAAGAACGGGGATTTGGGGTATGTTACAGTTTGGCACTTCACAGAGGCGGATCCAGGATTTTGTAAAAAAAAAGGGGGGTAGAGAGACGGCAATGTACACAAGTGAGGAGGCAATTTTTTATTGTGTACTTAAGGTATGCCAGTTGGGTTTCAAAAGGGGGCCGCGGCCGATTCGCCCCCCCCCCCCCCCCCTGTGCTCCGCCCCTGTTTCTGATACCTCACTAATTATACGCTGGGGATACTGCGCATAAGGCATTTCATCAATATTCATTATGTGCATATCCTGGGACTTTATCCTTTATAGTCAAGACACGCTTTCCCCACAGTACTGCCGTATTTTCGATCTTCTTTTTTTATATATCTGAAAATTGTAATGTTAACTACAATGTCAGACTAGTTTTTAAGACAAAACTGCGGTACTCGAAGAATAAGTAATGAAAACAATTATACAATAAAATCAAAGAAAATCAAAATCTCTGACAAAATGAATTTGTCACGAATGGGTAGTTATTTCTACTTGAAGATTATTTTTTCTTCAATTATTAGAAAGAATAAAAATAAAAAGAAATAATTAAGTATTGTAGCTTATGCTATACCCAAGTCAAAATCCAAAGCAAACATCGACAGTGTCATCGAGCAGGATAAGGTAAGAGCAGATGTTCGGTAAAGAGCATTTAAACTTTAAATTTTATATCTCTGCAGAGGACAATGAATATCCTCCATTAACGAGACAAGTTTGGTGGAAACGCGTGACATTTAAGCTACGCTAATCGCTTCTCCCTACATAGAAATGAATGTGCGATTTTACTTTTTTTTTAAACTATACATACACCTTAAAGGTTGGTCGCAACCGGTGGTGCACCTACTTGCATGTGGTCTGCGATGGATTTCACAAAAGATTCTTGCGTCACACGCACAGGTCTACACCTTTTTCCAAGCA
Source organism: Heliocidaris erythrogramma (assembly GCA_025617745.1). NCBI lineage: Eukaryota > Metazoa > Echinodermata > Echinoidea > Camarodonta > Echinometridae > Heliocidaris > Heliocidaris erythrogramma. Next base: position 34,191,907 of record CM046873.1, on the reverse strand, counting down.
TGTAGGAGCACGCAGGACACGCAAGGAGGGTGTTAGACATTTTCAACAATCTCTGCGTGTTGCTATGTGTTCTGATGAATGCACGTGAGACTGCAGCCATCGTACTTCTTATTTTTTGCTTGTCAGAGAATTTTGGAGTGAAAAGGAGAGTCCCTGAAATGCTGAGGACCTTCTTTTTTTTTGGGGGGGGGGGGGACTGAAAGGAGAGTCTCTGAAATGCTGGGGACTTTTTTTTTTTTTGCTTGTCAGAGAATTTTGGAGGGAAAAGGCCTTTTTTGGGGGGTGTGTGCCCCCCCCCCCCCACTATTGTATGACGGAGTTTTTCATGACAATTGACTCTCTGAAATCTTAAAGGAAGACTGACTGGAATAAAATCGAGACATGACACGCTGCATTTTTTAAATATTTAAAGACATACGAGTCTTTTGATAACATCAATCTCTTTTATTCAATTTACCTTTTTTCTCCCGGTGAGAAGAGTTCTTTGAAATGTTTAGATATTTATCTTACAGATTATTAGTCGAAATATATCCTTTTTTGGTAATGTTGGTTAGGCTTCTGTTTGTTAATAGACTGAATGTATTGACATGACATCCATTAGGGTTACCTACATTGCCTTTTCCCTTGGGTCCAGAGTAGGAGAGGAGAAAAGTTGTTGGACCCCTTCCACCCCCACCCCCCAATATTAAAGAAATTTGTAAGAGGAAAAGCCCCATGTTTTAAGCCTCCTTTTGTGTCTTTGCATTTAAATCTGATATGTTAAGAGAAAAGAATGCGCACCCTTAGCACTATCAATTTTTAAAGTTCATTTTTAAACCTTTTTGACATGTCCGGACAAGAATATATGCGACATCAAAAAGACACGCATGCAAGCATGCATGGAAAGCAAGAGTGATCGCAGCAGACTACGCTAAAAAGCTGAAAATATGACATGTCCATATTTGTCACTTCCTACCAATAATCCATATCCAATGAAAACCTCTGAACGAAGCTAAGGATTCTGCCTACTTAGGTTTGACAGGCCTTCACCTCGTGGGGTCGCTTACTACGCCGTTCGCCACTTTTCAAAGAAAGGGATAGTCAAATTGACAGCGAATAAATATTGAGGTGAATAGCGATGAATATATTGAATTCTAATGATAAAACGATTGACTTTCATTTTGATTAAACCTTTCTCCCGTTCTCCCACCATTGCGGTGTGTATAAAACGAGCGCGTACAGGCCTACATGCTTAAGTCTCACTTCTAAGCCATATGATGGAATGTCACTTCTACCTTCCATCCGTTAAAGTAAGCGATTTTCCTAACATCGCATGAACATTTTTACAGGATATATTCAGAAAAGGAGAAGACATGATAAGTGAGTGACTTCAGTTTCATGTAGCTGCTGTCAAGAGAAATAAACTGGATTACAATTCAGTGTCAATAAATGGCCTGAGTCTCATCAAGTGTGAAGGGACTCTATTTTTCGGAAGAATTAGACGTAAAGATCTTCTGCAACTTTTCCGACGGGTCTGAATAGTCTAGAAAAAAAGTTCTGTCAAGTTCAGAATAAATAAGTTTATGTTGTCAGTCGTGACTTTCAGTACCTATGGAAAGCACTACTCAAGCGTGGACGACCGAGGATTTTAACCACCTTTCTACTACGATCGTATATACTTTGTTTGGCATATTTGGTATCGCCGGCAATGGCCTCGTGCTCTTAGTCATCGCCCTGGTGGACGATCTCCATGGTTTTACCAATCTATTCATCGCTAACCAATCCCTGATCGACCTATGTACATCGATTGTCCTCATCGCCAATTATGTCATACCACTACCGCTATTACCATCAGGTCGGCCGGTCCTTGCTCAGTTTCTATGTCGTTACTGGTACAGCAGGTATGTGTTTTGGTCCCTTATCGTCGCCAGCTCCTTGAACCTGATTCTAATGACACTGGAACGTTTTTGTGCAGTATTTTACCCTATCCGTTTCCGAAGACAGACCAACTCAAGGCGCCTGAAATTCGTTGCATTTCTCCCATGGGCTATTGGGTTCTTATTCCAGCTAACTTCAGGCTTTTTCGCCCACTTCGAGGGAAATGAATGTATTCTAACATTTTTCTCCCATCCTGCTTTCAAGACTATGTTTCAACCTGTAGCGGTTTCCCTGGAATTCATTTTGCCTGTACTTGTTATGATTTTTGTGTACACAGCGATCGCCATTAGGCTAAGAAGTGACGGGATGCGCGCATTTGATTCTACGCGCCGTCGGAAAAAGGCTGAATCAACAACTCCTGCACAACAGCCAGGTACTACCGATTACCGAAGCCGAGCGAGAAGAAACACCATTAAAACATTGTTGATTGTTTCCATCTTTTTCATCATGTGTTGGTCCACGAATCAAGTTTTACTTTTCATTTTCAACTGCTGTGGGGGAGGGGTTGATTTAAATAGCTTACTCTATCAAATTTCTGTGTTCCTAGGGTTCGGGAACATGTGGATTAACCCTTTTATCTATTCATTTCAATACCGCTGGTTTCAGAAAGGTTTGAGAAAGCTCTTTTGCAAGAACAAGAGGAGGCACCACATGAAAGACGTCCAAACAATATCTAATATCAATATCTAAACTTACGCAAGATTCAGGTGAAACAGTTTCTGTTTAATTTTCATTGAAAAAAGACTAAAGGCAAAACTATTGTTTCACCTACTCTCCAAAGAACGAAACACCTTCAAACGTCCTAGTTTGCAAAGTACATCATTCTTCGAAATTACCTTTCAATGCTGGTATTAATAATTATACATTGCGTCCATAAAAAAGTTAACAGTTTAAAAAAGTCTCCCTAAATTAATATTTCAAAATGTTCATGAACAGCTTAGTGTCTCTTCTATCAAGTGCAACCAAAATATCTCACAATATTCTACGCTTCATTGACCAAAAGCCAATTATGTGAAAGGGTGCACTGACAAGAATTGGTATTGGCTCTGGCCGGCATCAGCCAAGCTGAGATTCATGAAAAGGCTCAGAAATTTCCAATTTATGATCAATAAAGGAAGGTGTTGTTCCAGACAAAAAAAAAAGAGTTTACAGTTGGAAAAAATTCTCCCCAAATAAATGTTTCAAGATATGTTTAGGAAATGTTCATACATGTGGATAGCTTAGGGTCTCTTCTATCACATAACACCAAAATATCTCAGAATATTTACGCTTGAGTCAGCAAATACCAATCTTGTGAAAGGGTGCAAAATCCAGTCTTGACAAGAATTGATATTGGCTCTGGCTGGTATCAGCCTAGCTGAGAGTCATGTAAAGTCTTAGATATGTCCGTATTCTGATCCAAAAAAGATAATTTATGAATAACAGGCTGTGTTCTCTGTATATCCTTACACATTCCATGAATATATTATACTTGAGTGAGTAATTAACTACTTTGTTAAGTAGTTCAAAATACTACTTTTGCTCACTCCAGTGTAAAATATTGTGAGATATTTTGAAGTAATCCCATTGAAGAGACTGTAAGCTATTCAAATATATGAAAATCTGAAGATATGCCCTTGCCATAACTAAACTCACTACTCTATCTGGAAATCGTACGGAGCCCGCACGGCTCCCGTGGCGAGGTTTCACGGAGGTGGTGCGGTGACTGTGCAGTCGCCGTGCCGTTTGAGGATCCCAATCCCCAGCAATAGGTATTATGTGTACATATTTCATATTTTACGGGTACAGCACGGGCAGCGAGCGGCAACCTTGCAATAGCTGTGCGAGGGCCTTGCGAATGTAATCTCCTTACGATGTTTTTTTTTTTGCCCCCATGTCCACCAAAAATCGTGCTTTTGCTGCACGATCACGCTTGGCCATTACGAGGATTGTGCAATGTCACCTACGACATGTCTACGGGCTACGGTCTTACGATTTTGTAAAAAATTGTCAAACTCCTCCCGTAGACACATCGCAAGGCAAATGTGAACTAGGCATTACTTATCTTGTTAGAATGAACATGGTATATGGACATCCGTAGCGATAAATTACAGTCTTTCACAAACACTGAAGATGTTTGTGGTGCCGAATTCTAGTGTCTGACCATAACTCTTTGGTCTCACGATCATTAGATATAATGTGAAATTTAATTCAGTTTTAGAGTGATTTACTAACAAAATAGTGTGTATAAAATGATAATGTTCAAAGACCCACATTAATCGTGTATATTAGAGCAGATGTTATTTTTGTTTGGTGAAAATGGGAAAATTGTTACAAGATCTCTAACACAGGGGGGAGGGGGTTAAGATGAAGTTATTCAGGTAAACTATTTCTAGTTCTTAACTACTTCGATGAGCCAAATATAGCTGTGATAGATATTGATACTTAGAACAGCATTTAGATAGAGATCAATGGTCGTCAGAAGAGGTAACGTGCAATAACAATTTAACTCTTGTATGAAAAGTAACTCCTCAAAATGAATTTTGTATTGTTTTGATACAATAAGTTTTTATTAAAAGAATTAGTATTAAAAACAATTCTTGAATCATTTGCAATCAGACATGATAATTCCGACATCATAATAGAATAACCAACAAAAAAAACTCACTAGAAATAGCATTCTCCATAGTCTCGAATTTTGGGATTCTTTACATTTTCGTTATTATCCGGTGCTATCTTTCAAGTGATATTTTATATGTTAACTTAATAATTCCAGTATAAGTTTTTGGACTTGTAACATTGACGATTTGACGACTATTTGAATCTTTCTATGACCACACTGGAAAGTGATGAAACTTTTCAGTTTAAAAAAAAAATTAAATATAGCAGAAAGAAAAAAATGATCCCTCGATCCAGCTGGTTATTTCTAGATATGACCAGTGAGTCAAATGATGAAAAGAGCCAGAGAAAGAAGGGAAGGGATATGATGTTTTTTCTAATTGTATATTCCATAAACATGAAGCTTGGAGTAAAGACAGTGAATAAGGAAAGTTAACATTTCAAAGAATTAAAGTACAATAGACATTGAGAAGATGTAACCTGGATGAAATTTTCATAACATTTCCCGATTCTAAAGCAGCAGAAATCAATTTGATTCTACCTTTTACGTACGTATAAGACGAGAGCCCAATTGAAACACTTGTGGCAAAATGGATGGGAGGGGGATGTATGAATCAGACATCCGTCATTGGTTAGTGAGTCCGAGATTATAAGAAATCAAAATTGTAGCGTCTCCAAAGGATTAACTTGGCACTAAAAGAAAAATCAATAACCCACATCAATGAACAATGCAATAGCAGTTCGAGTAATTGAAATTCGCTCCTAATACCTGCAATTTTTTTCTGTTCAGCTTTCAGTAAAAATCGTATATAAGAGGGTAAATCATGGTCTACATACTGTTTTTGCCTGCTGAATCCACAAGGGCGGTTGGAATTTAAGTGATAGTGTCGAATCGCAGGTTTTCAAAACTGATCAACATTTCGCATATATTATTGCTTGACTACACGGCTTTGAAGAGTGTAGCACCCTATTAATAGGAGTCGTCAGTTTCCGAGTGAGTGACTTGATCTTTTAGGAAGTTACAGAAAGAAACAAGCAGGTATTTGTATTTCATCATCTCCATGTGGATCATGTTGTCTTTGCACAGTGAATACTCCACTAAAATACGCTGCATTTCGGTAGTTTAATAACACTGGCCTGTGCTCATTAAAAGAGCAAGGTTGACACGGTTTCGAACAAGTTCTGAATCTACTTGTATTTTTATCCCCAAAACACATTCATTGCAAATTAAAATGAACGTAAAACATAACCAGACGGAAACAACATGTAAGAACCATATACCATAACCCCGTCGATAGATCGTGACATATTCTATTTATACTGGTAACATTGTATTAGCTCGTTCATGATGGAAAACACAACGCAAACCGATTTAACGCTGGATGCAAACCCTCTTTATACGACAATCGTATATACTTTGTTTGGCATATTCGGAATCGCCGGTAATGGTCTCGTGCTCCTTGTCATCGCTCTGGTGGACGATCTCCGTGGGGTTACCAACCTTTTCATCGCCAACCAATCCCTGATCGACCTATCTTCGTCGGTTGTTCTCATCGCTAACTTTGTCGTACCTCTACCACCATTGTTGCCAGGTCGACCAATTATGGCTCGATTTCTTTGCAGATTCTGGTACACAAAGTACCCCTTTTGGTCCCTCATAGTCGCAAGTTCCTTTAACCTTACACTCATGACGCTTGAACGATACTATGCGGTCTTTTACCCCATACATTTTCGACATCAGACTAATTCCAGACGCCTTAAAATCATTGCATTTCTCCCTTGGGTTGTTGGCTTTTTGTTTCAGCTAACGTCCAGCTTCTTTGCACGTGTCGAGGGAAATAAGTGTATTTTGTTTTTCTTCTCAAACGATGCCTTCAACTATGGATTTGGACCAGCTGTTGTTTTTTTGGAATTCATCTTACCCGTATTCGTCATGATTTTCGTCTACGTATCCATTGTCATAAGACTACGAAAGGATGCGATGCGGAAATTTAAATCTAAGTCTAAATCGAATAGCGAACCAGATCTCGGTGCAGCCACCGATTATCGAAGCCGCGCCAGAAGAAACACCATAAAAACAATGTTGATTGTATCAATCTTTTTCATTATTTGCTGGACAACAAATCAAACAATGGTCGCACTTGGATGCTTTGGTGGCGGAATCGACTTTAATAGCTTGCTATATCGAATTTCAGTTTTTATGGGTTTTGGAAATATGTGGATTAATCCTTTCATTTACTCATTTCAATACCGTAGGTTTCAAAAAGGTTTGAGAAAAATATTTTGCACGAGGCAAAAAAGCCCAAGGTCTCTCGAGGTACCAACTATATCCCATACTCAAGACAAAATTTAAGGTTAAAAATGAGTTCTGGTTATGACATGTATTTTTATATAAATTTAAAGTGATTCTAAATTGCTTATCATTAAGAAGTCGGCTGTTTGGACTAAATAACTTATAATAAACTTACCAAAGGTGCTTGCAGTCCCCATCACTCAGAGCCACAACTCGAAATTGCCCACATGAGACTGTTATCCACATTGGTTGGAATTAATAGCTCGATTTGTTTATCATTCATGGATTTTCCCATCACTCAGTCATGTATTGTGTCGTTGAGCATATATAATTAATCTTTGAAATTAAAATTATTTCAGTATACATTTTGTTTGACTCTGACTCTGAGAATTTATATCCGTCATCACCAGAACGATTACCTTTGTTGAGAATGACACGAAGGCTGATATTAAACCCAACTCCTTAACTCTTTCAGTGCCGATGTCACATATGTGTGACAGATAGACCTTTTTTTTTTAACACAAATATATATATATATATATATATATATATATATATATATATGATTATAATTATGTGCTACAATAGAAATTTTCAGAGCAAATTGCAGATTTTTTAAGAAAGATCTTACCTTATTTCAACATTAAACTATATTAAACAAATGAGAAACAAAAAAATAATGGACAAAATGGAAACTCAAATGTAATTTTCAATCATTCTTATGCATAAAGTTGGGTTAAGTATAATGTTTGGTATCATAAGAAATGGTAATAAATGTCCACAATATGTGTACACAATATTTTGTGAAAGAGTAGATGGTTAATGAAGTGCAGACATTTGAAAAGGAAATATTCATCACATTTTGGTAAAACTTTGAAGAGAGCTAAACCCCTTGGTTAACGTTGTCTCCAAATTCAAATTAAATTCAACCCCAAAGTTGAGTTCAACCAAATGTTTCTGTGTTAATGTCGACGTATGTCTATGAACTCAGAGCGGGGTTAAGAAGAAATCAGGAAAGCCTTGTTTTATGGAGATAGGAATGATATATCTCACGCACTTAAAGAGATATTGGAGTACTGGTCAAAGGGCGCTTCACAGAGTAAAACTATGATTCAAAGTATCTAGATACATTAACATTCAGTATTTGATGCTTGACAGCATAATAACTTATATCTGACAATATAGAGAGTCAATTTAGATGAGAAACTCAGTATCGACTGTGAAAAAATAACTGCTAGTTTTGACAATAAAATATTGTGTCGTAAGAACCGATCCTCGAATAGGCCGTGTACAAATACTATGCAAGATCTAAAAAATCCCTGTTAAGGATCTAAAAATCAAAAATTTTCACGGGTTTCCCTGAATAGGATATCAAAAACCTCAGAGGGAGCTAAACATTAAAATTCAAAGTAGTCCGTTACTTTTTCACGTGGGGCGACCTTAAAAAGTCGAAAAAATTCAAAATTAAATTATAAATATACGACACACATTCGGGGTGAATAAGGCTAATTTTATTAGTTTAAAAAAGGAACTTTCACATGAAATACAAACCAAGAAAAAACAAACTGGGCAATTTTGCGGAACTCCCAGTACTCCAGTATACCTTTAAGTATCTCATAATAGGCTGTTAAATATAATGTAGTTTAACACATCTTGGAACCAGTCGCGTACTGAGCGAAATATGTTGAAGAAAAGTTAGAAGAGCCTGCAAGAAAGTGCTACTTTCTGCAAAGTTAATATAACTATATTATGAAAACACAGAGTTATTTCTATTTGAATAAATGGCGGGATATTATATGTGTGCCACATGACAATTTTCCAAGGAGGTGGTTTCTAGCATTAAGGGTTGCATTCTCGAAATACGGTATTAAACATACGTTAAGTTTGAAGTATTATTTAAGATTTGTGTGGCTATAATGAAGAAAAAGAGAATCCACCCAAAATGTTAAGGAAATGAAACAAAAACAACCATGAAAGATTTTTTTTTAATGCAGTAATTCCTTTTTTTTTTTAATTAGAGAAGACTTCAGCGTTGATATTTTATCCGAAACTTTCCGTTTAAGGTATTTTTGCAAAATCCTACCACTTTTATTGATACATATCATGAAACGTTTCAAATATAAGAATAAATCTAGTCAAAATTAATGAATACAAAATTGAAGGATTCACAATAATAGTTTAGGTTTGTACATTTTATAAATAGTGAAACTACACACTTTAATGTACATCATAGAAGGACAACATATTCAGATATTGAAACAAATTATTTTAATCGTATTCATTACTACACAATGATTGCACTACCAAATCACCATTTATTCATAAGAGTTAAATGAATAGTATTTTAGTTTAATGAGAAACAAAGTATTCACAAAATTCCTGTTTTTTTTAACAGAGTCGCTGTATTTTATATGATTTGGAGGGCATACAACATAGAACTGTATATTTCTAAATATGTTTGATAATTAGGAATCAAGATTGTATTCTTACTAATAATTTGTTTCTTAAGAGGAACTGTAATGTTGTTTTATTAAAGATTACTTTGGTATTACTTTGACAAATCATAATTATGAAACTGATAATAATTGATCCGATGACATGGGACAACCACCTGTCTTTCATTTTACCTTGTAAAATGTGAAAATGAAAGAAAGAAAAAGTTATCGTTAAAGACCTCAGCCTGACCCAAAACAACCATATATTGACGTAAAGCTTAGTAAACAAAGAATATAATTACCCTGGTTATTCATAAATTTTCGTCTCCGTTTATCCATAAAAAATAAAAAAGATAATTTTTTGTCCGCCCCCTCCCTATGGCGTAACACTGCAGGGGGTCGCTAGACGTGTGACGACATGTCATGTATACAGCTCCGAGTGCGTCTACACGATATGTCGTCATCAAAATTTCACCCCCCGCAAAGTAGCGTTCCTCAGAGACGTGGCCCAAACCACCGGGGCTCAACATTCGGGACGCTGTTACTCATTCCACAGGAAACGGAATCTCATGAAGTTGGTTTCAATTTGTTCAGAAAATATAATATTATAGCTCCCCGTGTATGAATAAAGGGTATATTTCAAAATTCGGTCAGACTGAGGTCTTTAACTGATTTCAACTGAGTTTCTCCGAAGTTCAAATGATTGGACTTTTTTCTTTTTTTTTACAGTAAATAGTGTTCTTGTAAGTTTTCTAGAAAACCTAAGTACCTTGAAATACTATCATCATTAAAATTTTACAATTATACAATGGCACTGAAATGATATTTATTCATATCTCCCCATACTACACTGATATTCAATTAAACTGGAAGCAAAGTAATGTCATGCATAGGCGTACAAGGCGCGGTGGGGGTTGGGGACTGCCCCGGCAGCCCAGAGAATTTTTTAAATCGTCACCTGCATATGTGCCTCTGTACAATGATTTTTTCTTTAATACAATGTTTATTTTTATGTGATTAGAATGCCATTGCTGCTTGAAGCACCAGCCGTGAAGATGGTGAACATGAAGGGTGTCTAATGAAATGAAATTACATTTTAAGATTTATTACTTGCCATGTTCTGAAAACGCATATTCGCTGTAATTAACTTCGGAAAGAGGAATAAGCTTAAGATATTCAAGCAATTCACTGTTTAAAAAATAACTTAGGTATTGTAACGATAACGTATCTTTAAATGCAGGTAACCCTTTCAGTGTTTAAATTACTAGATGTGAGTAATACAGGTCAACTGTTAGAAGGGAATGGACAAAGAAGTAAATAGTTATATGGGTTTTTTTATTGCATATTTCATATACATGCAGCATTGAAGCAAATGTGAACAAGAAGAATTATGTTTAATAGATATAATAGACAGAGAAGAGATACAACGTAACCTGAAGTATTTATTATGTTATCCAATTTCTAGAGAAGCAAATATCAATTCGATTCCCCTTTCAAAGTCCGTAATATTAGGCCATAGAAAGTACACTTCAGGCAAAATGGAGGAAAAATTAAATGTGAATGAGACCCCCCCCCCCCCCCCCCCCAACATGGTGCACAGATAGAGTTTTGCCTTCTGAAGATACAGGGATGGTTGGACTTGAACTCATAATGTAGGCCAACTAAATTGACTAGTGCATTATATTGAATTATTTCTTTGTGTAGATGTGGAACGAATTGAAATGTGTAAACACTGTATTCAAAGGAGGCACCAGTTTCTGTCTTCGTAATTTTATATTTACGGCAGTTACTGACGGAAAGGATCACGTGTTTCGATTTATTATATGTGAATGATGCTGGCTATAGATTGTAAACACTCCATTATGAAATGGGATCTGTCCATGAAAGACATATGAAAACAACAAAGAAGGACGTCAAACGTGGTTCTGCGTCAAACTCTTAATCCACAAAATACTCTCCTTTGAATTGAGTAAAAAGGAAAGAAAATCTGTGACAGTCAGAAATATCCCGTAAGCCAATAGCGTATATCGTATGATCTAGCAATTTTTTTCAAAATATCTACTGACAACGTAAAGTTTGTTTCATTATGGAAAACACAACACACACCGATTTAACGCTCGATCCAAACCATGTCTCCACTACGATTGTATAAAGCTTGTTCGGAATAGTTGGTATCATCGGTATTGGTCTTGTGCTTCTTCTCATCGCCCTAGTCGACGATCTTTGTGGGATGACCAACCTTTTTATCGCAAACCAATCCCTGATCGATCTATCTTCATCAAAATTCTATAGTTCTCATCACTAACTTTGTCATACCGAAATTGCAGTCAGGTCGAACAAACCTTGCCCGATTTCTCTGCCGATTCTGGTACACCAAGTACCCATTTTGGTCCCTTATAGTCGCAAGGTCCCTTAACCTTACGTTCGTGACTCTTGAACGCTACTATGCAGGTTTTTATCAAATCCGTTTTCGAAGTCAAACCAGTTCAAAAGGCCTAGGGTTCATTGCATCCCTGCCTTGGATTATTGGTTTTTATTCCGCTTATTACTCTTTGCACGTGTCGAAGGAGATAAGTGTTTTTGTTTTTCTTCTCAAACGCCAACTTTATGGATTTTGGCCTGTCATATTTTTTCTGGATTTCATATTACCCGTATTCTCAATGGTCGTCGTCTACGTATCCATTGTCATAAGGCTAAGAAAGGATGCGATGCGGAGGTTCGAATCTAAATCCAAATCAAAGGCCGAAGCAGATCTCGGTGCAGCCACCGATTATCGAACCCGCGCTAGAAGAAATACCATCAAAACGATGTTTACTGTGTCAATATTTTTCATCATTTGCTGGACAATGGACCAGACTATGATGCTGGTTAGAAGCTTTGGTGGAAGAGTCGACAACTATATATCCAATACCCAAGAGTACCCTTAAAGCTAATCTTTAGGTCTGGTAATGGGTAGAAACTGGTTTTCGAATCGTGCTAGGGATCGTAAATTCTTAATCATGCATATAAAGCTGTCTGACATAACAACCTAGAAAAAAGTGCTTTCAAAACTACAAGCATAATTTGCATGTAAAAGACCTCGTGTTACTCACTTGGGTCGAGACTATGAGCTCGAATTCCTTATTTCTTATACCTCTTTGTCCTGCAAATCCTCCATATAATAAGTCATTTGGCAGATATCATTATCTGTAGTGACGTATGTTTGGTTTGTTTCTAAGAATTAATTCCCGTCACGGAATGATACAAAATCCGATATTAACCCGACATCAACTCAAAGGTTGAGTTCGACCAATCATTTCTTTGTTAACCTTGACTGAAGGCCAAACATAAACTAACCCCTGGATTCAAATTAAAACTTAAATACAAATTATAGATGCCCGAGAAAATTAACAATTAAATTCATTGACAGCGTTGTAGGAATGATAAATCACATTTACTGATATTAATCAGGGACAGACAATTTAATATAGTTTCACACATCTTGTACCATCTTGCAACCTATCACACAGCAGTTGCGTGTGTTACCACCTTCTGGTGGCCGTTGGAGACAATTGAATAATTAACTTCATTATTTCATGTTACCCAACGGATTAATTCTATATCTTGTACCATTATTGTGTAGTAGTCAAAAATTAAGAAAGCCTGTAGAATGTGCTACTTTCTGCAAAGCGGTTTCTTCGCACTGAGGGTTAAATTTTGTACATAATACTATCTCGAGATGCTGTGAAAGGCATATGGTAAGGCTTGAATGTTAGGACATCAATATAAAGCAACTACTCATTTTTTATTTCTGGAAAAATGTAGTTATTTTTGTTTATTTTAAATTTACGTACTTCACCTTTATTTTTTTACCTGGAACTTTCATGTCCTTTTTAAAAGCAGTTCAAAAACAACAACAAAAAAAATCGACCCCTTTCACTTTAACATATAATTAAGGAAACGTTTTCAAATTTCATAAATTAGGAACTAAGATGGTATTCTTACTAATAATGTATGCGTTACTGCGAATGTGCTGTTTGTTTTAATCAGGATTAATTTTGGCAGTTTGGCATCCATTGTGACCAATCAAAGTGAAGTTATTGTGTTTTGATCCAGTGACATGGGGCGAAAGTTTGTCTCTTGTTAAATGTTAAAAATGTACACAATGACGCATAAAATAGAGAATTATAATAAAGGAAGTCTCTATTACTTGCACTATTTCTATCTTAAGAACTTCGTGATGCATTTTGCGTTTAGTAATCACCTTGTGTTACTATTTTGATTTGACACTACATATTACATAGTTTTATGTTAATTGAATATTTTCATTTTCGGAACATAGCTCAAACTGATACGTTAATGTGTATAAGAATGTTTGAACATTTTCATGACCCCATTTAGAAAAAATAAGACATTTCTAATAGTTTGGTATGAAACAATCCACGATATTTTTCTTAATGAGGTATTATCACAATTACGTATATATTTACTAAGAAGTACCCGTGCCATTATAACGCTGTTTCGATTACTATTATATAAATGATATAGGTAAACTGATAATAAAACATTATACTAAGGGTCGGAAAAAGAAGTGAACGGTGATGGACTTATTACTCACTATTGCATATTTCATAAAAAGCTGCATTGACCCAAAGATTACCATAAAATAGATAATACAATATCCTCTGGAACTTGGGAAAAAAGTTATCATATTTCCCCTTTCTGAAGAGACAACATCAATTTGATTGCACTCTTAAAGTCTGGAATACTAGGACACAAATAATACACTTCAGGCGAAATGGAGGAAAGAAAAATGCCATTGAGACAGCCCAACTTATCCATGACTGTGCCATTAATAAGAAAATGTATATAGTAGTAATGCATGGCATAAAGAGAGCGAAATCATTGATGAATGAGTCCCATTTTGTGGAAGGTCACATCTTACTTAATCAAAATTATATAAACCGCGTCTAAATGTTTGATGAAATACCTCCAAAAAAATCGATAAAACCACATTAAGTGAACAATGCAACACTACTTCCAGTAAAAAAAAAGAAAAGAAAATGGCTCTCTGTCCTTCCAATTCTCAATTCATCATATTTTTTTTTGTCGGGGAGAGGGGGGGGGGGGTAAATTATATATAAAGGGTTAATCGTGGTTCAGAGGGAGAGTTTTGCCTTCTGAAGCCACAGGGACGGTTGGAATATGAGTGGCACTATACGGCTTACTAGCAAGTGAACAAATTTCATCGAAATTCATCAAGCTTGGCCGAAATAACCTGTGAACTAATAGTAGAGTGAGTTTAGGAACATCTTGTTTCTATCTATGCTGACAGCTTGAAGTTTGTTTCATGATGGAAAACAAGAAAATTATAACTAATTTTGTTATTTACTAGATAAATCTATGTATCTACCTATTTGCTAGTTTCCCAAACTATGCCGTCATTCGAGAAAACCTAAGTCTAAAACGCGCAGCCCCTGCCTGCGCGCGCGTACTCCCCGTCCACCAATCCAATCGCGCCACCGCCATACTCTTCCTCTTCCGAGCAGTCAGAGACAGAATCTAGGACATGTCAGACAAGGAGAGGGGCTGGAGGGAGGGACATAGGTAGATACATAGATTTATCTAGTAAATAACAAAATTAGTTATAATTTTCTTGATTTACAGCAATAAATCGATGTATCTACCTATTTGCTAGAATAGCACGGATAAAAACCCGGGTGGCATGTCCCAGGACGGGAGTAACTAACGCGGGGCAGACAGAGACGACGAAGCAGCTCTCAACCCAGAGGTTTCAAATCCAACCTCACCCGAAGGAGCATCCTTAAGATAGAAGGATGTGAAGAAAGTAGGGGAACGCCAAAAGGCGGCCCTCAAAAGTCTTCCAAAGGGATGAACCTGACAAAGCGCCCAGGAGGTAGAACACTCCTAGTGTCATGCGCTCTGGGAGGCTTCCCAGACAGGAGAGCCTCCGAACCCGCAGCTTGGATAGCCTCGACAATCCAACGGGAGATAGTCTCCCGTGATGCTGGGGAAGAAAGGTGATGGAAAAAGAGAAGAGCTGATCATCCTTACAAAAACAACCGTAGTCCTATCCAAGTACCATTTGAGAGCCCTAACAGGGCACCAAGATTTATCCTCCATGACGGAAGAGAATTCCGACAGAGGACTCAAGAACACTTCGATTAAGCCAGAAGAATCCGTCTGATTCTTGGCACTAACGAAGGTCGAGGGACAAGACGTACACCTTGCCTTTCCCATCTGATATGCCCGGGGGCCGTAGAGAGAGAAAGGTGTTCTTAATCGGGAGATGGTGTAACGACGCTTTGCAGAACGGCCCAAAGGGCGGTTTGGCCAAGGCGTCCAAAACCAAGGAAGGCTCCACGCAGGAGTCAACTGGCGATATGCTGGGCGTGTCAAAAGAAAGACCTCAGCAAATGAGTCAGGAAGGGAGAGATTGAAACTCCCGAACCATCAGAAAAAAACCAAGGTGAACCGCAGTAATAGCGGACCGGTAACCACTAAGTTAGAGAGGGCCCTGCCCTTATCGAAAGGAGTAATAAGGAAAATTGCTGTAAAAGCACCCACCGGGGCAGAAACGGGGAAAACAAACCCCTTCTCCCCAACAAGCATGGAAGGTTTCTAAACTCGAGTTGACAACAGCTCGGGTAGAAAACTCTTCTGCTCTGGACTATGAACTGGGAGGCTCTCTCTGAGAGTCCTCGCTTCCTCCCCAATAGCGGCCAGGCGGTCAATGTAGAGCCGCCGGACGATGGTGGAGGATCCCCGACAGGGGCTGATCTGAGGACTGCTCTCCATAGAAGGGAGAGAGGCCGACCGTCCAGCAGAGACAGAAGAAGAGGAAACCAAGGTCTCCTCGGCCAGCAAGGTGCTATGAGCAGAAACCCACGCCTGATCCTCCTGAATCTTCCCCAGGAACTGAGGAATTAAGGAGATCTGCGGAAAGGCGTAACCCCAGAAGTTCTTCCCTGAAGGGAGAACGCATCGAGGGCCCAAGCTTCCGGATCTCGCACTCGAGAGCAAACTCGGGAGGCGATGATTCAGAGCTGTCGCAAACAGGTCTATCTCCAGATGGGCGCAGACTGAACTGAAGTAGTCGAAGACCTCTTGATTCAGTGACCACTCGGAGGGGGGACACATGTCCCGGGACAGCAAATCTGCAATCAGATTGTCCCGCCCGGGAACATAGGAGGCGATCGGAATCACTCGGTGAGGCCGACACCACTCTTAAGTTTGGCGGTTAGATCGTTCAGGGTAGCGGGAAGAGTCCCGCCCTGCCTGTTGATGTAAGCAGCAACAGAGGTGCTGACCGTCAAAATCAGGACGGAGCGACCTACAAACATGTTCTCGAAAAGGTGGAGAGACATGAGGACTGCCATCAATTCCAACACAATAAGTGGGGCAAGGTGCACAGGTGTGACCAGTCCCCCGAGACCACCTGGTCCGAACAGGGCGATAAGTAGGCGTTTGATCTCCTCGGTGAGAGGAATCCACACCTTGAGCGAGTCTACACTGGGCTTGAAAACTTCAGAAGATGAAGTTGGAAAAGGCCTCATATGAAGCCAACAGTCTTTGAGGACATCCCTATGGCTCGATAAGTGGTCCAAGAACTGGTGCCATCGGCCTGCCCGAACTCGACGTAAGAGACGAAGAGATCGAGCTAGAAAGACAATTGCGTGAATTCTCTCCCGACTGGGGCGGGTAAGTTGGTTCACAATGTCTAATTTCCGCACTCTAGGTAAATGAGTCTGCGGGTAGGAGTCAACTCCTACTTGTCCCAGTTGGCTATGAATCGTACTTCTTGCGTAGTACGGAGAAGTAGGGCCATGTGCGACTGAAGGACGGACACAGAGCTCGCCACCAGGAGCCAGTGGTCCAGGTAAGTGAAAAGTCTCAGACCGCGATCCTGAGGGAAGCGGCTAGGGTAGAGACTGCTCGAGTAACACTCGAGGAGCCGGTTTCAGGCCGAAATTTAAGGCCTCGAACCGGAAAGTTTCGCCTTGAAGGAGAAACCTAGAAGGTCCCTTGAAGAAGGGTGTATCGGTATGTGAAAGTATCTTTCAAGTCTACCGAAATAGCCACATCTGACGGTCTGATCGCCGGGAGAATCGAGGCCAAGGTTTCCCTGTGGAAAAACCTCTCTTGGTATGAAGGAATTGATGACTTCCATATTCAAGATCATTCTGAGCTTCCCCGAGCATTTGGGAATATAAGATAGGGGAGAGGCACAACTGGGGTGGTCTCTTACCCTTTCGATCGCGCCCTTTTCCAGCAGCTCTTGAATCTCGGTGGAGATGTGCTCTAGAAAGGGGGCGATAGTGTAGGAGGGTTGTGGCGGACGGTTCCGTGTGGGAGGGGCTTTGCGAAAAGTATGCAGAAGCCTCCTCGCACGAAGGGGAGCACGAAAACGTCGTCGGTAATTCCTTCCCAGGCGGGAAGGTATTGAAGACGGCCGCCAACCCTCTCCTCCAACGCTCGGGGCGCACCTGTGCACGGGGCAGCTGGAAGCGCCACCGCGTCTAGGAGGCGGAAAGACAGCCTGGGCCTGCGGCTTAGGAGCCGAGGACTTAAGGCGTTTCAGAAGTTCCGTCGCCTGCTTGCGTGAATCAACCTCAAGTTGAATCACATCAGGCCCCTTACCTCCAAAGAGGTGAAGGCCGGAGTGCGGGACCCTGGCCAGGAGGGCAGGTATGTCCGCATCCGCACTGCCCAGAGAGGAAAGCGTAAGCTTCCTCCTAGCATTGGTGGCTATTGCTGTCGACACAGACAGTTCCAACCACAACGAGCCTGTCCAGGACAAGGCTTCGTCTAGCAACAGGATGTCCGAGTCGGACATCTCGAGGTGCTGACTCCTAGCGCGAAAGGAAAGGAGCCTACCCAAGTGGGCAGTCAGCCTCAGGCCAGTCCTGGAATGAGCTTCCATTAAGGACGGGAGCTTCTCTATTTGGCGTAAGGTGTACTCTTAAAGTTGACACCAAGCCTACCACCTACATGTAGGAGGTCACTGGAACAGGACTTCCTCGTAATTTAATCGAGTGTCCTGTCGAGAGAAGGTGAAAACCCAGCCGAGGGACGGTTTTACAACGAGCCTGTCCTTGGACAAGGGGCTTCGTCTAGCACAGGATGTCCGAGTCGGACATCTCGAGGTGCTGGCTCCTAGCGCTAAGGGAAAGGAGCGTACCCAAGTAGGCAGTCAGCCTCAGGCCAGTCCTGGAATGAACTTCCAATAAGGACGGGAACCTCTCTATTTTGGCGCAAGGTGTACTCTTAAGTAGACACCAAGCCTACCACCTACATGTAGGAGGTCACTGGAACGGGACTTTCTCGTAATATAATTCGAGAGTGTCCTGTTTAGAGAAGGTGAAATCCCCGGCCGAGGGACGGACCCTACTAAGGATGCAAGAGGCTGTGAGGCGAAGTCATTGAAGACTCGCTTACAGTCCTCCGTAAGAGGGATGCCCTTGGAGGGACGCTCACCTTGAAAAAGGAGAGACGGATGTCCCGGATCAGCCCGACTCTGTAAAAGTGTCGGGAAGAAATTTCTCCAGCAGGGCTTGAGTCTTGAGTCTCTACCGCCAAGGACCCAAAGGTCTGGGGTGTAATCTCAGCCTGTGGAGAGGCATCATCCTCCGAAAATCCAGACTGAAACCTGATCCCAAGAAGGGCGGTGTAAGCAGTCTCAGGATTCCTCCCCAGGCGGAGCACCAAGTGCCGCTGGAATGGGAGTAGCCCCGACCGGACGATCAAAGCTGAACGTGGTCGAGAGACGCCCGAAGTGGGGCGGTAAGGCTCTAGTGTGTTGGAAAACAAACACAATGAGCCAGATACCTGAGAAAAGGAACCGGATCCCAACCCACTAGAAGCAGTGGTGGTAAACAAGGGAAAAACCAGTGTTCCTAGCCGGATAACCGGTAAAAACCGGTATCCGAACCGGATATCCGGTATTCGAACCGGATATCCGGCAAAAACCGGTATCCGAACCGGATATCCGGTATCCGAACCGGAACCGGTATCCGAACCGGATCCGGTATCCGACCCGGTATCCGAACCGGACCTGGGTCGGGTCGGGTACAGGTATCCCCCCTTCCCCCTTGGGGGGAGGGGTTGGAGTCAGGCGTGGTGGGGAGTACAGACACAGAGTCTGACCAACCACTCCGCTCCACAATGATCTTGAGATAATTCAAAAGTTCATGGGAGACGCCTAACTCAGAAGTGGTCGCCCCTTGGGGGCTAACCTTCTTCTTCTTGGCCCCCCCCCCCCCCCCTGACACATGAGGTGAACACACAGTCGGTGTCAGGGGGAGAGAGTCCGCCTCGCCTGTTGGCTGGGCAGTACTCTGGCGCTTACGCTTCTTGGGCAGGTGGGCATGTTTATCGCCCCCTTTACCCTTAGAAACGGGCACCGCCTCCGTAGTAGGCCCTGAAGGGAGTACTTTTGGAGGATCACGACTCTCTTTTTCCCTTACCCGCCTTGCTTGTTGTAGAAGCGTGCGGAGAGACAAAAGGAGCCGATCCCTGAGCAATCACACCTATGGCTGAAGAGCGAGGAATGATGCTCGAGCGAGACGAACTGTGGGCAGGGATAACACCCACAGTTTTATCGGTGAGAGGTATTGGCCGGAGGCACTCACTCCCACCGTTATACAAGTCTCTATCTTCGAGAGAGGTATTGGCCGTTCCCAGCACTCACTCTCTCGGTTTTCCCCGCATGAGTTGGTCGTCAAAAAAGACAGCGAACTCATAACGGGGCGAGCCGTACACGAAGTAGGCCCTAACTTACCTTAGTCGAAGCTCCGTGGAAGTTATAATGTTGGTGCGAGATTAAATTCTCGCAGCCAACCCTTCCAAGGCTGGGCGAGTCCCCTTATAAGTATTAAATACTGGGGAACGCCAGCCGAACGGAGACCTCGACATGGCTGAAAATAAAGACAAGCAACAATATAGAAAACCATATATAGTAATAAATTTATTATTATTACAAAACAGTATAGATCTATATAAAGGTAACAACCAACTCACAAGACGGAGTGGGAATAAACTCCTATTACGGAGCACAATGTATGATAAGACCGCTTGTCTAAGCGCGTTGAATCAACCACCTACTGACACGGGGGCTAGCCCGACGCAGTGTACTAGTACACCGTCTGTGAAAAAAAAAAAAAAAAAAAAAAAAAAAAAAAAAAAAACCCGAAAGTGAGGAAAAACGGCAAAGTAATTTCATTAATTTACCGTGAAGGAGGTAGACTCAGGAAAAATCCGATACACCAAAATGAGTGTGAAAACATGGTGAACGGGATTTTTATTGCGAAAGGCAACCAAAAACACTTTTGGAGGTAAAAATCTCGCAATTTAGGTTAAGACTTAGCTTCATAGATGTCACTTCTCTGACGGGCGAGAACGGAAGAGGAAGAGTATGGCGGTGGCGCGATTGGATTGGTGGACGGGGAGTACGCGCGCGCAGGCAGGGGCTGCGCGTTTTAGACTTAGGTTTTCTCGAATGACGGCATAGTTTGGGAAACTAGCAAATAGGTAGATACATCGATTTATTGATGGAAAACATAACACAAACTGAAATGACGCTGGACGCAAACCCTCTTTCCACTTTGGTTATATACACCTTGTTTGGAATATTCGGCATCGTCGGTAACGGTCTCGTACTCGTTGTTATCGCCCTAGTCGACGATCTCCGTGGAGTTACGAACCTTTTTATCGCAAACCAATCCCTGATCGATCTATCTTCATCTGTTGTTCTCTTCGCTAACTTTGTCATACCTTTACCAACATTGCCGTCAGGTCGAACAAACCTTGCCCGATTTCTCTGCCGATTTTGGTACACCAAGTACCCATTTTGGTCCCTCATAGTCGCAAGTTCCCTTAACCTTACATTCATGACTCTTGAACGCTACTATGCGGTTTTTTACCCAATCCGTTTTCGAAATCAGACCAGTTCTAGAAGCCTGAAACTTATTGCATTTCTCCCTTGGATTATTGGGTTACTTATTCAGCTCCCGTCAGGTTTTTTTGTGCGTGTGGAGGGAGAAGAGTGTATTTTCTTTTTCTTCTCAGACCCTGCCTTCAACTATGGATTTGGACCTGCTGTTGTTTTTCTGGAATTCATCTTACCTCTATTCGTCATGATCTTCGTATATGTATCAATTATCGTAAGACTGCGAACAGATGCGATTAGGAAATTCCATTCTAGGCGCCGTCGAGAAAAATCAGATTGCGAACGAGAGCTGGGGGCAGCCACCGATTATCGAAGCCGCGCTAGAAGAAACACCGTGAAAACAATGTTGATTGTGTCAATCTTTTTCATAATTTGCTGGTCAACGAATCAAATTATAGCCTTACTGGGATGCTTTGGTGGCGGAATTGACTTTAATAGCTTGCTATATCGAATTTCAGTTTTTATGGGCTTTGGAAATATGTGGATTAATCCTTTCATTTACTCCTTTCAATATCGTAGGTTTCAAAGTGGTTTCAGAAAGATATTTTGCAGGAAAAAAAGAAAACCAATGTCTCCAGAGCTTCATACAATTTCCAATACTCAACACGCTCGAGAGAAAGCTTGAAGCTGATCTTGCGTTCTGGTATTGTGCTTGTGTAAGTGGATGTCATGACCGTACTTGTACTGTTTGTTTTTGTGTTTTTTTTCGGGGGGGGGGGGTTGTCTTATTTCTTTGTTTCTACTTGCTAGCTTTTTAAACAGTCTGTCCACACTCTTAAACGAGTTGGATGAAATTTTGGCCAATATTGGTTAAAAAAACGAAGCATGCATGTTTGTTGGGTAAAATGTAACCTAGTATTGAGTGAAATGTACCCTCCGATTCGTAAAATTTACCAAATATTGGGTAAGATTTACCCAGTAAGCATGAATATTCCCCCTTTTACCTAATATTAGGTAAATTTTACTTTTTCGAATGTAGTGAGTGGTACAGATTTGGAACCACTTTAAACCACTTCCTATCGAAATAGAATTCCATTATGATGGAGTTGAGTTGTGATAGTAACTGCAGCAGTAGCATTAAAGTATTCACAAAGAAATTGAACGTACATGGATATCGAGCGGTGGCTTATTTTCTCAGATTTCATTTCATGTTATTGTAAGGATCGTAAACTTCCAAGACATGAAGATCAAGCAAATAGCATTGGACGGCTTATTTCAAATGCATAAGAGATATTAAAACTTGAATAGGATTTCATGAAACATGTGTTTAATTTTTTGCTTTTAAACTGTTTATCCACATGAAAACACTATTCCATGGTGTCAAATTTAAAGGAAAGACAGTGCTGGGAATGCAATGGATTTGGTATAAATGAATTTTCCTGATATATCTTATTGGTCTTATAAGACCATAAATGATGCAGTCTTCTTCAAATCTTCTTTAATTGTCAAAAAGGAAAACAAAGGTTAAAGTTAGCTTTCTGTCTGGATATATTTGCCTTCTCGTTTGAAAACAACTTTCTCATTTAGGAATTTCCCATGATTTTTGTCTTTGTCGACTAGAAAATTAACCAATGGGTTTTATATGATATCAATTTCTAACACTAAGTATGTTCCTCTGAAGTTTTTGTTCAAGCTGTCATTTAAGAGTAATTTGTTTTGTTATTGTTTTTTCTCCCTTTAAATAATACAACTTGGGGACTATTTCATCAGTTTGATGAAATGATGATAATTCAGCAAACCCCCTAAACACTGAATATTCATCGCTGACGGATGATTTCGTTTTATTAATACTCCCTTCGACTTTTTATCAACATAGCTGTGTATATAGTGAAATCATTTTAATTCTTTGTTCTTTATATTAAAAAAAAAGGACACACCATTTCAAAACTTTTTAAAATTCCAAAATAATTTTTCAGACGCCAACCCTGTAAATTATGTAAATAATGCAAATATACATATATATATCGCAAAATAAGATATTCAGGCAAAATATGTTTACTGTATTAATCATTAGACCTGTGTTGCACCAAAAATTTACCATTTATTAGAATAGAAAGAATGTTATCTTGATATCTTGTGAAAAAAAAAATATGTTTGAGAAGTTAGGGTCGAGATGGAAATCTTACTAATAACTTGTTTATTATATACGAGCTTTGAATGATTCTTTCTATTGAACATTAGATGATTATTTGCTCATCACTTTGTTACCATAGGGGAAAGCCATTGTTTATTGTTCTGATGACCATAGCTACGTTTCTCACATTTTGCATAGAAAAAAGTAATGAAAGGAAGAATATTACTGTGGGTCGTATTGGACTTAATTTTCTCCAACGTTCAAACAATTAAAACAAAGTTTTTATAGAATGGAAAAATATATATAAAATGGCTAGAAAAGTCTAGGTAACTTATAATACCGTGGGTTTTGAAAAAAAGTCATAGAGCTAAAGCTAGATGGCTGTGTATTCCTATATACTTCATTCATTTAAAATTGAAGCAATGTGGTATTGTATAATAAAAGAGATTTAATGCTTGGGAAAAAGAATTAAAGTATGCTAATGCCGGCAGTGTCCATTGAACTATTTCAAATTATTGTGATACGAGAAATGTGGATGAATATGTTGAATGAAGCCAATGTATGATGTTTAAACGATTGTAAGTATTTGGATACGAGACATGTTTCCATTTCATCATTTATGCACCATGTGTAGGAAGATATTATTAGCATTATTTTCAATTTTCACTTTTCAGGGATAGCTCATTCCTGTTAAATATTTGTGGTATGAAAATTATACATTGACATTCTTTGTAAGTCGTTATTTTGTCTACATATGTACGTTGAACAGCCCAAATGTCAGTCTAATAAAATTTGTATAATGTCTGACTCGTTGGTGTATATTAAGTTGGCTTTTTAGAACGATTTGGGACGTTATGTAAATAAACATATTATATACTATATCCCGAGTATTGATATTTACGAAACACAGCAGAGTATGATATTCTATGTTTGTGTTAGGAAACTAGATAGAGTGATCATGTACATACTATCATGCAAATAGGATAAACGTGACACTTTTTCAGTAGATAGAGAAAATATGAATTATTCATGACAAATATACAGGAACGCTAACAGTTGATATTTAAAGTGTGTCTTGGTGAAGTAATAAATGTATTTTGCATTATGGTTTTATTATCACAATATTCATCATTATGAGTGCAATATCGAGTGGTTGAGATTTAGCAGTTTGTAATTGTAGACGATAGAAGTGTAAGTTTCACCAAAATTATTTTGCCTTTTCACTCAAGTAAACAATGAATTCACTAATAAAAATCTCTCACTAAAAACACACAAACCATGGTTTCAGTTTGATCTCTCTGTCGTACAAAGTAACACCTAAAAACCTCTAACGGTGCTGCGAAGTATCTATATTTGTTTTTGTTTCTTTCCCTTTCTTTTTCCTCTCTCTCTTTTGTTAATACATTTATTCTTAAACTGTTTGTAGATATTTTTGTTTAAAAAGAAACCGCATCACATACGGAGAACTGCGGCTCTCTAAACATTTATTTTAAGATGACAAATCAGAAGAATTACTAAATTACTAACCCCAAAAGACAAATTAGGAAAATTATTAAGAAAGTGAATATTTGTTTAATAAAGTTAAGAAAACTGCATAAAGATAGGAAGTAGAAAGAAATTAAATCGATCAGACGGAGAAAAAGCGGAAATGGAGTAAGAGAAATAATCTTCCAAGAAGGAGAAAGAGAGGGAGAAGGGGGTGTATAGAGAGGGAGAGAGAGAGGAAGAGAGATAGAAATAAGAGGAGAGAGCGTAACAAAATGAAGTACCGGTATGAACAATTATAAACAATACCACTAGATCCCTTAAGAGAATAAACCGAAGTTTTACTTAAAGATACAATATGTCCTGAAGTAAAAAATTGTGTTCAATCTCTTAAGTATCTCATGGTATAAATCGTATACTTGATTTCTGACATAAAATGTCATAATCAAACAGCTGTTCGAAACAAGATTTCGTGTTCTTTTGCTGAATTCAAAGTAATTTATTTTATACATGTATACAATTATACTATTGTAACAGCCTATGAAATAAATTTTATATTTTCTTTGTTTTCTTAAGCCCTTAAAACCATCGGAGGTCTGATCATCTGAATTCATTCTGCTGTTTCCCGTTTGGTTTTGATATTTGTTTTGTTTTGCCTGGACATTGCCACACTAAAGATAATCTTGAATTAATATTCCGCATGATACACGTTTCGAAAGTTTGCCAATCTTTCCGTTGGGCGATAACTGAAATCAAAAAGAAAAAAAATCTCGGTCAAAATTCTCGATCTTTACCTCTCTCTCCCTTTCACTCTTTTGTTGGTCTATTTTTATTTATCTCTCCATATTTCCCCCTTCCTTCCTATCAAACTGCCTTAAACGTATAATAGTACTTTGGATCTTATGACTTTGATTTTTGCTGAATTCAAAGTAATTTATTTTATAAATGTATACAATTATACTATTGTAACAGCCTATGAAATAAATTTTATATTTTCTTTGTTTTCTTAAGCCCTTAAAACCATCGGAGTTCTGATCATCTGAATTCACCCTGCTGTTTCCCGTTTGGTTTTGATATTTGTTTTGTTTTGCCTGGACATTGCCACACTAAAGATAATCTTGAATTAATATTCCGCATGATACACGTTTCGAAAGTTTGCCAATCTTTCCGTTGGGCGATAACTGAAATCAAAAAGAAAAAAAATCTCGGTCAAAATTCTCGATCTTTACCTCTCTCTCCCTTTCACTCTTTTATTGGTCTATTTTTCTCCATATTTCCCCCTTCCTTCCTATCAAACTGCCTTAAACGTATAATAGTACTTTGGATCTTATGACTTTGATTTTTGCTGAATTCAAAGTAATTTATTTATACAATTATACTATTGTAACAGCCTATGAAATAAATTTTATATTTTCTTTGTTTTCTTAAGCCCTTAAAACCATCGGAGGTCTGATCATCTGAATTCACCCTGCTGTTTCCCGTTTGGTTTTGATATTTGTTTTGTTTTGCCTGGACATTGCCACACTAAAGATAATCTTGAATTAATATTCCGCATGATACACGTTTCGAAAGTTTGCCAATCTTTCCGTTGGGCGATAACTGAAATCAAAAAGAAAAAAAATCTCGGTCAAAATTCTCGATCTTTACCTCTCTCTCCCTTTCACTCTTTTGTTGGTCTATTTTTCTCCATATTTCCCCCTTCCTTCCTATCAAACTGCCTTAAACGTATAATAGTACTTTGGATCTTATGACTTTGATTTTAGGTTAAATGCCCTCTATAAAAAAAAATATATTAATTATGTGTCCTGAAGGTAAACAAACTATTATTTTGCTATATCCGAGTGTCCCCAAAAAAGTGATACACATTTAAAATGGCCCCCAAATATAACTTTTTATCGAATTTTGGAAAAATTTATATATATATGGATAGCTGAAAGTCTATCATATGACACCAAAAAGTCCGAAAATGTTGTATGCTTCAGTGAGCACTGCCCACTTTCGTATTATCTGTTGTTGATGTCTGTGGTAATTGTAGCGGTGCTCCTGGTAGTTCATGTTGAGGGGGGGGGGGGGGGGGGGGGGGGTGGCTCTGTGTGTGTGTGTGGTCGTGTGCGTGTATACATACATGTTTTCGCATTCAAACCGATGACATCGAAGAAAGAGAACAATGGGTCATCGGTTGTCAACAATTATTGGTGAGATTTATTCCGTCAATGAATTTTGTGACGCAATTCAATAGTGGAGTCATCGGTTGAAATGCGAACAATAGAAAACATAGATGTGTGAGCTTGTGTGTGTGTGTGGGAGACGTGTCACAATTCCTGGTGATGCTTTTTCATTGTCATAGGTCCATCCGTAGGCATTTTGCTCCATTCCAAACCATTCATCCCATCTTTCCTTGCTATCCATATATATTTTTTAAAAATCCCAAAATTCACTAAATTGTTTTATTTGGGGACCGTTTTAAAGGTATATCACTTTCTGGGTCACTCGGGTATAATGTATTTTTATTACATCACTTTTAAAGAAGGAAAGGATGAGGAATTAAGTGTCCTTTAATATCCATATTGTTCTTTCTACCTCTCTCCTTTATCTCTCAAGTCAGCTCAAATTATCGTAACTGCAAGAAAACAACTTTCAGCTTTTCAACTTTCAAGCCTTAAGTTCTCCCCCCAAAAGTAAATAAATAAATTTAAAAATAAGTAAACAAAAATAAATAAATACATAAAAAGTGCCTTCGTTGAAATATCAGATGCTAGCGCTAGCTATAGGGAAAAGAGTTTCTCTATATTCCTCTTTTTTTTTGCGAAAAAAATCTTTATTCACATGTCTTTATGTCTGATTTTTCCAACTCTAATTTTCCTCTCTCTATCCATATCTCTCTCTCTCTCTCTCTCTCTCTGTTTCTTCCTTTCGCCTACTTTTTCTTTCTTATTTGGAATACGTCACTTATTCATTTTATGGATCAATAAGTTTATTTCGAGATATTAAAAAAAAGTTGTTCCGTGCTTCGTTCTGGGGAAGGATGAAAAGTAACGAGTTTAAGATTATCCCTGTATTCCCCCCCCCCCTTTCTATCTCTCTCTTTTCACTATTTCTTTCTTTATAAAAACTGTAACAACCACAGGTCACTTTTATTAAAAAAAAAAATATTTTAAATGCATTTTATCAAAGTATTCAAAGTTTAACCTTTTTTTTTCTTCTTTTTCAGTCATTGATTAGTGCCAAATCAATAAGGAAGATGCATTGAGCAACTTTCTCTACTTTTCTCTTTAGAAAAGACGGCCATACAAGAGAAAATCAATTTTTTAGTCATACACTGTATCTTTTTATCGGTCTTGGTTTATATTTTTCTTTATGTCTCTTACTATTTCGGTTACATTTTTTCTCTCTCTTTTTTCTAATATTTTTCTTAACGTTTACTTGTTGTGATCAAATATTATCAATAAAAATTTTAAAGCAATTTTCCTTTCTACGCTTTGTCCAAACGGGCTTTGTAAAATATACCTATAGAGAGTGAATAAAATCGAGCTTCGCAATCATTCGGATGTCAATAAGTCTATGACTTTTGCTTTTAAGAAATCAATAGTAGGAAGAAACTTCGATCGGTTTTATTCTTATCCTCTTCACTTTCTATTCCCTCCCACTTTTGCCCTCTCTTTCCATCTTTTCCTTCTATTTTCTGCTGTCTAGCCTATTATGTCTAATGGCTATCGATTTTTTTTCCATTCACAAAAACAGCAAATAAACCTTCAAATTCATTTATTCCAGTTATATCGGGCTTCTTCTTGGCTTTGTTAAACATTTTTTAAATAAAATCTTTCCGGCCTGATACTATCTAGGGTACGGTTATTAACCTTCATTTCATTTCAAACACGTATTCTTCTACAAACGGCAAATCGATATGTTTGTAGTATATATTACTAAAAAGTTTCTCGATCTTTTGAGCAAGAGCAAGGAATCGGGAAAAAACTTATTCAATTTTTCAATGTACCTTTATCCGTCTAGATTATTTCTTTCTCCCTCTCTCTCTCTCTCTCTCTCTCTCACACACTCTCTGTCCTCTTATGTTATCTCTTTTTTTTTCTCTCTCTCTCTTTCTTTGTTATATACAAGTACATATATATTTTTATTGTACAGTTTTCACTCACCTTTAACATTTTCTCTACAACGGAAAAAAACCATATTTTGTCATTGACATGATTGATAAAGCATTGGTTCCATATCTTATTCCTTTCTGTTCTTTTCCATTTTTCCCTCTCCGTCTCTCTCTCTCTCTCTCTCTCTATTTCTCTCTCAAAAGGTTTAGGAGTTTGAGAAATATTATGTGATTGAGTAGGCAAAAAGTATATCAAGAGTGCATAATTAACGGCCTCGCCAACAAGTTTGACTACAACATAAAAGATTCTACCACTAATTATTAACTACAATTTAATTCAGATTTCAGAAATTTATATTGATCAAACTTGATCAGTAGAAAATAGTTGATACAATCAGGGTATGTGACAGTTTTTAAAGGGTTTTTGATAAAAAGCGCTTTTCTCAGAGGAGAAAAGGGTAGCTGTTATGAAGATGATGATGTTGACGACGTCGATGAGATTGAGTATGTTCTGTATTCTTCTTTCATTATTATTGTTTGGAAAAAAAAATCATTTGAATGTTTTGATGTACTGTTTAATACAATCACAGTGCAATGCAGCATGGCGTGTGAGTAGATTTAATTCAGAAGGTAGAGAAACCCGATTTTATTTTTAATACAACCTAATGAGAAATGAAATCATTACATATTAAAGTATAAATCAATGTTAACTTTCGATGGTAATTTCCCTAATTTAAAACTAGACAGAAATAAGTGAAAATGACCTCTTTAAAGATTTATGAAGGGACATTGCCGGGTTTTTTTTTTTCTAAATTAGGGACAGATGTGAACTTTATGGTTATCTAAAACAAACGATTTTTGTAAAAAAAGAGAGCATGGGGGAAAGATCCTTCGAGAATGTTTAAAACTCTAAACAGATTATCACGGCCTTCAAAATATATAACACCGTGTCATCTGCATTGCTTTGATTTCTGTGTTTGCTTTTATTCCTGTGATCAGTTTGATCAGTTTGTGCGTCGAACGCGTCCGTCGTACTGCTAGGATTAAATTTCGGACTGCACGAAGCCGACCATATCTCGCACGAGAGCCCGAGCTCGGGCGGAGGTGCATGTGGCGCGGCGACCAGTCTGTCCGAAGTTTATGCCCCGTGGGGCAACGGCATGATCAGGTTTACGATCACGGTGCCCTCTCGCTGCATAAAAACGTCCACGGTCTGCGGTTGAGTATCCCTTTAAGACTCAATATTTCACTGCATATGATGAAAAGGAATGAACAGTCTTGAATTACACAGAACAAAACTCTAAAATATTATGAGGCATAACTATTGTTCGTCATACACGAACATGCATCTTTGTATAAAATGTAATCCAATTTACGAGGCCAATTTCAAATGAAAAACCTATAAAAATCGCATATGGTCTGTTCGGTTATCATTACATCGAATGCCTTTTCAAAAATCTTCAAAAAACTACAAAAACAACACTATTTAGTAAAGCAGGCTGATCATTTTGATTCGTAACTTCTATTGTATCTAACGCTAACTGAACATTATTCCCCATAAATCTACGCGTTAAAATTAATGTTTAATGATAGCATTCGTATTAAGATGCAATGGCAACAAATTTGTAGTCATTTTTTTTTAAATTGAAATCGTTCTTCAGTTATTCAAGTACCAGTACGACTTTTCGAGAAGCTGGCGAGACCAACAAAATACGGGTCTACCTTTTCCAAAAGTTGGCCCGTAGCCCGTAGACATTGCACAACCTCCGCACGGGCGCGGAGGCCTTGCACTGATCGTACAGCAAACGCACGATTTTTTCGGTGAACATGAGGGGGAAAAAAATCGCAAAGAGAGTGTACACTCATGGGACATTCGCACGGCCATGGCACAGATATCGCAATGTTGCCGCTCGCTGTCCGTGCAGTACCCGTGATATTGAACAGTCATCCTGCGGCAACCCACAGCTACTGCACCATGGCCATGCAGCCACCTTGAGACAGGCCAAACATTTTTCAGACGTGCTCCGTACGATATCCATGGGGAGCCTGCGGAGACTTCACCGCAACTGCACTGAAATTGCACAATTTCCGTACAATCTCTGAGCAGCCTCTGTAGGGATTTGCCTCGGCCTGCCCTCGAGGGCCAATGCAAAAATGACACCGATGCCCATAATGTAAACATAAATACCGTAGCCCGTAGCCACCTACGATGCCCCCAAATCGCATGGAAAATTGTAGACCATTTATCGTACGGCAAATGGGGCAAATGTAAACTATAGGCATTATCTGCGAACATCGTGTAATTTCTTGTATTGGACCCGGGGGGCAGGCTGAGGCAAATCCGTACAGAGGCTGTTCGGATATTGTACGGATATCGTCCAATTTCAGTTGCCGTGCAGCCTCCGCCGAAAAATCGTGCGTTTGATGCACAATCAGCGCGAGGCCTCCGCGCGATGTCCGTGCGAGCATTGTGCAATGCCACCTACGACATAATTATGTCTACGGGCTAGGCGGGGCTTACGATTTTTGTCAAATTTGTATACCTTCCCGCGAAACAAAATCGTAGAGGTTGCGGAGCCCCTTAATCCGTACGAAAATCCCACGGCCGCCTCCTGCCTCCGCGCCGAGGCCGCACGGAAAAAAGGATACGGGCAGGATACGGGCTCCGTAGACCAATCGCAGGCCAAATGTAAACTTTAGGCGTTATCCACTGGTAGAGATGAATGCTTAGTGGCGATACCTCAGTCACACCGCCAAACCGACTCCAAGCCGACCATTTCCTGGATATTAGGGTAATGCCATCTTATGCTCTGCGTGACTGGGGGTAGCAATCGCATAAATGTTATAGTGTGAACTGTAATAAAATGATACTAAATGTTAAAGAGAAGTCTAGGGAACGAAAAACGTTTTGCGAATGTCATGTAAACAATTGCAAATTAGATTTGTTTTCAATATCCACACATCGACTGAAAGGCTGGTCAGACCTCACCGATAACGATATGGCGATAAAATTTATGCGTTTATAACGTATAACAAAAGAAAGTGACTTCACAGAATTTCGCAGCCATGAAATAGTTTGTTCTGTAAAGCACTTTCGACATTTCCTCCATCCCTTCTTCTGCAACTGACGTCACAACGAGTGCATTTATTGGCTAACAGATTTTGTCGTTGAGGTCTGTCCTACAAATAAATCCGAGGGATCTCTACCTACGTTTTCCAGTTCAGTTTCCACATATTAACGGTTGAGCGATTTGGGGACGATGTATAGTTATCATTATCACCTCTTCATTCAGGTTCTTCTGTTGCTGTTTGTAACTTTGTACACGTACTTCTAAACGAGTTCAAATTCGCAGACATGCGACCTCCTTGCTTATCTTTAGTAACATCCAAGACAAAAATTAAAATCACCTTCAATGTAAGTGATTTACAGTCCAATTGTTTGTGGAGGGGGGGGGGGGGAGTGGGGTTTTTTTCCATTTATTTAATTATCTATTTTTTTGGGGGGGGGGTGGGTGGGTATTATTATTGTTATTATCATTACTGTCATTATTATTATCATTATTATTTCGATACTACAGCAAAAATCTCACCAACTATTTCTCACAACACTCAGTAGGATTTATTTTTCTTTGTATTTTACTTCATTTTTTTTTGGTCACAAACAATGTAGTATACAAATTCAACGAAAATAGTACGTAAAAAAAGTTAAAAGGAAATAATAATGCAGTGCCCAAAGCTTGAACAACCCTTTGTAATATGCATTTATTCATTACTTTTTACATGGCAGTGAGGAAAAGGAATGGCATGACATTCAGTAATAGCCTGTATATACAGTAAACTCCATATTATATATATTATTGGAGACAAAATTCGTTTAGAGCAGTATTATCACCTTATCTAAATGATGATGTCACCAACATCAGATAATAGCAAGTTCATAACCATATCATGGAGATACGGCCTTGTCAAAGTGACATCTTAATTGCATTTATCTGGACAGTATTTGTCCACTACAGTTTCCAAATCGACCTATTTTTGGTCATTCGGTGTAATTCAATTGTTTGGGTTCGGTGTATATTTGGTCTGGTGTAGTTCTCGTCGGTATGCCTGGGATATAAACGTGTATTATGCTGTTATCAAATCTTACATCACGTGAAGTTTAGGCTATAGGTCAAAAGTTAAAGCCGTGATATCATCAAAACAAACTCGTACAAACAAAAAACGCTTTAGAAGGTTATTTAAAGAACAAAGACATTAATTTTGTCCGTATGAATTTATCACCTCTTTCATTCCAAGAAACATATTCTTATGATATGACAGTATTTAATTTTTTGTATTTACGGTAAATATTGTCCAAAAAGTAATCATCTCGAAGTTGTGAAGATAACACTATTGTCAATAAAATCAGTAGAAGTGTCCTATGAGTAACTACCTACATGTATGAGCGATATTAAAGATTCAAATTAACGAAAAATAATCATATACATGCTATTGTGATTATATTCACATAAAATCCAAATACATGTAGTGAATTTAAATAAATACTTATAATCAAATGTTTCCTCACTCCATTATAGACTAAATTTCATCATGACATTCTGATTCAATCTGCTGAAGGAACTTTAAGTCTTCTCTACCCATGTCTGTAAAAATAATCCTAATTTTTAAATATCCATCCATCATGATATCTCTTTTTTTCACAATACACATTCATGGCCATATGCTTCATCCCTTTGATTTTTTTAGAAAAAAAAAATTCAATCGTTCGTCTTCCCATAATATTCCAATCCTTGATGAAGGACAGTAAAGTTTTCTTTTTCTTCCTGAAATAATGATGAGCGTAATCTGCTGGCTGACAGAAAGAAGGGTGGTAACTCCATGTATGAGTAAATGCCCTTCTGGCTCGCAGTAGAAATACTGTTAACTACATGAAGAGCCTTCTTTAAACAAAATTTAGGCAACTTGGTTTCATTGAGGTAACGATGATGGCGCTAGTTATTATATTTCATAGGTAGTTGAGAGGTAAAGTCACGTCAACGGAAGTTGCCCCTGATTTCATGAAGCCTCAAACTTGTTTCCTCTTTCGATTTTAGATAACTAGATTTTTTTTTAATCCGTTATTTACGAGAATCATTCATTTCAATAACCGAAATAATTTCACATTTGACCACACACGCTTTGATGTTTGGTAAGCGTAAGACATTATGTTACCCTCCAAAGCAGAGGTGACTGAACTTTTCACAGCGCCATCTTCTTGTAATTCAAGAGCAGAATCTGTATTGTCAAAATTTCTCCCTTTTTCTGTCTTTTCATAGTTTTTGGACACATATGGCGGTTCTGGGATTTGTGAAAGGCTTCCAATTTTGTCAAAGATATGTGAGACCTGGCATATACATTTTTAAACACAGAAATATCCGCATTATCATGCAACATAGACATCATGGACAAGGAGGAGTACAAAGACACTTAGAGATAGGGGATGGGATGACAATTTTATAAACTGTCCTCATTTAAATGTCGATCTGCATCATTATTGAGACGGCATTCTTTATATTAATATAAATTAAATGGTAGGCATACTCCAAAATCGTCGTTTGATATTTCATGTTTGCATGCTATTCGTTCGCTGTCAGCACTTTATTATGATTTATCACTTCAAGTTCTAACGCCCATTGGACCCTGCACAATCGGAATGCAATCCGATTTGCACAGAAATAGCAATAAATGTATTAATTAAATAAATTGTTGGACATGGTACGCCTTAAAGGCGGAGAAAATGCAAAATCAGCTTCGAATCGGGGACAGTCTTTGAGACTAGTCTGACTAGTCTGACGCAGAGGCGGATCGAAAGGATTTGGGAAAATCGGGGGCACGATAGTCAGGATACTCTCTAACCCCCCTAAAACAAGTGATCTGGAATTTGAATAAATAATAATAAGAGACATAATACATAAGTGAGCGCGATAGTGAGAACTGTCCACAAAAACTTTCCTTTGAACCAGTCCGACTGTTTGGACTGTTTCAAAGGTACGAAGGTTATCAGAGGCGGATACTCATTCTAATACCCGAAAATAATGATGTGACTTTTTGTTTCATAAAATGGTGAAGAGGTTCCTTGTCAATTTGATAAATTTTTCCCCCTTCCCAAATTTCATAGATCAAAGATCTTGACGATTAAAAAACGTGCTTTGGAAAGTGCTAATGACGCGTTTTGATTAAAAAAAAATACATAAAAGCAAGGTCAATGATTCCGCTACCAATCATTTGATTAAGATCTATATTTACGTCATTGTATAATAAACACCATTCATAATTGCGTACCTGAGCTTAAACTATACCCTCGTTACGCCCCTAAGAATATTGGGGGGGGGGGTGCAAATAAATACAAAGCTGTTACAAAGCTGTTACAAAGCGACTGAAGAATATGAGATTGCTGCTACGCATAGTGCTGCGACACATAGTTTTGTCAAGGAGTTTTTTTAACTGGACACCGTTCGCAGCTGTCTTCAAGATGGGGGGAAATCTTCTGCGCGTTTCCAGGAGAGGCGCTGAGTGAGTAACATAGATGAGTATTGCGGAATCCAGAGCGACGATCGGGCAACATTAATATGCAGTCAAGACGTTGCTGATGAACAGACTTGTACACTGACCGTAAGTGCAAAGTTGAATTTAAACAGATGCCATTGTACTTGCCATTTGGGATGCTCTGGATATCGTCTGAATCTCTTCTACATGGCGTTTCCTCGTGTTCTTACAGAATACCTTTCGTAGACCTTTCTGAAACCAGCGGTATTGAAATGAATAAATGAAAGGGTTGATCCACATGTTTCCGAAACCGATTATTACAGAAACTCTGTACAGAAGGCTATTCAAGTCCACTCCTGCACTACAGCAAGTAAAAAATACGAGTAAAATCTGATTTGTAAACCAACACAAGATGAACAAGATGGAAACAATTAACATTGTTTTTATGGTGTTTCTTCTTGCCCGACTTCGGTAATCTATAGCTCGCTGCTGCCGGGAACTGGGATCTGATTTTCCTTGACTGCGAAGGGCGTCGCGTCGTAACTTAATTGCAATCGCTGTATAAACGAAGATGATTACAATCACAGGTAAAATGAACTCCAAGAATATGGCTATAGGTTGAAATACTGTCTTGAAAATAGGGTCGGCGAAAAATAGCAAATTACATTCATTTCCCTCAACGCGTGCAAACAAAGCTAAAGTAAGCTGAAACAGAAAGCCAATGACCCAGGGGATAAATGTAATGAGCTTCATGCATCTGGAGTCATGAGTATGAGTCCGAAAACGGATGGGGTAAAAAATGGCGTAAAATCGTTCCATTGTCATCAAAACAAGGTTCATGGAACTGGCGACGATTAGAGACCAGAATGGGTAATTGGTGTACCAGTATTGGCAGAGAAACTTAGCAAGGGCTGGTCGACGTGACGGCAATGGTGGCGGAGGCAACACAAAACCAGCGATCAAGAATACAGATGTGCATAAGTCGATCATGGATTGGTTGGCGATGAAAAGGTTGGTAACACCACGGACTTCATTGACCAATGCGATAACCAGAAGAACAAGGCCATTTCCAGTGATACCGAATACACCAAATAGGGCGTATACAATCGTTGTTGGTAGATTGTTTGTGTCTTCAACTTGGGTCGTGTTGTTCATGTTGATAACGACAGATAGGGAAACCTCACATAATGGCACACTAGTTATCAAAGATTGTAACACGTTGCCAGTGGTCAGTAAAGCGTTAAGGGCGATCCCGACCTATCAATGTATATTGTTTGCCAATTCGACGTGACTTTATATTCTTTAAAACAAACCCAACACATTCATAACACGCATCGTATAAAATTCCCCTATTCTGACAAAATGTTATGAAGCTCTTCGAAAGGGACGAATATTTTGGTGTACATTTTGTAAGGAAATCCAAATGAACTGATTGGGTGTTTGAAAGACCAGTTGTTCTTCCCTTTCCTTGGTAGACCAATAACTACTAAGAAAAAATTAATCAAGTTATTCACAATGTTGTGTCCGGCTGTGCTAAGTATGTAAAATCTCCAATAACTTCGACTGGTCATTGAATTTGAATGCAACACTTATAGCCAGCACCTTGACCTGAAATGAATACAAATTCAGTTTTACGAGAGGTATTAAACCATTTCTTCCGTTTGATCACCTAAATAAAAAGGAATGAGAAAGAAAGAGTGAGAAAAATAGAGGAGAGGGGTGGACAAATTCCCTTTTATTATCTAAAATAACAGTCGTTTCATTAATAGACAATGCTAGACTACTCCGCTGTACACAGATAAATGGAACGAAGACGGGATGGGTCACGTATCTTCCTTATTTGCATCTGTGTTTTGCTTATGACGCATATTGTACCTTCTGTGATTGACATGCAAAATTAGATACTCTGTTCAATTCCAACATTTCGTTTATTTTTTTAAAGTTTTTATGCCCATTTGAATTAAAACAAATCTCGTGACCAGTCATCAATAGAGTTATACAGTAGAGATAAGCCACGTTCATTTGTTCATATATTTTGTGGCAAAATTACAGTAAACTGCACAGAATAATAACCCTGACACTTGAAGCTTCATAAATCGGTGGACTAGCTGAGTTAAACCAGGTCTAACTTTGTCTAGCTCTATGAATACAAGTCTTTAATTTTGATAAACGAACCCATGCTTTCGACAGATATTATAAACAGGGTTAATTATTTTTGCACTTTAGACGTCTTTTGTCACAAGGGGAACAATATAATTATGATGTTAAAACTGATTCGTCCTCTTCTAAGCTTATGTCAATCTGGTCAAAGCTTCTTTCATCTTCTGCGAGTAGTTTACACGCATGATATGCCCTGTGAGCATGAGGCGTCATTTGCTGACATAGGACTTCGTCAGCGACTTTCAAGCACCAGGAGAGCGTGACGTCGTACATAAAGTGAATGCAAGGTGACAACTATGATGTTTTCATTACCAGGCATGTCGGCCAATTGCCTTCAGGGTCTCGATAAAAGCAGGTAACAACGTAAATGATCTGTTTGTACAACGGGCATAAAGCCCGGCTCCGCACCAGGTTCATCTCGATCGTGTCATTACTTGCGCCAATCGATCATGGGAAGGCAACTAAACACCACTACGGCAGTTACTACAAGTATTGTTTGCACTGTTCATTTTGCAAGCAATTCTATAAACGATTTCACTCTTTCATGACGTGCAAAAGACCATACAGTAAACTGACATGGTCCTAACGTCAGCTAATAACGGCAATGGCGCCTGATGTGAGGCGGGCTTAATACAAAGGTATTTAAAAATTTGTGATTTCTTCACTAATTTTGCTAATCAAATTTGTGAAGAAAATCAGTTTTCGGGCCAGTCTGAACATATGAATTTGTGACCCCCGATTTCTTTCACCTAATTTGAAGCTTTTAATCAGCCCGGATCAGCTGTGTGCACATACAGAACCGACTAAGCGTATAATGTCCGCTCAGCTGTGCGGTTGAATCTGATTGGATCACGCTAGGTTCGCGGCCGTTCTATTTGGAGCAAGGGTGACACGGAGCGAGGTGGGCATGGTGGGAGGGACACGTACGGCGATTTCTTTAATTCTGTCAGCAATGATATACTGCACTGAGATTGTTTATAGACCTATAAACACACACAGTTCAATTCGGTTATTATTTTCCTTCTGTATGCATGCATGAGAAAGTAAGCGCAGTGATCCACGTTAAAAACCCCTTGATTTACCTTGAGCAAGAATGGTACTACCCGTTCGCTGGCTACCTTAATGAGGAAATATGTAGCAAAGTACCAAAAATCAGACGGAGGTACCACTTGGTTTAATCTTTTGACGCGGGTTTTTTTTTCATCCAATGAGAATCATGTATATATCAAAATGTTCAGAATGAACTGTATGACTTGAATCTTTTTCCGGTGGTAAAAATTAGCCCACTCCCGGCAAGAAATCGCCAGAGAAAGCCGGAAGCGTTCAGTCAAAAAGTTCGATACCACAGAAATTTTGATGAAAAATGAACAAAGAACAAACGATCGGATCAAAAGATGTGGTTGAAACTAAGGGGGAAATGGCTCATTATTACGGCTTTTCACGGCGGCGCGCGGTGTGTTTGAAGAGTTGACGCTTAAAGGAGAATTAACCTCAAACAATAAAGACGATAGTGTTCAAAGGTGTTATTTATTCCTACTTGTTAGACTATATGGCTTCGCGTCAAAATATACGAGATCGATACGAATCAAGATTTTCTGAGCAAAATTTATCATCTGCTAGCAATACATGGGGGCTGCCATTTTTTTATGTGTACAAGAAGATTTTCTTAATCCAAATGCCCAATTGCCTTTTTCAAAATTAAAAACCCATTTGAGATTAAAAATATAGAATAGATATGTCAATTTATTTTTAAACTGAAGATTTCCTTATATATTTCTGTTGAAAATCGATATTCGCTTAATATAAATCTATTTTCTACATACTGTGACGCAATGGACGGAGCAAATTAATTCAAATTTTATGGATGCTTCTTCCCTGAGCATCTATAGCGGCAAACTATGCATTCACCTGCTTTCGGATAATGGGACTTGAAAAGTCAGAATGCATGCTGCATATATTATGTTCTGCTCTGTTTGGC
The DNA here is from genome assembly GCA_025617745.1 of Heliocidaris erythrogramma. Taxonomy (NCBI): domain Eukaryota; kingdom Metazoa; phylum Echinodermata; class Echinoidea; order Camarodonta; family Echinometridae; genus Heliocidaris; species Heliocidaris erythrogramma. Next base: position 34,152,396 of record CM046873.1, on the reverse strand, counting down.
AAACCCAAGAAAACAGATTTTTGTTAAGCAAAACCAGACAATTTAAAAGTATCATTATAAAGATTTAATTTTTATAAATCATGTAAACACCCACTTTATATTTTTCGTCACATATGGGATTTTAGGTAATGAAGAAAATCAATTTAGGTCTTGGATTCAAAATATCTTCCTGACCGGAACATTTCTCAATGGTTCATGTACAAATCCAAATCAGCAAGAAAATGGCAGCCCCCATGTAAATGAGTAGGAGACGATACCGGGTGTTGGAATATCTTTATTTATACCCTTTTCTAATATCTTATTAGAAAATGATTTAGGCCAATAAGTAGGAATATATTACACCTTTCAATATAAGTAAATTTGTACTCAGGGGTTAATTCTCCTTTAAGTGTATCAAAAATCCATATGTACGAAAATCATCAGTATGTCTGCTTTTAAAGGAGAATTAACACTAGAATAGAAATGTACTTATGTTCAAAGGTGTAATATATTCTTAATCATTGACCTGTATCATTTAGAAATAAAATATCAGAAAAGGGTTCAAATCAAGACATTCTATAGGACACGGTATCATCTGCTAACACTCCATGGGGGCTGCCATTTTCTTGATGACATGGAGTTGTACATGAACCATTGGAGACCGTTCCGGTCAGGAAGATATTTTTAATCCACGAGCTAAATTGCTTCTCTTCGTTACAAAAAAGCCCCATATACAGTATGATGGAAAATGCATAACAGGTGTATACATTTATTTCAAAATTTAAAATTTATAGATTTCTTTTTAAATTTTCCGGTTTTGCTAACTAGAAATCGATTTCTTGGTCTTGCCTGGCAGAGCAGAACATATTTTATACAACGCGCATTCTGACTTTTGAAGTCCATTTTCTCAAAGCAGGTGAATGCATAGTTTGTCACTATTGACGCTCGGGAAAGTCATCATCCATAAATTTGAATTAATTCGCTCCGTCACGTACTTCATAGTATCAAGAAAATATATTGATATTTAGAAATATCGTAATTTTCAAAGAAATATAAAACACATTTTCGTTTTTAGAATATATGTATATATCTGTTAAATAATTTAAATCTCAAATAAAATTTTGTATCAGGAAGAAAGACAATTTTGCATTCGGATTAAAAATATCTTTATGTACACATCAAGAAAATGGCAGCCCCCTGGTATCGCTAGCAGACGATAAATCTTGCTGAGAAAATCTTGATTTATACCCATCTCGTATATTTTAATGCAAAACTATACGTAGGGCAACAAGAAGGAATAGATTACATCTTTGAATATGAGCACATTTATATTTTGAGGTTAATTCCCCTTTAAATTAGTCATAATCGAATAATTGAAAGCTATGTTTTCCCTTTTTTTTTCTTTCACTTTTTTGTGCGATATCACGTTAGATATATAGAATACCCAAATCACAACAACGAGACCAATACAAGACCGACAACCGGGCGAACAAAAAATTATTTTACCCTGAGTGGCCAAGAAACAGTCGGTTTGTTGATCGGTATGTGGTCGGTTTGGCGGTGTGAGTTAGGTATAAGTGTAAAGCATTTGATTATGTGCTGGTATTCTGCAACAAAATGAATAAAGTAAATGAATCCAATCAAGGAATTAGAATGACAAATCGATAAAATATTGGCTTGACTTCAATTTCTTCAGGTATGCCCTCTATTCTCCCATTACAGGAAACTCAGATTCCTGGAAAAAACACATGACGCCGTTAACTCGCTCTGAGTGCGTTTATGCTCAAATTTGTCAGGCCAGAATGAGCGTTTTGAAAGGCGCATAGTTCAAAACAATGTTGAGTCCCAACTCATTTTCGTATAATCGTAGATTCAAAACGCCGATATAAACTCACAGAAGGGTGCGTTTTGAATCGGCGTTTCTCCAAAAAGACGGTCTCTGGGGAAGCATACGCACAATCATTTGTAAACGCGTTTATGACGTCATATAAACGTCATATAAACGTGAAAATCCGCGAACGGCTTGAGCATGCATACATGCGTTTCAAAACGCTCATCCTGCCTTAGCAAAGTAAGCATAAACGCACCTCTCTCACCCTTTCTTTCCATCTGTCTCTGTTTATATAACTCTCTCATTTTCTAATGGGCAAATTCATTTGGATTTTACTTTTTTCAACTTTTTTTAAAGCTACATTTCAGTTTTTATAAATAAACATTTTTTTTCAATTTATCATCTCACTTCTCTTTTTTCAGATTGATACAAATACATTTTAAAATTGCAAATAAACTGCCTTTTCTATACAATCTTCTTGTAAGCTAGTAAGTACAATCGCTATGTACTTCCTTCACATCTGCCTGTATATTTATGTAGGGCCTATTTATGACAAAAAATAAGTACAGGAAGAACGCATGTGTTGATTTTTCATATTTATTTTCCTCAATATGTTCTGGTTCACACATAAAATTAAGAAATAAACACAAGTTTTTAATAACAAAAGAGAAGTTACTGTATTGATAGACACTAGTATATACGTATACATATTGTCTTTTATGAACACATATAATAATTAATTTGGAGGTACATAAAATTATGAATTAATGATAACAAAGTACGTGCCAATCGAGATATTCGAACAAAAAACAAAAACGACAATCATAAGAAACTACAACAGCTTAACACAGTTTTTTTATTATATAAATTGCTTTCATTACATGATGTGTGGAATAACTTCAGTGCATTCTTAAGAATAAAGTTTTTGATCACGCCTGTATTTCTAAAAAAGATAAAAAACTAAAAAATTCTAGGCATGGAAAACTTTTATCACACCACTTGAAATGGCAAAAAACGGGGTCAATTACTATTTCGAAAATAGTATAGTCCTTTAGAAAATGTTAAATTACAAATAAAGTTAGATTACACCTTAGCTGTCAGACGTCAAGTATCCAATGCATCGTCCCCTTTTCGAGCATCGAGAATGATGTATTTGATGGGTTTCGTCCGAGTCAGTATACGAGGTTTGTAATAAATATTGTCACAGTTTTGTTTCAATCATAACCACAGAGAAAATGTTACGTTTTTGCATTATAAACAATAACTTATATTCTCATTCTACAGTTCATTGCACTCGCCAGCTCGAGCGCTAATTAGATTGCTCTCACATTCAAAATATGACAAAAGCTGAAATGTTCGGGCAGGAATATTTGTGTGTAGTCTCATAAACACATTTCTATGTGCAGTGCATGTGAATCTCAGCAGGATTGAGTCAATTTCTTAACATTTTGGTGATTTCAAAAAACTTGCAGCATACACCTTATGTGCTATAAAACCGACCTTTCCCAATTGCTTTGAGAAAGTTTCTGTCACAATAATCTCAGGACCAGAACTCAACTCTATCTTTGAGCACTTTCGTGTAAAAAAAGAAGAATTATAATAATTTTTAAAAGCATATTTACTTTTATTTATACATGGTTTGGTATTGCGTTGTTTTATTTCATATAAAAAAAGTAACTCAATATACCAAAATCAAAGACTTACAACAATAATACAATGATTGAACGGATGGATAGCCCATTTCAGAGCCATTAACCTAATGGCTCTGTTCTTCCATGGGGTCCAAAATACATAATGATTAATACATAACTAATAATGTTACACAATATTGAGGCTAAATTAAAATACACTAATCTAAAGTAAATTAAACTAAACCAAACGAAAAACAATGATTAAGATCTATTCAGATTACCCCTCCCAGCCCCTACACTATAGCCGAACAAATGCGACCCACCCTATCCACCCACCCAGCTCACCAATAACCTGCAAAAGTTTAAATTATGCTATTTCATTTAGTCCGTTATTACATTAATTATGTTTTCGGGAGGAGCCAAGTGAAAAGCGGAATTCAAGTATCCAAATAAGTATCATTGAACATGTTTACAGATCAAACTTACTGTGCCTAACTGACAGAGTTTAAGAGGTATATCATTGTGGAACTGCTTTCCTAAACGGCCATGTCACAATATACCAAGTACACGACAATATTTTAAAGACTGACATGCAGCAAAAAAAAAATATAATCCCTTGCAGAAATGAGAAACAAATAAATAATTTTACGTATATATGGGCCGCGTCCGCGACGCGAGAAAAGGGCCCTTAGCGCTGCAGAGAACTTAAGCGGTAAAACCGCGCGAAAGCTTGCAGTGTATTGTGTGTGCATGCAGCGCGCGTGTGGAGTTAGTTCGCTAGCAAAAAAAACAAAAACAAAAACAAACAAACAACAAAACAGTCCATGCTGCCGTATGCTAGCAGGCCTAATCTAATCCTAGAGGTTCTCTGTTCTAACCTAGTATCAGTCCATCCACTTTGATTTGGGGCCTGCTGACTGCTGGTATATCAAACGTTGGATCATGGATGAATCGGTTATAGCATTTTAAACATTTTTATTTCAATAAAATTAGGGGGTTTCGGGGGAACCTTTCGTGCATACGGAATTCAGATCTATACCTGAGATTGTTGTTAGTGCCTGCATGCAACTAGCCTTTTGACAAGGCCTCGTGACTTGGCTATTATCCTCGTCATGCTGTGCCTGAGATGAGACTAGCCGGCGACGAAAAGAATCAACACGGCCCGGGTGAACGCTCGATCGAGCGACTTTAGTCGCGAGGCCTTTTGGAACCTGGCTTTCCATCGTCCGATATGAATTATTCACGAGTTTATATTCGTATGCTAACACGCCTACCGAGGATTATTGACCAATCACAACGGTATCTGCGGGGCTTGCTTTCCATGGTTGATGTACTAGTAGCTTGCACGGGCCGCGCTAGCTCGAGATGAAGGCGAATTTGCATACCAAATGTATGCTGACGTCATGCGAAGATACGTTTGCTGATTGGCTCCTACCTATACGGTAGCAGATCCTCGCTAGGAACAAAGGATAACATAAGAAATACAATCCAGGTTCCAAAAGGCCCTCGGACTCACGTCGCTCGATCGCGCATTCACTGGGCTGGGCGGCTAGTCTTGTTATGCAGCCACTTCTAGCTTACTTGCCGAGAAAAATAGCCAAGTCACGAGCGCCTTGTCAAAAGGCTAGCATGCAACATGCAATCAGCTCAAAAATCGATTTGGGGCCTTTTTGGCACTCTAAATGCGTCACGCGCATGACACGCCTAAAGGATGGGGAAAAGGATACCCTAAACGTGTATTAACCAAAAAAAAAATACCCTTTTTCCTGATTGTGGGCGTTTTTGGTAGCCTAAACGCATCACGCGCGTGACACGCCTTAACCGGCAAAAACTATCCTTTTCACGCGTTTTTCTGGTCGCGCCTGTGTGCAGCAATATATTTGACAACCCCCCTCCCCTCCCCCGGGCTTTTGACACTTTCGTTTCAATGGCTTAGAAACAGAATGGGTGATTTCAAGTACGGTGTGCGGTGTTGGTGTTGGTGTTGAGAGCGGGGAGTTTAGATGGACGATAGCGATCACCATATATCGATAGCCCACTTGTTAGATGATCGTTTTGTGGGTCTATATCGATTACACAAGGAGGGAATATAATTGTTCTACAAGAAACATTTAGTACACAAGATATAGTTAATAATTGGAACTCGATGTGGGAGGGGAACTGTATAATATAGTCACGGTACAAACCACTGTAAAGGGGTTATGATATTATTTGACAGGGGAGTAAATATTAAAATAGAACATACAATTACTGATACAGAAGGAAGATACATTTTCAGTTGGGTTTCTGTAATATCAAGAGGTAAGACTAGGAATTTTTTATTTTCCAGTTGAAAGCAAGGAGGTGGAACAACTAGAGTTTTTGCGCACTATTATACATATCCTAGAAAAAGATGAATTTAAAAATAAGCCTTTTATTATACGAGGGCACTTTAATATGGTTAGAGATTTACATCTAGATTAAATGGGAAATAATAGATGATCGTACTTTATCATGCACAGTGAACCGGTAAATTTCTTTCCTTTTACTTCTTAGGAACCTGTGACACCAACACCAGCTGCAGTGTTTAGAGGAAAGCTGGTACAAGATGACCTTGTAACTGAAGTCTGGATTGAAGGGGGCAAGGTGTGCCACTGCTCTGGAGCACTCACAGGGTTTTCCACTATGTTTTTCATATGTTACATATATGGGCTTGAGTACCCAAAGCTGGGGTCTAATACATTTTGGAGAGTTCACTCTGCAGCACCACTTGCCCCGGTCACTTTCTAAAAGATGTCTTATATGTATGTCAAGGTACATGATACGTGCAATGATATTTATGTGGTACAATGGGTGTCAGCCCTTGTTGGGACAGGGTATTCTTCTGCAGATAATATATACTACTTGTTCCTTGACTCCTTCCTTGTTTGGCATAAAGGACACATATATTTTACAACAGCGGCGGATTTAGGATTTCTATTGGGGGGGGGGGGGGGTGGTGGGCAACTTGAAAAAATAAAAAAAAAATAAGTTGAGCGAAGCAAGAAATAAACAGGAGCCCAAGTTTTTGTCAATATACTGAACCGTAAACTAGGCATTTGAAGCCTGTTTTCATTACATGAAGTTGGTTATTTTAATCCCCCCAAAGAACAAAAAAACCCATGTGGTCGTGAAGTGCTATTTGTGTAAAACTTAATTTTTTAAAATCCTGGAAATAATTATAACCCATTATATTTAAGTGTAAAGTGTGGGCCGAATTTATTTCATAAAATGACACGAACGGGGCATTTAAAGCCCTCTTTAACCCCCTGGCCGTTTGAAACCTCATTGCTTCTGGTCTCTTTTTTACGGGGAGGGGCTGCCCCCCCCCCCCGATCCACACCTCTTGTACAATGTATGTGTGGCTTTAGTCATAACAGGCCAAATATACACAGTACATGTATGTGTTTAGTAGTTTCATACCTACTGAAAATGTTATATAAGTTATGTACCACATATATGCTGTCTCTTTACGGTACCCGAGATTACTGCAACCACTGGACATGCACATTTGTTATTTGAATGCCCTAAAATAGAAAAAGAGACTGTAAAATAAAGTGCTGCACCACCGACATGCACATCACTTGCATTTTGAATGCCTATAAATATATTTGTTTTAAATTTCTAGGTTTGAATTTTAAGATTGGTATCAATTAACCCTAAAAGGTCCGGGATATTTTGGCTATGCCACAGCCGGGGGGGGGGGGGGGGGGGGGGGTGGAGGGTGGTGGGGCACGCACATCGTCCACAATGTAATCTACAAAACTGTATAGTTAAATGCTCCGATAATTTTTCACATCAATTAATTATGCAAATTTTGCATGAAATCAAAATTTTGCTCTAAATCATTAAATAAAGCTCGAAATATGCTAATTTTTGGTCTAGACACTCTTTCCAGTTTTCTTAGCAAATATACTTGAAAAAATTGGGTATCAAAATTTATTTGTTTTTTTTTACCTTTTGTTTTTTATTATTTTTTGGATGAAATTTGTCGGGCACACTTTCGCAAGCATAAACAGCATAAAATAAATTAATTTCAATCAGCAAATGTAAATATATAGATTTCTAAATTTTGGCTGGAAACACATTTTGTATTGAAATTATACATGAAATCACGTTTTTGAGCAATTTTGGGTCTGGCATGCAAGTACAAAATGTTGCATAACTTCGGAACCGCATGCCCTGACATCGCGAATTTGGTCTCAAATGATGCGTGAGATTCGAAAGGAAAAAGTCATGAAACTGCTTTGTGCGTTGTGGACATATCGCGGGAAACGTCTAGGGGGGATTCCACCCGGCCCCGGCCCTTTTAGGGTTAAAAGCATAATGCATTTCATAATTGTTAACCGAAGAACTATACATGGAACAATCTGTTTTAGATTACCTTAATGACTATGCATTCATTGGTTAGAATTCTGTTTCATACAGTCAGTATTTATTCAATTTGTCTTCTTTTCTGAAGCAGTGTACAGGTAAACACACACAAAATATATCTTGTAAAAGAAATACAGATGTACATAGTATAATGAAAGGTATATCACACATGTGCATACATCATACATGTATGTAATACTTGCAGATATAGTACAGAAATACCGGTATGTTTTTAGAAATGGAGAGCTTAGAACACGTTACTGAATTGTATATACATTGTTTCTGTTATGACTGGTTTTTTCCTTTCTTAGTGCTTCACTCGTTTGCGAATGTATCAAAATAATGTGTGTGAGTAATGATTAATACTTTGTTGTACTTGGCTTGGTACAATTGATATACCTTTTATTTTTATAATTTTAACTGAGATGAAGGTATGTAATCCTGCTTGGTTATGTTGTACTCACTAGCCATTACAGTGTACGGTATAGGCCACAGAACGATAATCTTAATAATCAATTCCTGGTGTCGCATAACAATTTGCCATGCATTTTTTATATTTTGTAGCATGTTTTTTACATGTGGGACTGTACAGAACTTTAAAGTATTTTTCCCATCCACCAAAAATGCTAATCAAATTTGAGAATATTATTACCTGATAATGTAGTGATGAAACAAAGCTTTTTGATTGTCACTGTTTGTGAACTATTTTAAAGCCAGCTTATAGAACTATTCACTTTTTTATTATTAACCTTTTAATCTTAACCTCATGTATTATCATTACAACTACAGCACTGTGCATGAACATGTATACAAAATATCATGTATTCAAAGACCAGATGCTCCAATGCATGCTTATATGCCTTATTAAATACAGCTCGTTCAGTTTTGTTTTAACTTAACATGGAAAAGTTAAATCTCTGGTTTTTTTCTTCTTCAGTATCTGTGTTTGCAAACGAAATGGAAGGTTTGGAAGGGTTAAATTTTGTGCCCAAAAGGGTCCCTGTAAGGGGCAAAATTGCACCCTTTTATGGGGGTAAAGGGCTTAATGTTGCACCATGTGAGGTGCAAAACTGCACCTTCCGGAAAGGTACAATATTGCACCGAAAAATGTGCTGCCAGTGTTCCAATAGTTTGCACCCTAAAAGGTGAACAATTGCACCCTTTTTATAGGAAAAAAAGGTTCAATATTAACCATATATGGTGCAACCTTGCACCTTTCTGAAAGGTGCAATATTGCACCCAAAAAGGTGCTCCCAGTGTTGCATTTATTTGCACCCTTTAGGGTGCAAAATTGCACCCTTTTTATCAGAAAAAGGGTTCAATATTGAACCTTAAATGGTGCAACATTGCACACTAATGGTGCAAAATTGCACCTTTCTAAAAGGTACAATATTGCACCCAAAAAGAAGTTTTCCAATGTTTTTCAGTAGTATATTACGTCATGAATAACATAATAAAAGTCTAAGAAAATGAGACGTCCGGAAAGTACATGTAGTTATTTTCATAATGGCCGCCAGAGCGCGTTTAAAGAGAAAGTTGTGACACATGCAAGATTTGAAGACCTGTTGAGATTCTTCTCCAGGTCATACACAGTCAATCTTGCAAGTAAATGCATTAAATAATTAAGAAAATAAAATGTATAATGATTGCAATTGTTTTGGCTGTTTCTGAATACAAGTTTACTTATTTGGCTTTTTCTTTTTCAGGTGACAGGAAACAAAAGCAAAAGGAAGCGTACCCCATCTGCGTTAAGTCCCAATTTATATGATCGGATTTTTTATGCCTTGAAAAAGGGGCACCATGATGCAACCAAGACTGCTAGGATGAGCAAAGAGTGGCATGCAGTAAACAAGTTTTTTCGCAGATGGGAATCTTTGTCAATAAAGGAAGTGTATTCTCCAGTTTCTGGAGTTTGTGAAGAGAGAATTGTGATGCCTGTAAACAGTGTCCCTTACAAAATTATTCTGAGGACTAATGAACTGCACAATGTTGTGGAAAAGTACTTTACAGAAACAAAGGGTGATGGCGCGTCTAAAATGTACCATAGAATAAGTCAACACTTTGTAGGTTTAAATGAGAAGAACATCCAAAATTGGCTTAACCAAAGGCAGTCTGTTCAGAGAATCAAACCCTTATTCACCAACCGAGCACCGCTTATCCCACTTAAAGCAAGTCAACCCATGGAGAGAAATCAGATTGATCTGGTGGACTTGAGAAATTTGGCAGAAATATGTGTTGGAACAAAATATAATTATGTGTTATCACTAATAGATGTATTCCGTAGGTTTTTGTTTCTGAGACCTCTGGAAACAAAATCATCAGATGAAATTGCAGCTCATTTGCACAATATATATAGTTTAGTTGGCCCTCCACGCATCTTGCAGTCGGATAGAGGGAAGGAGTCCAGGGGTGCAGTACAGAAGTTAATGGCCAGATTAAATGTGAAGGCTGTAGTCAGTGCACCATATAAACCACAGACCACAGTAATTTTTTACTTCTATTGTTTGAATTTTGAAGAATTACAAATCATCAACTTGAAGGTATATTCTGTCATGGTTAGGGTATTCCAATAATAATAAATAATCTTTTAAAGTCCACTCCAAATTTTATTAAGTTAAACCGAAAGGGAAATTCTTTTTGCCCAATTCTAGCTTCTCACTTCAGTAAAACTTCAGTAAATGTACAGCTCTACATAACAGTGGGTAAAATATACATTGCTATAATGCTTGATAGATGTACGAAAACAATTCACAACTTGAGCAGAAACATAAAACTATACATTTACTGAAATCAAGATAGAATTATTAACAATTTGAAAAAAATTATTATTTATTGAATGACGTTGACCTTGACAGTTAAGAGATCATAACATGTAATTCATTGTTTTTTTTAAAGACAATCTGGAAGAACAGGATTTTGGACAAGTTTCGAAACAAAAGGAAACGAAAGGACGCCACCATTCCAGCGGTGCAGCTGAACAACCACCAAAGAAAGATCAGAGAAGCACCTTAAGTTTTTAGAAAGACAGAGATACGTGGCTCCTCAGTGGGGTATGTCATGTTATCTACCTCCAGACCCTCGTCTGAAGATGACCCAGCAATCGCCAAACATCAGGAGTTCATGAAGAAAGAAAAATCAAAGCGGCAACCAGACTTCGGCCAAGTAAAGCTGGCAATGAAAAAAAAAAAAATTGTCACGACCCAACCGACACCAAAGATGTCTGAGGTGAAGGAGATGTACCCATGCTTGTTTGATGGAGATGAGGTAATTCATTGCATTCCGTCCTTGATATCCTAGGGAGGTATGCAATTCAGTACACATGTAAAAAGTACAGAATGCAATTTATAGATAATATTTGGGGTAATTGAAATAATTGGACAAAATTGGTATGGAGGCAACCATCATGTAAATATTTGGTACAGACTACATATTAAGAAGATTTAAAAAAAAAAACCTCAATGTTAATAGAGCAACCAAACTTTATTTCTTTATACAACCATTGACTGGTTATTTTAACAATCCCTAGCAAAATGTTAAGTTCCATCTTTGCTTTACTGGTATTTTGTTTCATTGTCATCTGCTCGTATGGATTTCACTCTCTACTACCCTATCTAGGATGAGCTATGTGTACATGTTTCTGCCCCAGAGTGTTAATACTCCCTTATACATGTATTTCCAACCTTTTAATCCGCAGTCTTCATAACTGAATTTAAATGCCCTTGATCTCTTTTTCATTCTTTCTTTATTAATTGTCGGCTGAGATGATGAGACTGCAAAACAGCAGCACTCCTCTCCTCTCTTCACTAAAGGAAAGCCTGCAGAAGTACTCGAAGGCATTTTTAGCGAAGGGGAAGGAGAGAAAAAAAATCTTCGTGTCAAACTTCGAGAAGAATGTACCTCGAAGTTGTATCTCGAAGGATGACAGCGGTGATCGTAATGACCAGCAGATGTCTGACAAACGGAGGAGAGTTAACCGACCACGACGGTCCTCGCACTCTCATGTCTTGTTTTTCTATCAAGTTACGAAAAAGTAGACGGCGACGCACTACAGGTTCTCGCCCACAATCGTTTCCCATCCCCAAGGATGCAAAAACGAGCGGGAGCCTCTGAAGACAGGGAGTCGAGCAAAGGGGGGAATTTTCGGGGGAGGATACATATCAGCGGACGAAATAAGAATCGCTGAACTGCGAGTAATTTTGAAAAGTAGGAGTTTCGAAGGGGGAGGTATGATCAGAAATCTGTCATTCCTCGAATACTAGTTCTTTCGTTAACGTACTGATACATTTTCAAGTGCTACAATTATTGTTCGGTATCTCTTCATTCAATCATGATAAATTTATTGTTTGGAAGTTTCTCTAAACTTAGCAGTCAGTGACTATTTTAATCTCAACTTTTTCCAAAAGTTTGTCCAGACTGAGTCATTTTCTATATTTCTATTTTTCTTTCACTTATTCTCACAATATCTGCACTTTATGGCCGGTATTCTGATAGCAGGTTTAATTTAACCCTAGACTAAAGTTAACCCTAGGTTAACTAAACTACACTTGAACCTCACCTCCAGTCTAAAGCCCCGTCTTAACAGACCTTTCTGGAACTGAGTTGTCCGTCCGGACAATGTCCGGATAATGTTTCGTTACCCTGCCTGTTAAGGCGCTCCACAAGGGTTGTTGTCCGGACATTGTCGCGACAACTTTTCCATAAATTGTACTCTAGCCCGCCTCCGATTTTTTTTTTAATTTGGGGGGGGGGCATGCAGGACTTGCGCCGACGAGGGCAGTATTGAGAACACTCAGGTGCTCGTCAGAATTGAATAGAAATGTTGCATAGCAGATGAAACAAAATGGCGTTCAAATCATGAGTTGTCGCTACTCTCTTTATGTAGGTACTCTAGTCTGAGCGTCAAAAGTCTATATGATATGTATATATGTATATGTAATGTGCATGATATGGGCTAGCTAGCTCAAGACTTGCGCAGTGCATAGCTAAATTGCTCGTGCAGCTCAGTATGGAGTCGTGCAGTGCGAAGAAGATGCTGGTGTTAAGATGGACTTGCTCCAAAACTAACTACGTGGAGAGATCTACAGATGTCAATGTTGAAAAACACCCTTTTGTGTAAGTAAGACATTACATTTTTATAAATATTAACTTGAACTTTTGCAAGTATGGTACTTTTATCTCATAATGATGTCAAAATGTAAGTGCTTTAGATCTAAGTTAGTCTAAAGTAATGTTAGTCACTATATGAATTACAGATCTAACTTAAATGTTAGATATAGAGACTTAGAGTGAGACTCTGTCTCTGACTAATGTAAACGATTACACAATTGATACAGTCTAACTAGTTACAGATCATTAACAATACTAGAAGCCAACATTAGATGCAAAGTCAGTGAAGTCCTGCTCGAAAAATTACTGTCTAGTCTTTGGATAGATCTGGTGACGATTCTGAGAGAGCCTTGTTGTGTGTAACTGTAAGTGAGCCATTACATTTTTACAAAATATTAACTTTAACTTTTAGTTTTGGGCAATCATGGGTTTTACTAGAGGTCTAGATCTAGATTAGATACACTGTATAGGGTGGCAGTACCAGTAGATGTCTAACGTTACTTAGAGACTCTCTCAAACTCTCTGACTGATCTAAACAATTACACAATTGATACAGTCTAACTTAACTAGATCTAGTCTAGTTACAATCTGTACTAATAGTAGAATCTAACATTAGATGCAAAGCCAGTGAAGTTTTGCTCTAGAAATGACTGGAGAGATCTGCAGATGTCTGTGAGAAAACACTCTTGTGTGTGAGACATTACATATTTACAAATATTAACTTTAACTTTTGCAAGTATGGTACTCTTTATCTCATAATGATATCAAGTGTAACTGCTTTAGATCTAATGTAGTTCTCGACTCACTAAGTTAGACCAAAGTTAGTCATTCTATTAATTAGAAGTCTAACTTAACTGTTTGATATAGATAGAGACTCAGACTGTGAGACTCTGTCTCTGACTGATGTAAACGATTACACAATTGATACAGTCTAACTAGTTACAGATCATTAACAATACTCGAAGTTAACATTAGATGCAAAGCCAAACATGGCAGACCTATGACAGACATTTGTTTGTTAATGTTAGTATTGTGCCTTGTGGTGTAGAATCAAGCAAAGAGTGAATTAATTACATGTACATGTACTAGTAAATGTAGTAGACTCTAGTAGTAAGTGGGTATATTGACTTGTTTAGATAGTACTAGTAGACTGCAGTAAAGAATGGGTATCTAGACTAGTAAAGGTAAAATGATGAGAATGAATGACAGCATAACACCTCTAAATAATGATATAGATCTAGGATCAATTGAAATTTGAACTGATATAGAACGCTAATTGGTGTGAAAAGTAAAATACTACACAATATTACGCCTATGTTTAAGCTCATGCTTAACTTAAGACTTAAGTGAATTTATCAAATAATGAACATAACACAACTTGTAGTTGTACATTCCATTCAACTAACATGTTATCCACTTCAAAAACTTCAAAGTTGTATATGATCTGATACAAATCGGAAGGCACTTTTAAAACATTTAAACATAACAATAGCATGGTTATTCTGTGCTGATACCGTCGATCTCTACCTAATGCTTGCTCGGTGTGCTAGCTTAGATATTATCAATGACAATGGCTGTGTGTCTGTAATTAAGGAGGCAAGAAGTTCAGGGGTGCATTTAGGCCAATGCCCAACGGCGTGATGTAATTTGAACTTGTAGGTGGAATCATGAGTATAAGAGTGTAGTGATAAATATTTGATGTGGTGTGTGGATATAGGGAGTTTCATAAAAGTTGGGGGGGGGCAAGGTAGTGAAGAAGTAGTTGTGGTATTTTAGAGAGAAGAAAATAATTGTTAAAAATAATTACATGAGAGAAATGGAATAAAATGTGTACACGAGTGCAGGATGTATCACGTTATCCAGAAGATCAGTTATAACTATTAGTAATGTTAGTTCATTTTTGCTAATCATTGACGTGTTTTGCGCAGGTGTATTATGCTAAAGGTTTTAGCATAATTATACTGCACAGTATATGTATCTTCGTGATTTGTGTCGTCAATTTGTTTTTGATTTGTACTACAACTTGAGCAGTTCCAAGTTTACTGGAGACGTAGAAATTGACTGGAGTTTGTTTGGAATACGTTGCAAATATCATCGCGGAGACCCAAATCCTGGACAGAAAGTGTGGATTTTTGGCATTGTGGAAAGAGCGACTAACAATATCATTCTCTATCCAGTTGATCATAGAGATGAGTAAACACTACTTTCTTTAATAGAGAGGCATGTGGAGAAGGGATCGAGAATTTTTAGTGATGGTTGGTCGGCCTATTCCCGTCTAAACGACATTGGGTATGAACATTTCACGGTGTGCAATAAATATTCGTTTAAGAAGAACTACAAGAATGTTCTCACTGGAGAAGTGATCACCGTAAACACCAATCGGATAGAAGGTGCATGGAAACACGCTAAATCCCACTTCAGGAAGATCAACAGGACATCTTTGAAGCACATTTGTCAGAAATAATAGAAAAGAATATAAAAGAATGTGCGGAGAACGAAACAATGCAATCACCGCTACGTTTGAACTCATCAAACATTTTTATCCTCTCGATCGTACAGCTGTGCTGAATTGCACTGATCCCCTCTTCGACTCCTGGTCGAAGGGAGGTGATCATGTTGCTAGTCCTGATGTCTCAATCATACGATGCGAAGATGAACTCTCAAATGACTCTACAGAAAATCAGGATGCCCCAAATGATCTCCCTAGCACCAGTAGTTCTACTAGTGTCGCAGACTTGAGTCATGGAGACTATGCTTCATTCCATCAAGGAATAAATGAAGGAACGTCTTCAGTTCAACACCGAGTGAGCACACCCAATCAGAAGAAAGTACATTATTCACGTAAATCACGTTGCCCCAAAGATTTCGAACCAATTGACGAGCCGCCAAAGAAGCAAGGGAAATGCAAAGGAAAAGAACCCAAGAAGAACAATCCATACGGGAGAGACAACTTTGTGTGGGATGATGAAGCAGACGATGATTTTGACTTTTAAGGTAAGAAGATTGTTTTGTTGTTGTATTTTTAAAACTTGTTTAGATCGAGTGACGTCATCGACCGGAACGTGTTTTTTTATATGGATGAAACTATGTTTCAACTCGGCGCTGCAGCAGAACCGAGTTCAACTTCACTGCAAATCAAGTAATTTTTGAAAGGTAAAAACGTTGATGCCCCCTGGGGGCATCAAGTGCAATAATGCCGATATCTCTTGCTGTGAAACTTTATTGCGAGGTGAATTATATTTCAGATATTACATTTTTTGGGTGTAATTTGCAGTTACGGCTTAAGAAGAAGAGGAGATCATTCAACTTATTAAACACTCCAGAAATCCTGCAAGAGTAGCATCATTGATGGGGAAAACATATATGAGAAGGAACAATTGCATGATGCATCTGAAGAGAGGAGGATGGCACAAGGCCAAGAGATTTTGTCTTGTTACCCCATTTACTGGATATAAAGTGAGTTTAAAATATTTGTTTAACAGAAAATAATATAAATAAATTTTAGGGTTAGTTAAATCATAAAGAAATAAGTTATTCCAAGATTTCAAGATGAGCCTAATCATTTTAACATTCATTGCAATTTTGACATCTCAGCCAATTAAAATGATAATTTTGTGTCACTTGAATGAATGAAACATGATTTCATTCTATTTTTCTCGACTTTTATACTTGTTAGTGATAATGAAAATGTTTTATGTACACATATTTATTGTGTGCATGGTGGTTAACTTTTTCTTTCCTTTATAATTTATCCTTATTTGAATTAAAGTAAATTAGATAATATA
This sequence comes from Heliocidaris erythrogramma, assembly GCA_025617745.1. Classification (NCBI taxonomy): domain Eukaryota; kingdom Metazoa; phylum Echinodermata; class Echinoidea; order Camarodonta; family Echinometridae; genus Heliocidaris; species Heliocidaris erythrogramma. The sequence continues at coordinate 34,135,672 of CM046873.1, read as the reverse complement.
TGAAATACAGGTATAGTTTTTGTCATATCTTACTCTGACCAAGATCTAGACTTAATTGTTTGGTGTAATTAGTTGTTTCTTTAGTAAAGCTGTTCCTAAATTTATGATGTTTCAGATCGAAGCAGAATTTCAGACAGTCATTTCCAAGTGGGATAACAAACTGAATGGATGTCAAGGATCAGATTTTGTCTGAGTTATCCAAAGGTATGCATTTTTCATTGTCTTCCCTCTTTTTTTTTTTTTTTCTTTTTTCACATGCAGGATCAGGAAGTTTATTTATTCATTTTTTAGAATATGTGATCTTTGTTCTAGAAATTAAAAGTATTTCTTTTACTTGGTATAAATTTTTTATTGGATTATATTCATTTTAATAAGGGCATATATGTAGATGTAAATCACATTTCTATGGGAGTGGTCAGATTCAAATTTTAGAAGTCTTTTTGTGCCATACATTGAATTTTGATTCTGGTTCATAAAAATTAAATCTCTTTCCTTTGGCAGATGAACAGGAAGCTCTTTTGTTCAGCCTTCTCATTTTTGTTGGGAGTAAGCCGTGACATGCAATGGACATATTCAATACATTCACTGACCTGCTTTAAGGAACAAACTAAATATGCAAGTTCAGATCATTTAGATATCAGTTGCTATTTAGGAATAGTTCTTTGCTGGATGCATTTGTTTATGTCTGTCTTTACATGTTGCTTGATTACCTGTCTTTTTTCTTTTTAAGGCAGGAACATATCTTGAGGTCTACAAAAAACAACATTGACCCCAAAAAGAGGCCCCAACCGTTCATACTTCTGCTTGGAGGCAGCCGCCGGAGCCCTCTGCAAATCTTTATGATGATTGAGAGGAGGACCATCATCTGTCCAACGCTTACATGTATGACTGCCACTGATCGTGCATTCAAGTTGACATACATCCTGGACCTCGACTCAACAGCCACATTGTTCTGCAGCATGGCTATTTTTGAAACACATTGTTTAACAACTGGAAGGTTAAGTCACAACCTCTTCAGTGATGCGGTTCCGTAGTTGGCTCAGCAGCCTGGATGATGAGTAGAATGAAAAATTATTGTTGACTTTTGGTATATACATGAAAATATTTTCTGTCTTAAAGTAGATATTCAAAGAAAATCACAAATATGGCAATTAATGTATCACTAGAAACTGGGAAGCTTACAGATGGCAATCGTATAAGTTTTATGTCAACTGCGTATCTGATGATTATAAAAACAACACAAATAAAAGCTCTTCTCAGCATCTGGAATATCCGAGGATTCGCCAGAAATATAGCGATGTTTTGATGTCGTCACACCCGGGATCGATCCTGCTTAAGCAGACGACATCCCATAATGAATGAACGTAATTGCAATGCAATTATTTATCAAATTATAAAGAGTTTTGTCTATTTAAACATGACCTTATTTCACACCATTATAAAGGGAAAGTGAAACTTATTCTGATAGCTAAAACCGTTTGATTGTAAATACACAGGAGAAGGGTCAATGATCAATGAAATAAACCCCACTTTCAAATTGAAAAGCCCTCCGAATAATAGCAGGATGGTATTCGTTCCCTCTTGAAACGCCGAACATGCCCCGGTGCAAGCAGCTGAAAATACAATGGCGTCTTATTTTGTTTACAGGTGACTGATTCCTTTATTTTTTTAACGCTGCATTTTTCATCAAAATAATACCATACACGAAGTTAAGAGTGAGGCAACAGACTAACATTAAGACTGACGCTAGTGAAGGAAGAGAAATAAGTGAAGAGGAGATGACAAAATAGGCTCTGAAAAATGTGTAAGATGTTATGGGACATCGTCTGCTTAGACAGGACTGGTCCATGGTGTGTCGTCACATATCTCAGCAGCGTTCGAGGAGCTCTTCAGCTGCTATATTGGGGGCTGTATTTTACCTTTTTATAATTGATAATAATCATTACTTCAAATGTTTCCAAGCGTTGAATTTGGATAACCTTGTTTAATTTATGCCATCTATGCAATAATAAGTATTAAGCCAATATTTAAAATCATTGAAGTTCTACTTTAAGTTTGAACAACACTTGCACAAGAAAATGTCATTATTGTGAATTATTCCAATAGTTGGCAAATAACATAGAATTTGTATGCACAAACAATCTCAAGCTACCATAACGGTTCACCTGATTTATAATGGCAGATAGGGGTTTTTGTCAGCACAAAGCCTATGGCTGGGCTTACACTACTAGTATATTCCAAGTCCACACTCTAAATAAACTATAAACACACCTGTCTATGGTATGCAGGTGTTATTTTGTATCTTCTGTTATATACTTGCTGCAGGCTTGAATTGAAAAGTTTGCACAACATGATGTAGAATTAATAATTTGCTTAAAGACAAATGTAATAAAAAATAGGAAAATTAGTATGTGAGAGTGATGGTGAAATGATTAGTAATTAGATCAAATTCATTGGTGAATGCTATTGTTCAAAGTGTTTAAAATGGTATGAAAATGATATGATATTTCAAAAAGTTACAAGTGGATTATCTTCAAGAGAGAAGACAGTATAGTATAGTGTACGTTGGGGGATGCATGAATTGTTAAGATTGGATGGTCATGAGGTCAGAGGTCATTGGCAAGTACATGTATTTGTGTGGGAAATGTATTTTAGTCATTTTATTCCTAACTTCTGTACCGTGGTGTGTTTTATAGATGATTTTAGATATTGGGTCATGATCTTAAGCAATGTCACTCAATTGCTTAGTTTAGAAAGTTAAAATTCAACTCTTTTGGAATATATATTGACATGATATAATATTAACTATGCACCAGGCACTGAAAATGTAACAGACAAAAAGAACCACAGTTTCTTGTACTGTCATCATGTCCTGTATCCCAAGACGTGTCCTCACATGCAACACAAACTAGCTTTTCGGTTATTAAATTTGAAGTTGAGACATATGGGTGCAGAGTAAAAAAAGGGGGGAGGGCATCGGATATATTTATGTTGTATGTTTGTGAGCTAAAACGATTTAAGCACCTCTCTCTTCATTGAATTGTAAGTTGATTGAAATGACTACCAAATGACTGCCAATGTTATCTCCTGTTAAATTGCGTGTTGATTACCATGTAACCATTCCTCTTTCTTAATTTTAAAAAAAAAATTAATAAAAAAAATAAAAAAATTATAGGCTGCTTCATGCAGTGTTATGACAATGCTTGGACCATTGGCATTTATAATGTCAGGCTGGGCAATACAAAAATGTTTTCCTTTATTAGTCGTGATTGAGTTATGCACAGTTCTATAAAATATGAACTTCACATGCTGCTATGATTTAAATCATTCTAGTTTGGTGTGAATTTCAATATGTATCAAGGATATTTGTTTATATGGTTTTTGAGCAATTATGCTGATATTAAGTTTGTTTTCAATAATACAATTTTATGCATTTGGAAATCTTAAATAACTGACTTTTGTATGTTATTTGAAATAAGCTCAATACGGATTACTTGCTGATTTGTATTTAAAACTGTTTCTAGCGTTTGCCAAGATTATACTATATAAATGAAGGAAGAAAACACATTTGAACTGATTTCTGATGTCATTGTTTTAAGTGCATATTATTTGTGTAAATGTATGTAAATGTCTTTGTTTTTTGGTGTGTCTTTGTGTATATTTTGTGTCTCTTGGTGTGTGAGGGTGCGTTTGTTTAGCATTATGTCCGAGGACATTTTCGGACAGAGAACAAAAAAAAATCATGACAACAATGGTCCTCGGAAGCCGGACAATAGTCCTCGAACGTCGAACAATGAATTTATGCCTTATTCCGTCGACTGTCCGAGGACGAGTAACAATAGAGGAACAATAGTTGTCCTCGGAAGTAAAGCCATGTAAACGTGTGTGTGTGTGTGTGTGGGCGCATGAATCTGTGTGTATAGCATACTGAATCCTATGTACAGAATTTTTACACATCTGGTTGTTTAAAGTATATTAACAGTTATAAAAACAATTTTACAATCATTGTGAAAAAATATTAAACAACATGGTTGTTGAAACCCATTTTAAACAACATTTGTTAAAGTTTTTTAAACAACAGTTAATTAAACTGTAAACAACAGGTGCTGTTTAACGACTTTAAACAAGAGATGGATGTTTCATATAGTAAACAGCGGTTGTGTACAATTTTAAACAAGTTGTTTAATTTTCTTTTACACAGCGTTTTAACAGTGTATAATTTACAAAAACCACTGACAACTCTCCTGGTAGTAAATGCCTGTGGAATTAATTTGAGAGAATACTAGTAGCGTCGCATAACTTGAAGTTTCCCCAAGCTGTCCTACCCTAAATTTTTGCAAAGGTTAAAATAATGTCTCCGCCGAGAACATGGAATATTATTTTAAATGGAATTGCACTGTTTATTTCTATGTAATTGGATGCAATGTTCGTGACTGAGAAAAGCTAGATATGTTATTGTACATGGAAAAGATAAAGATAACAACATTCACGTAATACACGTAAATCTTATTCTTTCAGGCAAGGCAATCATTATCGGCAAAGGAAGCAAAGGATTTGGCCTCCCACATGGCCCATTCCTCAAGCACCCAATCAAAGTATTACTATGCCGTTCCGCAGGAAGACTCCCATATGAAGAGCTCATCGTTTATTCGTGGGATGTGGAAGAAAACGGTTCGTATTGACGCTTTTGTAGAGAGGTCAGATACCACACACATAAAAAGTCCAATGACTCATTACAAGCAATATTTCGTGAGTCATTGACATTCTGACTCCTTATTATACCATATGAGTCACAAATTACTCGCCTCAAGTAAAGCGAATGAGTCACACAATGGCTGACTCACATGGCAACATTATCGTGTGACTCGGTATTCTGTGTAATGAGTCACCTATGAGATTTTGACGCATAATACAAATCCCGAGTCCGTATCGACGAGTGATCAAGGGGCTAAGGTTAAGCTATTTTGAAATTTATATGCCAGCATATCTTGATTAAAAAATAATAAAATACAGTAGAGGAAATACAAATGTAACATGAACTAAATTTAAAAACCTCATGATTTGTTTGTGAAATATTTTGGTAAGCCTACAGCAGACGATGTTGAGGTGAAGTAAAGGCTTGTTCACATAATTATGAAGGGGCAAATTCAAAGCGAAAAACAAATATCTTTTCTTCTTTTTTTGGGGGGGGGGGTGTGTTTTGTCTGTGTGTGTATATAAAATGAATGGCAATGACGCAACAATGATCCTACGCGTAACGTGACATGACGCGCACTCATTCACTTGTGCCCTATAAAGTATGCTTTAAAAAAAACCCGCGTTTTAACCCCCCCCCCCCCCTCCCCCCGCGGGACGGTACCCCTGGCCCTCAAACGGAGCATAATAATCCTATGGCTATGGTGATACTATTTAGCTATATGGGGTGAAGAATGAAGCACGTCCTGTGGAAAGTAGACGCTCCGATCCCGTACGTGAATGAAGGAAGCAGCCATATAGGAAGTAGCGTACAATACAATATCTACGTACGAACTATATTATTTTAGAAGCGTAGGAACATTAAGTTAAAAAAAAATTGTTCCGAACTGGTACCCGTGCTATAGCGCTTTACGCGCATACACACACACACGATTCGATTCCCGCTATTATTTTTGCAACACAACTGATCACTGCATGCTGTGCATTGTACACAATTCCACGTCCACGATCTGGATAAGATATTAACATTTCCTTCTCATGTTTTGTTTAGATTTACCAGTATTTGAGAACTAGTTGAGGAATATTCTGATTTACAAAATAGACTGGAAAATAACCAGGCCAAGGCAAGTCCAATTGATGAGATGAAAGTAACGTTGTCGTTAGAACGGTTAGTCTGTATGTAGACCTCTAAATTGTTGATCTAAGTTTGGCTTAGCCCCGGGGGCTACCGCAGTAAAGTTTGGCTTACCTTTAGAATCCAATGTCGGCATTATCGTACATTGGATGAGTGGCTCATACATTCATACGACATTTGATTGGCATTAGTCAATAAAAGTTAGTGGCCAAGTCTGCGCACTCATTTATTTCACACGCAGTTGGAGTTAGGTCTAACTTTGTTACTTGTTTTACTTTTAGTTTTAGCATGAAAGACAACATTTTGAATGAGGCTCATGAAGTGTGTTGTAACTGCTCTCTAAATTTGAAAGACTTAAAATTTAAATCTTAATTGAGACTTACACTAATCTAAGTCTTTAAGACTTATTTTACACGTTCTTTGATTAAATTTTTCTCTCGAGACCGCGGACAAAATCTCCTGTTTAAATCTTTTAAGGAGATTTGAACTTTAAGGCAATCAGATTTACGATGATGCAGCACGTGATCGAACACATTTTTTTCAAGTCAAGCGCGCGATCGACATCTTTCTTTTTGCGGTCGTGTGAATCTTCTTCGAAGATGGAATAATTCTTATCCTAAAACAGGATTGATCAAGAGGTCATTATCAACTTGAAAGATATGCTGTTAGTAAGTGTACATTTAAGCACATTTTGAGCAGCTTTTATTGTAATAATGTTTGATATTTTGTTGTAAATTAGAGTTGCGGCTCGTTGGACTTGTATGATTATCATTGTAAGAGTAACAAAATTCTTTGGGGGTAGGCGTATTTTGACTTCATTTGACTTCATACATTGGTGTATTTGGAGTAGATAACAGAATCATTGCAAACCTAAATACTGCACCGAGAAAATATTGGTATGATGCATGCTACAATATTTTTTTCATGTGTGCTCGTGCAAAATTATGGAGTTGTAACGTGACGTAGCTGTGGGTGGGTGTGTGCGTGTGGAGGGTCTAGTCGGTAAAGTTTGATCTTTAAAAAAAACAGCAGAAAATTTGGTTAGTGGGGGGGGGAGGGGGCAAGTGATCAGCAGGAAGAACAAATAAAAAATGCACAATTTATGAAAATGCCCTGGGGGACTACGTGAAATTAAAGGAGAATTAAGCCCTGATTACAAATTTACTTATATTGGAAGGTGTAATATATTCCTACTTATTGGCCTAAATCATTTTCTAATAAGATATCAGAAAAGGGTATAAATAAAGATATTCCAACACCCGGTATCGTCTCCTACTCATTTACATGGGGGCTGCCATTTTCTTGCTGATTTGGAGTTGTACATGAACCATTGAGAAATGTTCCAGTCAGGAAGATATTTTGAATCCAAATCCTAAATTGATTTTCTTCATTACCTAAAATCCCATATGTGACGGAAAATATAAAGTGGGTGTTTACATGTATTATAAAAATTAAATCTTTATAATGATACTTTTAAATTGTCTGGTTTTGCTTAACAAAAATCTATTTTCTTGGGTTTGCCAAACAGAGCAGAACATAATATATGCAGCATGCATTCTGACTTTTCAAGTCCATTATCCGAAAGCAGGTGAATGCATAGTTTGCCGCTATAGATGCTCAGGGAAGAAGCATCCATAAAATTTGAATTAATTTGCTCCGTCCCATACGTCCAGTATCGAGAAAATAGATTTCTATTAAGCGAATATCGATTTTCAACAGAAATATATAAGGAAATTTTCAGTTTAAAAATAAATTGACATATCTATTCTATATTTTTAATCTCAAATGGGTTTTTAATTTTGAAAAAGGCAATTGAGCATTTGGATTAAGAAAATCTTCTTGTACACATAAACAAAATGGCAGCCCCCATGTGCTGCTAGCAGACGATACATATTGCTAGCAGATGGTAAATTTTGCTCAGAAAAAATTGATTCGTATCGATCTCGTATATTTTGACGCGAAGCCATATAGTCTAACAAGTAGGAATAAATAACACCTTTGAACACTATCGTCTTTATTTTTGAGAGTAATTCTCCTTTAAGGATTGGGAAAGATTTTATACATTGCCTATGTGATGACTGGTTGAGCTGGCTACACTGCACATTCCCTAATATTGTATGTTTATGGTTTTTTGCATGTAATAACTTCAGGTATCCAGGAACTGGCGAAAAAACTGCACTTGCCAAGGAGATTGTACAAACGTGGCCTGCAACAAAAGATGCAACACCAGGGTTAGAGGGCCATGTAAGTACAGAAAAATTATATAAAAGATTCACTTCAAAAAAGTTGCAGATCCAGTAAGTGCGCTGCGTTTTGTGTGTGGTATGGGCTATTTGGCAATGAATTTGTTCATAAAGTGAACATGGTGAAGAGTCCTGTATTTGCAACTTTTGAAAGTGAATTTTCTAATAAACTAATTTTCTTATTACAATTAAAACATTTATAGACAAAAATAGAGCAATATAACATTTGTTTTTGTGCTTTGTATTCCCTATGTTAAATGGCAGAGTCCCACACAAAATACTTTCCTATGTCATCAAGATTCTTTGAATTCTATTGGTCAACCTCATCCACCGTCAGCGAGGTTAAGGCAAAGGCCATCGTCGATGTGAATTTAAGCAGTCTATGGTCTGGACGGATTACGGATGTTCACTATTCTATACAATCACGATCACTGGATATCATTGATATAAGTGAAAATAAATACAAAAATGCAAACTAGTCTATGTCCATAAATTTTATGTGACGTTTGCAATGAAAAACTGAATATTTTACCAAATATTAACATTTCTTGAGAAAAACTTTATTTGGAGTTTGTTTTTCCATAAACCTATCAATGTAAGAGGTTAAGCCCCCTGAATCATATCTGACATTTGATATTGCCATTTTTTTGAAAAAATGGTATAATTTTGACCTATACTATCGTGAAACATGCCATATAGCAGCATATGCTGTTATCACTTATTTTGGGGGATTAGAAGATTTACTGTCACATACCTGAAAATAAGATTTTTGTCATTTTCATTGAAATGTGTAGAAAATTGTGAGGGTATGAAATCATCACCTCACTCATTTGAATATTCATACAGACTGTTCAAGAAATGTTTTCCGAAAATATGGGCAAGTTCAAAATGTCATAACTTCCTTATCAGATTTTCATCATTTTTGCACCACTTTGGAAGTTTTTTTCTCTTTCTTCTTAAATTATGTAACTTTTGTTCCGGATTTCCCCTTTGTGCTGAAGGAAGTGGTATTGTATGACATATCGCCTGTTCAACTTTATATGTGTTATCCTTTTTCAGATTGGAACTGATGTGGAAGCTGCAGTACAGGGCAAAGAGTCCATATATCATCAGCTGTTTTTGTTAAGCCTGGGGGAAGAGATGAAGCAAAGTCAGGCACTTCTTGGTTGTGGACAAAATTCCAACCTCAGCAGCATCGACTACAGTGGAAAGTTTTGATATGGTATTCAAGTCCCACTCTGCTTCAAGGTAGAGTATGCTACCCCATTGATGCCGTTTTACACTTTCATGGCTGCATTTGTCTATGAGGTATTGCCGCAATCCCATGTGGCAGCTAGTATTAGATCGTTTGCAGCAAAAATAAGAAATATGGAAGAGATCTGAAACTAAGCATTGCAATGTGTTTTTCCAATTTTGCTGTGTTGTTTCAACAATGTAAAGTTTACATTGTTCTTGGGACACTTTTTACTTGAACTGTAAGCACATTGTTTTGTGAAAATACATATCACTAAAATGTGTCAGTAAATTGCATAATCCATTGAAATGGATGCATTGTAAAAATTCTGTAAGTATAGTAAGCCAAAATAATGTAAAAATTAGAAAACAAAATATTTGACCCATTCTGTAATTTATATTTGACACACTGGTTGTGTTGGTGTTTTTCCAATTTTGCTGTGTTGTTTCAACAATGTAAAGTTTACATTGTTCTTGGGACACTTTTCACTTGAATTGTAAGTACATAGTTTTGTATGTACATGTATATGAGCCGTGCAGCAGCGTTATGTTAGTAGACTATACAAAATAAGACCTCGCCTTCCGTTCGACAGGTTTGTCATGACCCCAGACCCGGATGACAAGCCCCCCCCCCCCCCCCCCCCAAAAAAAAGAAAAAAAAAAATCCTTTCTGAATTTCATACAGATTTTTGGCCAAGTAACGGGAGGGGGCTACACTGCCGCTCCCCCCACCCCCCTCCGATCCTCAACTGAATACATACAAATACTTTGTTTAAAAAACTACTAAAACGGAAGATTTGAGGCCTGGAAATCATAGACCCCTCCAATAATTTGTCACTGCTACAATACCCTTATATATGCTACGGATGCCTGGAATTAATACAATTTTTTTTGTAATAGTTGTTAATATCATTCCTATATTATGGTTATTATTATTTTCAGAATTTAATATTATTATTATTGTCACTAATATTTTCACAATATCAACATGACAGATAAATTTTTGTCACTGGCGTAGATTCACAAAGGATTTTTTTTGGGGGGGCGGGGGTGGGGGTGGAGGGTGATGATTATTCTCTTGTTTGAGGATTTATTTATTTATTAATTTTTTTTTTTTTTTTTTTTTTTGGGGGGGGGGGGGTGTTTATACCCGTGATTCTTGTAATTTATTATGAATATTGACAGCCACTAGACTACTAGCTGCCAGCAGTTATCATCAGTATGAAGCACAAAAGTGTCTCCTGTGTATCACAAAAAGAAGGAAGTACAATGCACTTGAACAGAATCAAAAATACTGTGTTATTTTCAATTTTCCTCCCTAAATCTTCTAGGGAATCCAAAACATGATTCTCCTGAATGAGGCATTCTTCATTCTTTAAATAGGGAGCATTTTATCTCAATATGTGTTAAAAATGTCTTGCACTTTTCTGTTTTGTGTTTGTCTTCAAAAAAGGGGTATACTTCAAAGAGACAAAGGAGGGAGCACAGTCACGATTCATCATTGAGTAGTATCAGAAGGATCTCTAGAGGTATGTAAAATGTGTCATTCTTAGTTTTTTGAGCAAGATAATTTACACATTATAAGTCAATTACCTAAGGCAGCCTAAGGCAGGACATTTGGTTATTTTTCGTTATGTTGTTGATGGCCTTGAGGCCACCTGGGCAGCATCTGAGGGGGCAGTCTTGCTGCACAACATACCGCACAGTTTGGTCAGGAAAACCACAGTCACATTCTCGGCTGTCTTTCAACTTCAAACGATGGAGATGATGGGCTGTCTTGGTATGGGTTGTGATATAATGGGACACCCACTGCTTCCTTCAATTCAAAACCAGCTGGTTCTTAATGTAGGATCCTTGATGAGGTCTTGGTTAGGGAATTCAGTCTCTTCCCAGTATCTCCGCCACTCTTTGTTCAAGTTGAAATTGCTCAGTATGGAAGGGACTTTGCTGTCTGCCAGAAAGTTCTGTGAGATTTAAGTCACATATTCGGAAGGTTGTTCAGGTCCTCATGGATAGCAAGGTCAAGAGCAGCATTGTGGTTCATATCCTGGCTCCCCATTAAGCCATGGGAAATCTTTATACCATTTTATCTGAAATTTAAGTATCTTTCCTTTTTATTTCTGTACTTGCAAAAAAGAGAGTTTTAATGGTTTGGCTCCTTGGGTAACAAAGCATCCCATAATTACATATCACTCCCACAGGATTGTATACATTCAGAAAGTGTCAGTTGGACACTTAACATTTTTTCCAGCTGAATGCAAATGCCAAAAAGCGTGGTCTGAAGCTGAGGAAAGACGTGTTGGGAGATGGGAATTGTTTCTTCCGGGCAATACAGGATCAGCTGGAGAGGATTGAAGCCACAGATATTCCAACTCATCAGGGACTGCGACAGATCATTTGTGATCATTTGCAGGATGGGGTAAATACAAACCTTTGCTATCTTTTAAAGTGATTTTAAAGAAAAGTGTACAGATAATCGAAGGGCGTCCACATTAGGAACATGTTTACACAAAAAAGATAATGTGAACAAAATTTGCATCCATAGGCCTGGAATGCTGGAGGTGCATATATGTGCACCAATAAAGCATGCTCCCAAGGAAATCTTCATAACTCTTCATAAATCTTCATGAGTTGGCAACTGTGCAATGTCAGTGCTGCACAATTCTCCATTCGAAATGTACACAGAAATCCTTTAAAAAAAATTAAAAAAATTAAAAAAAATTATCTGCATTCCCTCTCTGAACCAATCAAGTATCTCGAGGACAATAAGATTCTGCACATTTCTTTGGAGGGTAATACATCTGGTTATTCTATTAATATCCAAGAAAATTGAATTTTAGTGAATATCTGTGTGCAAAACCAATAGAGTGACTGACATCTGTGACATTGTGCAGTTGCCAGTTAATGAATTAGGTAAAAAGATTAATGAGGATTTGATCAAAGTTTGAAGGACTATATATATCTCCTAAATTGATTATTTGATTTGGGTTCAAGTTTTCCCCTTAGGGTTTAAAAAAGTATTCCATGTTTAATGAATCAACATCTTTTCTTATAGGACCTGCCCCCTGAGGAAGCTAACCCCTTTAACTAGATTGTGTTCAACTGCCATAGCACCAGATGTTTTAGTTTTATGTAACCTCATACGACACAAACTTGGTTAATGTAAATGAGATATCTCTCTTTACTGAGAAATTAAAAAGAGGATAAAATATGAAGGATTTTTTGGGGGGATGGATGTCCTTTATTAATTATAACCCATATTATGAACACATCCAAATTGTGCTGAATGAAATTGTGGGATTATTTACAGATTGGCTTCTATTGTGATTTTTGTAACTATATTTCCTGCTGTAGACCCCTGATGACCAGAGGACAATTATAACTGATACGTACATTCAGAGAATGAGGAAAAATGCTGCTTGGGCAGGAGAACCAGAGATACGTGCAGCAGCCAGAGTCTTCCATGTAAATATCAAGATTGTAACAAGTGCACAAGAGAGCTCCAAGAGGGGATCCTATTTCCATCTCATTGAGAAGAGGGGTGCTAAGGAGACATTGTTTTCAGGACACATACATGAAAATCACTACGTAAGCCTGGGTGAGCATATCATTACCTTTTTTCAGTTCCATTTTAATTAGAAATATGCAAATTATACATGTACAAAAGTGGCAGTGTAAGACATGTAAAAAACACTATTAAGTAAATTCATACACAATGCATTATCAGTGATAATATTTGTGATCAGTTATTGTTGTGACCAATGCTTTTAATGTTTTTTAGGATATACTGCCCCCAGCCCCTTATCAAATTAGTTAAGTACTAACAAATAATGTAAAATAAAATTGGCACATCACAGAAAGTTCCAGTGAGCAATTTATGCAGCGAATTTACCAGAAAAGTGAAGCAGAGAAGAAAGAAGAGAGTAGCATGTCTTTTAATCCCCTACTACCGGGTGAGTAAAAAAAATGCTTATTATTGAAAAAAATAATTTATTAACAGTTATTATACGTCGGATGAAATAGTATTTTATCTCAAATAATTTGGTACCATTTTTGTGTAGTAAGTTGACACATGGATGAACAGGAGACATTGTTTATGAGAGTGCAAGAGTCCAAAGTAATGCTGATTGAAAGCTGTCATTCTTTGGGAATAAAAGAGGCAACCGTTGATTATTTTCCCACACCATCGTGTATTGAGACGGGATATTGTGATTACCTATTTAAAGCCAAGTTATCTTAACTTAATGAACACTTTGTGAAATTGCAAGTGAATATACGATGCAGGCTGACCGACAGACCGAGCCCTTTGAGGGAAACAATCCACTCTGATGATAATGCACAAAACTTTCATTGTGACATTATGAGTAAATTTAAATTCCATTTGTATTTTTCTTTCAGCTTTTACTGGGGTCTTTATTGCACAAAATCTTCTTGCTGAGTAAATTTCACATGTCAAAACATAACAATTTAAACATATATTTGTAACATTTCAGGTAGGTTGTATAGGGTTTGTTTTCCCCCTTTCAACAGAAAAAAAAATTAACATTCATTCATGTTATAAGTTCTTAAAAACATATCTTTTTTTTCTTTTGTCGTTGCCATATTTCAAAGAGGGAACATTAACAGTGCCATATATACCTTGGGCCAGTAGATTAGGGGGGGGGGGGGGCACACACACTATTATACGTATATATATATATATATATATATATATATATACGTATATTTGACTAACGGGTACATTAAGTCGACACCTAACAATGCAGTTATTCCGTCATAATAGCGACCCCTACATTAGGTAGACAGTTGAACAAAGAAAAAGAACAAAAACTGTCCTCCTAATGTACCCATTAGTCGTTTTTATATATATATATATATATATTATATATATATATATGAATAAATGAATCTAGTAGTAAATTAATCTAGTAGTACGCTGGTTCCTCGAAATCCCAGGGTGAGTAAATTATACTTATTGCCTAAGATCCACAAACTACCTCAATTTGTTAAGAATTTGATTGGAGACGAGGAGTATGACGTTCAAGAGGTAATTGAAAAATCCAAAGAGCATAAGATTATTCCTCCTGGTAGGCCAGTTGTCTCTAGCGTAGATTCCTCGACAGAACCCATGTCAAGATATATTGATGCAAAAACTTCAGACTTATCTGCCTAATATCAAAAGCTTTGTGAAAGACACGACCGATTTCTTGAATAAGATAAGATTAGCACCTCTCACGCCAGACTCCACACTCGTCACCATGGATGTAAGAGCCTATACACCAACATCCCCCACGATCACGGTGTAGAAGCTCTCCGCATATTTCTTCATAAACGAGATGTTCCTAGTAAAGAAATTGATGATTTATCCTCCATGGTGGATTTCATTTTGAAACACAACTACTTCGAGTTCAGTGAAAGGTTCTACCTCCAGTGTAAAGGTACCGCTATGGGGACCAAGATGGCACCAGTTCTTGAAGACGATTTTCTCTTCAAATGTACAACCGTCGTTGTACGTCAGATACATCGACATCTTTCTTATTTGGCCTCACACTGTGAATGATGTAACATCCTGACATTCAATTCACTATGGAGAGTTCTAAGGAGAAAATCCATTTCCTGGATGTCAACGTATCTATGACTGATAATTCGTTATCCACTAGTGTGTATATTAAGCCCACTGATTCCTTCTCCTATCTTGAGAACAGTTCATTTCACCCTTCCCACACGAAGCAATCCATCGTGTACAGTCAAATGCTTAGGTACAAACGAATCACGTCTGATCCCAATGTGTTTGAAACTGACGCGTTTAACCTCAGTAAACAATTCATGAGACGTGGCTACCCCACTAGTTCACAATACCCTCAAACTGGTCAGAAACAAACCTAGAGATGATCTTTTACCGACAGCATCCAAACAAAGGGATAATGAACGGATTCCCCTTGTTACTACCTACCACCATAAGACTAAGAAGTTTGTTAGCACCATTAAGGAGTGGTCAGCCAATATGAATCTCGACAGCACACTTTCTATGACTATGGGTCAACCCCCTCTACATTCGCAGCGCCAGCCACCCAACTTAAAAGGACTCCTAGTGAGCAGTGAACTACCTAAACCCTCACCCCCTCAAGGCAATAAGTTGTGTGGCAAACCTCGATGTCAGGTCTGCCGACATTTGGTAACTGACCCAGTTGTTAAGATGTCCCCATCGTACACTATCCGCCTACCCAATCACACCTGCGACGCAAACAATGTCCTATATTGCATCATGTCTCCTACATTGGCGAAACCAGTTCACGATTCCGAACTAGGTTGAATAACCATAAGAGTTCAATTAAGAGGAACAGAAAGGATTTCTCTGAGTCTGTATCTTTGGCGGTAGTTACAAATCTGCTGAAGAGAGAAAATGGGCGGAATTGCGATACATCGTGGAATGCCGGAGCTTTGAAAACGGCTTATCTTTCCTGGCGCAGCCCATTCACATTTTATCAATAGGCTCATACTTTATTATTTTCATTTTCATCTGGCATCCGCAATTCTACCCCTTTTCTCTCTTCCTTTTCTCAAGGATCCGTAACTATCTATTATATTTAATACTCTCAAACTTTGAGGTGCATTTAAACTCACTCTCAGCGTGACTTTATTATGACGTCAATAATATTGCGTCATAATGCTCTTTTATGCGCTTAACCAATGAACGCTGTTATCAAACTTTACGCCAAAATACTTAGTATCACCTGCGCACCTTAACGGTTGTCATGACCACGCTGAGATTGCGTTCGCTTATAATAAACAACATCTTTGTTATTATTTGTATAATCTTGCATTGTTAGTTTATATCCCTGAAGAAGGGGCAGGCCCCCAAAAATTCAGATTTAATAAATTTCAGTTGGCAATCAATGCATTTCTACAGTGTTCCACTTATATATATATATATTTACATATAGATATTACATAGCAATATATATGGCCCGTTTCACGGTTAGGCGCCACTTTTCATTTTTTTTAGGTTTGGGTCTCCTACACAGAATATGAGCGGATTAATGAAATGATTTGATATGCATATGTTAGGCCCCTATGGGGTCTACCTCCCATAGCATAACGAAAATCTAACTCCCAAGCATTTGTGCACAGTAGGGTGAGATGTGCCCAAATTGGACCTACCTGATGTCAACCTGGCAAACATACCTTTTTTGAAAACTGTGCCACTCCTAAACACACTCAGCTCTCACCTAACTGAACCAATATATGTTTGGTTGATGAGTGGTTGTAATAAATCATATTAGTGTTAAAACATTTTGATTCCTTTTTTATACATTTTTTTCACTCCAAAATTCCCTTGGTGGATGTGACAGTGTCCGTTCACATTTAAGCATCTACTTATAAGGGTCATGCACATTAGATATTTGAGGGATGTTTCATAAAAATGTTGTCTGAGTACATTTTTGGTTTGGTCGAATAACTGTAGAAAGTTTGGCTGTACCTCACTTTAATCTAATACTATGTTGATAATTTGAAAAACGAAATTAAATGTCCGTTCACAATTTTGTCACATCCACCAAAATTTGGGAATGCTATTACTTTTTTATGGTTTAGGTGACTTCAGATTTTTTTACATAGATTTAGGAGAAAAGGTGAGCTACATATCCAATGAAGACAATTAGGCATTTCAAACTCAAGTTTTTCTTTTATGTCACAATACATGGTGTCCGTTCACACCTGTCACATCCACCAGTCTATTTTTCCAGAATCACATCAGGATATATATCTCAGTACTTGCAAATATGATCGACTTTAAATCATAGGAAATTTCAGATTCTATATTGAGCTGGCAGTTAGAATACAAAAAGAGATTGCTGCGTAATTATAATTTACAAAAAAGTGAAAATGCTTAAAGTGGTGTGGCGGATGTGACACTTCCAGATGTGAACGGACATTTCGTACATTTCACCAAATTATTGGGACAGTTCGGTTTTTCTTTACACCTAATGGCGTCTAAATTAAACATTTCTGGTCTTTACCATGTAATAGGAGTGTAATCAGTTTGTTTAACTATACCTATCCCTTTATTTTACATAATAATATTTTCACACAGTAAGGGTGTAAAATACATTTTTCGTCATATCAGATAAAGCCAAAATTCAATGTATTTTACTTAACTTGATACATATATGACATCTAAAAAGCTTTAAATTTATTATGATATTTAACATACTACCATTTCACCTCTCTCTTATAAGATGCTTTGAATACTATGCTGTTGAAATGTGTGGTGGATGTGACATTTTCCCATGTGAACAGACACATTGTGTAATCTCCATTTGCTACACTAGGTCCCCAACGACAAGACTTTGAAAAGTGCCAACTAATTAAAAAAAAAACTTTGGAATTCTCCTATCCGGGCATCCGGGATCTTTCGTCATCATTGCAGCCGCTGGGTGAAAACAATAGCTTGGCAATGCGTAGCAACACATTTGACTTTGCACACACTTTGACTCTATAAAAAAAATGAGCCTTGTTTCCACCCACAAAGGCGTTACTACGGTCGTAGTTAAGAAAGTGACGTCACGCTGGAAAGCAGAATTGTCTTTCTGAAATAAATATGTATTCATAAGTACTTTTAATCACTATCGATGAAAGAAAATAAGCAAACCAGATAACAGGAATACATTTAAACAAACTGCAATCACATTATCACTGTTTGACTTAGAAAATTATGGAGCAAATAAATGAAACATTCTGCCTTTACCTCTGACTAACTTTGTAGTAAATCCAGAAAGTGATGGGGTGAGTGAAAGGTTTCATGTAAGAACTTTTTTGTACATACATGTACATGTATACTGTACCAGTGCAGTTCATTCAGAATGCATAGCTGCATGGTTGTACATGTATGTAAGTGTAATTTCTAGCTAAGCAGCATTTGTATGATTAACATTGGAAATATCTGTTAGAATCGTAATGGGCAATACTCTTTATTAAAGCATTCCGGTATTTCCAGCTTTTGCTACATGTACATGTACAGTATGTACATACAGTACATGTACAAGTACTGTTATACTTTATGGTGCTTTTACCACATACCAGTTTGTGTAAAGCATCTGGAAAAACAAATTAGTGTTTTTTATTCACATTTCATCCACAAATTGGATAGTACATGAATATGTGATATTGCTATAAATTAATTTGCTTCTCGATAAAATATTAAATCTTTGAATTGTTTAACTTTGTGATTGTTGAAAGTTGACAATTGTATTCACATGCCATTTTTAAACACCTGCCAGAAGGATTTCAGTAATTCATACTAAATTTGAAGAATTCAGAACTTATGGGCAGTGACCTGTGATCTGGGAATTATGAGTATTCTGAAGGATTTTGCTGAACATATTACTCCTGGTTTACAATTAATTACATGTATGAGTAAAAGAAACACTGAACTAGCGAGTCTGTTCACTACAGTGTGTCCAAGAAAAAAGTTCAGTTGGAAAATTCTCCCACAATAAATGTTTCAAAATATGTTTAAGAAATGTTCATACCTGTGGATAGCCTACGGTCTCTTCTATCAAATGACACCAAAATATCCCACAATACTTTACGTCTGAGAGAGCAAAAGCCAATTTTGTGAAAGGGTGTATAATCCAGTCTTGACAAGTATTGATATTGGCTCTGGCTGGTATCAGCTGAGCTGAGACTATGTACATTTAAAGGCTTAAAATTTCCTATTCGGATCAATAAAAGACAATTTATGAAATAACAGGCTATGTTCTCTGTATATCATTACACATCCATCAACATGTTATGCTTGAGTGAGCAATTTACTATTTTGCTGAGTGTTTCAAAATGTTACTTTGGTGATTTTTTTAAATTTCATCTGACTTGCTCACTTAACCATAAAGTATTGATGGGAATATATCAGGAAATGCATTGAACAAAGTCTGTTCTTTCACAAATAGTCTTTCAATGACAAAAATATAAAATCTTGATGTTACAATGTATTTCATGACTCTCAACTTGGCTCATACCAGCTAGAACAACAATAGACATATTGTCAAGATTGGAATTTGCACCAATTCACAGAAGTGACTTTTGCTTACTTATGCGTAAAAATATTGTGAGACATTTTAGTGTCATTTGGTAGAAGAAATTCTAAGCAAACCACATGTATGAAATTTTACTGAAAATATTTTGAAATATTTCATTGGGGAGACTATTTTCCGACTGTCTTCAACTTTTTTATACCAGTCTGAACAAACACCAATTCTTGTCAAGTCTGAATTTTGCACCCTTTCACAAAAGTGGTTTTAAATCATTCAAGCGTAATAACTAGTCAGATTTTTTTGTGTTATTGTATAGGAGGGACCCTAATCTATCTACATGTACAAGAATTAAAATTTATTGAAAATATTCAAAAATAATTATTTGGGGAGACTATTTCCATCTGTTAACATTTTTTGGGGGATGCACTGTATTGTAATGTCACATCCGCCATGTTTGTTGTCGTTTACTATGAGAAATTAACACTGCTACCAACAGAAATGCCATTTGTTGTGCATTCCCAGTACATACGGTATGTAACACCGCTGCTTGACCAATATTCTTGTCTAAAGGTTTGTATCAAGTAGTAATTGATTAAAGTGTAAAATGTCCGTTCACATTTGATTTTGTCACATCCGCCACAAGGAGTTTCAGGCAGTCTACTTTTTAAAATAGAAAATCTTGTGAGCAGTGACTTGAAATATCTAGAAATATGAGTATTCTTAGTGATTTTGCTTAAGATAAGTACTGGTTTAAATCTACTTCTCAGGAAATTAAATCAACCTATAACCGGTAAGTCTGTTCACTATTATAATGTCACATCCACCATATTTGAATTCATTTACTCCGACAAAAAGTTACTCTGCGTACCAACAGATTATTGCTGTGAATTCTCAGTATATATTAAACTCTGCTATGCTTGATTAATATCACTGTCTCAGTTATTTGCATTATCATTAAGTATTAATTGATAAAGGTGGAAAGTGTCTGTTCACATCTGATTTTGTCACATCCACCACAAGTAACTTCATAACTTTACAGAATGCATAACCTTGTGTGCAGCAGTGACTTGTCTTCTGCAAATATTGGTATTCTTGGGAGTATTGCTAGACATTATTATTGTGATTGCAGCGTAAAACTTTGAAGAAAACAAGGAAGATAATGTTCCGTTCACATGCATAATGTCACTCCGCCATGCCAGTTACCACATACTGTGAAAAATATGATCTATTTTAAGTAATAAATTCCCATTGTGATTGAAAATTGAATTTGCAGACTGTTTAATAACTAATGATGGGCTCATATCTGTGTATTATTGGTGAATGTTTGAAATGTCCGTTCACATCTGGTTTTGTCACATCCGCACCACCCTGTGGCTAAAATTCTAAAGTTAAAAGACGAACATTAGCAATGTTACTATTAAGGATGTAGATGTCCCCCCCACA
>CM046873.1:33929008-34114392 GCA_025617745.1 Heliocidaris erythrogramma | reverse complement strand
CATGAGCAACTTAAACGAGACCCTACTCCTGCTTATCATCAGGTTGTCAAGGACACCGTCAAATATCTCATACGTAACTATTTGCTACCTCCTTTTCTGCATCCAGTCTCATTCAGAAGAACCCATGTCACCCATCTTCTATCTGCTTCCTAAGATCCACAAAGAAGGAACACCTGGCCGTCCATTGTATCTGCAATTAGCTGTCCTACCGAGCTGATAAGCCAATATCTTGAAAGTATGTTTTCACCGATCGTCTCATAACTTTCTACTTCCATCAAGGATTCTTCCGAAGCCATCGCTTGCTTGGTAGCATCACTCTGCGGCAAAAGGAGGGAGAGTCTGCGCTCTATACCAACATCATCCCCAACCAAGAAGGTCTGGAAGCTATCCGTCACTTTCTACAAGACAACCCTTCGGTAGATGGAACGAATGACGACACCGTCCTTTGCAAAACAGAGCTTGTTCTTTAGCGTGTCATCCTTTCAGTTCAATGGCAATTTCTATAATCAGAAAAGGGGCATTGCCATGGGGACCAAGATGCAGTGCTGTTGGACTCGAGTCCGGACTCGGACTCGAGACCGGTCTCGAGTCCTTAATTCTAAGGATGTCACTTGCACGACAATAAATTCCTGCCAACGCGCAGCCTGACGCGCTGCCTGACGCGCTGAGATGTGAAGTGAAGACATTGACTGATTGATTTTCAAGATGCAGTGAACTGATATTCACTTAGATCTGGAGCAAAAAAAAACTCTTTCCAATCATCTGATTCTCACACTTAGTGTCGGAACATAAGTCAATTACAAATACGATGAAATCGATTGTTAAATCCATTCAAATGCGCATGATCAGCTGATTTGCATTGTTCTCGTCCAAGATGTAGTTTTAAGCAGGGGCGGGAAGTAAAGGTTACATTGAAACTGCATTGGCGATGTGAATTTATTAACCAATCTTAATCTCACCCAAATTCTTCCAAGTGACTTAGCAGCTCATAAGCAGGAGGAGACTCTGAAGATGCTTGCCATAACCGTTAACGTCAAAAATATCATGACAGATAGAGCAGCAGTGAATAAAGCCCTTGCAGTCAGACCCAACTCCGGAATACCGAGCACAGGTATATACTCCGAAAACGGCGTATAGAACAAGATGAATATAGAGCCCTCATCGTTCAGTGCGAGGCAGTGTGTACAAAAGGCATGGGGAAAATCGTGCAGTGTCGACCTGCTGTTGATAAAATATTTTTCAAAAATAATGCTGCGGATATATTTATTTCAAATGCTTGTCAATGGAAAGTCATTTCCTATGACGAATCATTTAAGAATTTTGAAGATAATTGACACGCAGCATTATTTTTAAGAATATGTATATCGTTGGCAGGTTAACTTTGCAAGATTTTCCACATGCCTTTTGTACACACTGTCTCGTACTGAACGATGAGGACTCTATACTCATACGCCGTTTTCGGAGTATATAACTGTGCTCAGTTTTCCGAAGTTGGGTCTGACTGCCTTGTGAAAAAGTATTGCAGATTGGAGAGCTGAAGTCCTGCTAAAAATAGTGCCACAATAGGAAGAACTTAATGACGAGATAAAAGGCATCTAAAAGAAATTAATGAGATCTATTGTGGGAAACAATTGGTCTTGATTTTTTATTTGCAAGAGTATGCACAGTCTGAGCTTTATGAATGGGAGCAAGTAGAATCAAATAGTGGCAAACTGGGAAGAGAAAACACATATATTGTGGACGCACACGATAGTCGCAACGATGCTTGCTGTGCGCAGCATATGCTTACGTATGTTATGGACCAGACGCTGACCCATAGAGTGGATTTGAGTTCAGTGTCCATCTTGAAGACGTATATGAAGACCGATCGCGCTTACAAGAGTTCCGTGGACACAGGTTTAACATTCCATTCGAAAATGCGACTGCAGCATATTATCACTTACCACAGATGAAAACTCTCATTCACTGGTATCCTGAAACAAAGCGAGATCGCTTGATGAAATCCTGTCTGAACATTCAGGATGATATGATTATTGGAGGAATGAGAGTGATGGGTTTGCTTGAAAGGCAACTGACATTTCCCATCATGTTTGATTGCTCCATTCATGTGATGGATACATCAGCATATTACCAAAGGGGTTTCGACAAAATAAAACAGATCATGGTCGATCCCACTGAAGTGATGCATGGACAGCTGATCCTGTTTGATAACCTTTCCCCTGTCAAAAACCAGCTGTGGGATTCCCTCTTCAGACCTGCCACAGAAGAATTGGAGGATTCGACAAGACAAGCCATTATCAATATAGCTCATAACTTGGGGCTATGCATGGAGAGGCAGCTGAGAGACCATCTGAGGGGTGGAAAGTTTCACACTGCATGTCAACGTGTGCAGATGGAAACAGAGCACTGTCCAAAGCATAACCTTGCTCCAGATTGGCTGTTCTCCCAACAAGGCATGAAACAACGACAGATGCTTAATGCAAACATAAACACAATGGAAGGAACTGTCATGTGGTCGCAGAATAAGACACTTGCTTACCTGGACTCACTGGGTAGAAAAAAAAAGTAATTGACAAGGCTGAGTTCTAGAAAAATGGCTCTAGAGAGGTGTATAGAAAGAAACGAGCAGACATCAGGAAGAGGAAAGCCAAGAAGCTAAGAGATTTTGAAAGAGAGTACACATCACCAACCTCTCTGATCATGTGCTTTCCGACACAGAGTCATTTGTGTTAGCACACGGCTTTAATTTCGGCGTGCCCAAGTCGAAAATCAATCGAGAAGAGGTATTCGCAGAATTTGAGTTGTTGTACTCCCAAGTGTGTAGACACATTCCTACTTCCAAGGAGGACGGAGAGTCACTCAAAGCGCGCTTATCAGATCTTGCGCATGCGAATTGTTGCATTCCCAATGATATTATGTGGGATTTTCAAATGACTCGCGAATGCTTGGTAGCACTACGCGGACTTAAAGTCAATCCTGATATTTATATATGTAAACCCGATAAGGGCACCGGTGTCATTCTGAATAAAAGCGACTATATTGACAAAATGTCTGATAATCTTCATGATGAATCAAAGTTTTGTCGCATAGGTGCTGTCCCAGAACATGATCGCACAGCCACTTTGGAAACCAAGCTCCAACGACATTTATTAGATTTATGTAAACGCGGCGATTTGTCTAAGCCAGTTTATGATAGAATTCGACCACGCGGTCGGCAAAATGGCTAAGCGAGCAACTTCAGCCAGTCTTAGATTGTTTGTCTGTTTATACTGTTAGAGATTCGTTTACGTTTGCTAAACTCGTCCGTGATCTGCCCCTTGATAATAGGAATTGTGTTATGTGTTCATTCGACTTATTTACCAACGTGCCACTGAAAGAAGCTATTGACATCTGTGCTTCTTATCTCTATCATGGCGACTTAGACTCGCCACCTGTCCCTGACCCCGTATTCATTGATCTCATGAACTTGGCCACTTGCGCGGTTGAGTTAAGTTTCAATGATACGATGTATTCACAGATAGATGGTGTGGCTACGTGATCCCCATAGGCCCCGCGCTCGCTAACATTTTTGTTGGCTTCTATGAAACGCGCCTGCTACAGAACGCCACCGATCTTAATATAGTCCCGCGTGTGTATTGTCGGTATGTTGATGATACGTTTGCAATTTTTGACAACCGCGCAGCGTGTGAGGTTTTCCTTACACTACTGAACCGGCTCCATCCCGCGCTAAAATTCACATGTGAAATTGAGCTGTCCAATGCGTTCCCATTTTTCGATGTTCTCGTGGAGAGAAGTGATGGGAAATTTATCACTTCCGTCTACCACAAGCCCACGTTCACTGGGCAATACACGAGATGGGACTCGTACAGTGCAACTTCATACAAGATTGGGCTCATTAGAAACTTAGTGTGCCGCGCCCTTAGGATTTGCTCCAAATGCAAATTAGCTCCCGAAATCGCGAAAATCAAAACTATTTTCCTGGCGAATGGTTACCCTGAGCATGTTATATCTCGCACCATAACACGGACGCTGGAGGCACAATCCAAATCTGACACCAGATTTGGACCTGCCAAATGCCCCGTGTATCTCAAACTACCCTGGAAGGGTAAGGTATCTGACAAATACGCCAGTCAGATCAAACACGCAGTGTCACGTTGCTATTACGCGGTTTCGACACGCATTGTGTTTTCTACAAACAGGATGCTACCGTCAACGAGCAAGGATGTACACAGCAAAGGTAAAATGAAAACAAGATGTGGGAAAGAAGTGGGAAAGAAGTGAAGACATCAAACAACTTGTCGAGATTGTTAATGAAAAACACAAAGAGTCTCCAAAGGAAGTTAAAGACAAAGAAGTTCTAGAACCTGTCAAGTCCCAGATTAGGCAAAACAAATACAATCTGACTCTGTACCCATGATACTAAAATGTACTGCACACGATCAGACATCAAGAAATACAACAATGACAGGAGTGAGGAAATCCCTATTGCTCCCCAAACTGAAGATGCTGGCACAAAACGAAATTAATTTTGAGGAATAAGTCCCGAACTTTAGTTTGTATATATATATATATTAAATTTTCGTCATGAAAAGGACAATTAAACTACAGTATTTACATTTTAACTTACATGTATGCATATCTGTTTATTAATCGATGATTCGAATTCTAATCACATGTGAAGCACACATACACAGAGATAAAAATGAGAGAAAAATGGGGATTATGGACAGGTTTATAGAAGAGGAAGAGCGGTTGGTTGTTCTCTTACCAAATTTGTTTTGGTACAAATTAATATTTTTGCATGTGTTGCGGAAAAAAAACAAATACAAGTGTTAATGCAGTATTGTGTGCGCAGTAAGTTTAATTATCAGCAACGAGTTCAACGTGACATGCACTGTCCGACAGCCAAAACTCGGGATCACTCAACTCAAATGCGTCACTCTCACCACTGAGACATACATCAATGTACGAGGACAAATTGTTCTTCATGAGAGGAGAGTTTCAAAATTTTACCCCCATGATGAGCTTTCCGATTAACTGCCTTTAAATGTTGTTTTTTAATAATTATTATTCGTTAATGTACAAAAATTTCCTCCACTTTGACATTCCGAGTATTTGATTATATATATTATATGCTGGCTTATTATGTATGTACATACATGTATATATTTACAGTATAAGCATGCAAACGTTTACTTCGCTGAGGACAGCGATTTTTTTTTAAAGGCGGTGGTAACGTGACGGTTTTGGCACCACCCCTCTCCTTTTTCATTTTATTATGATAATTGATGTCTGAATAAAAAAATACATTTTTTTCTTTTGAATGAAATATTAATAGATTTCCTAGGAAACTGTTGTAATTTCTTGTGATATGCACGTTTCAGGAATTATCTTTTTAAACTTCCCGCGAGAAATTTGTTTTGTATTGAATGTGACCTCGAGGGTGCTATAAAATTCAGAGGCCCCATGGCCCAATGTCGCCTCGCTATAAATTGGCGCGCAAGTATGTGTGACGTCACAATCAGATTCGCTTTGGAGGCTTGGCACTTTTGACCAATCACGTCGCAGGATTTAGGGGTATAAATACGGGGCGGAAGACACAAATTCTTCACAACTTTCTCAGGTCGCTATTTTGTAACACCTCTTAGAAGCTCTCTCTCCGTTTTCTGACGTTTGACTGAATGCGAGATTTTATGAGGAATTTGATACTCGAATTCAGAAGTTTAGATTTTGATCTCTGATTCCTTATTTGGCAGCATCCTGCGCCTCTTTGGATGCGCACATAGCACCTTTTTGGCAGCATCAACGAATCTTATGATATATTAGGTGAAGTACAGGCTGGTTTCCGATCAGATTATTCTACGATGAATCATATTTTCTCATTGCATGCAATCATTGATTGGCAAAAGAAGAAGAAAAAAATATATTTTGCTTTTGTGGATTACAAAAAGGCGTTTGACCTAGTCGATCGAAGTTCGCTTTGGATTGAGTTACATAACCATAGGATTAATGGTAAATTTGTTGCGTGTAATAATTCAAAAGTATGATAATGCTAAGTCCTGTATATCATATGACGGTCAGAAATCTGATTTTTTTTTTTTTTTTGGTAGTAATGTTGGAGTGAGAAAAGGTGAAAATTTGTCTATTTTATTTGCACTGTACCTAAATGACTTCGAATTTTTTTTACGAGGGAGATATAATGGCTTGAGCGCTCTTTCTTTGTCAATCCATGATTGTATGTCACACGCACTATCAAAATTGTCAGCTTAGTGGAGTAATGTGTGCTTTTACATACATAAGCATTGTCACGTCATAGCGGCATGTTACATTTCAGATTGGGGGCTCATAAATAAAATAATCTCATATCCACAAAATAATACATCATACCAAAGTGGGTGACGAATGTAATGGACAGTTTTCACTTTGTGTTATTGTTTTTGAGATGTGTGTGTACCGATGCCGTTGTCACGGGCAACTGTTGGTCTTCCGGTATGTGTGTCTCCCCGTATGCATGTTTGTTACTTTGTTATTTGTGTTTTGGGTTTTTTTAAAGATTAAAGTTGGGAGTAGGGGCTAGGCCTACTGAAAAGCTTTTTTTCTAAATAATATTTTTTTTTAATGAATGTCTACAAATGAAGTGCTATTTGAATGACAGTTTGTAAATACAATTACGATATGTTTGTCTGAATTTTCAAGTGATTCATGCAGGCGTGGATCCAGGAGGGCAAAGGGGACACATATCCCATTTTGAAGACCTTTTTTCTTTTTTCTTTTTTTTTATTCAGGCACAGATCCAGGAGGCAAAGGGGGTATGTGCCAACCCCCCCCCCCCCCCCTTGAGGACTTTTTCAGATATGGATCCAGGGGTCAACTGGGGCACATGCCCCCATTTTAAGGATATTTTTGTTTATTCAGACACAGATCCAGGGGCAATGGGGGCATACCCCCCTTTTTCGTGGACTTTTTTCAGGCATGGATCCAGGGGTCAAAAGGGGCATGTGCATGCTTGCTTGTAAGAAAATTTTTGAGGGGAAACTCCTTCCAAAATTGTTCAAGACCATTGACCTCTCTATTTTTTCTTTTCTCTTTTTTTTTGCAGGGGTATGGCTCTTAGTGTTAAGCACTAGCATACTGGGGGGAGGGGAGGGGCAGAGTGCCTCAATACAGAATTTGAAATTTGAAGAAAAAAAATATTAGAGCCCAAGCGAGTGAGTGATTTTTTTATTTATTATTTTTGGGGGGTTGTCAGAAAATTCCCCACCGAACGATGAGGTTTGCCAGGTACACCACTGTTTTTGAGGCAATTCTCTTATCTCTCTCTCTCACATGGACCTTCATAATTTTTTTTGCACATGTAACAAATATCTAATTGGCCAATATGAATCATTCAAAGTATGGTTATGATCTAATAGTCGTGTTTTACACATCTTGAACACATGCACATGCAGATGCACAGGAACCAGGAAGTGACCAAATGGTCGATTACAAGAATGAATTACGCAAGATAGTTGAACATAGACCTGAGCTAGAGAACTATTCTCCCGAGATGGCGTTTCTGAAAAGAAAGAAGCTAAAAGAAGATTTATTATAATCCATTTAAAGGCGACAGAAATACATGTACAGTGGAATCTTGTTATGAAAAGCACTTATAAAACAAACTCTATCACATGGTGATTTATCTGGTCCCATCTCTTTGTATTGTATTTTAGACCTGATGTGATAAATTTTCAGTATAACAAGTTAATTACTCTAGTCCCAAAGACCTTTAATATAGCAACGTTCCACTGTACATGTATAAAATTCCCTTGAAATTGTACTCATGCCAACTGGAATGTGGTATGTACACATGGTAAGTAGTATTTGAGCTGGGAGAGGCACAAATATCTACATATGAAATGTTCGAGGTATTGGCAGGAACTTTTCTGCATATTTAATGAGTTCATGGCTGTGCATGTGTATGTTAATGACTCAAATTTACACGTGTCCATGTGATTACTGTATTTCTATTTTGATCCACGTACGTGTACCCTGTACTAGACTGCTACAGATCTCACACTCGATCTGACCGCCTAAGCTAAGACTCAGAGCTCGACGATGGATCAATCAAGGTTTGATTTTAGTTTTAGTGCATGTGTATGTTAATGACTCAAATTTACACGTGTCCATGTGATTACTGTATTTCTATTTTGATCCACGTACGTGTACCCTGTACTAGACTGCTACAGATCTCACACTCGATCTGACCGCCTAAGCTAAGACTCAGAGCTCGACGATGGATCAATCAAGGTTTGATTTTAGTTATAAATTTAGATTAACTTATTTGAAATGATGATGAAACAAATTTGGCAATCCAGGGTAATAGGGACGAGCTGTTTGCATGCATGTAACGTTAACTTTAAAAAAAATTGTTCGGATGCTGGATGGAGTGTGATGGATGGGGGATCAGGTTCGGATGACCGGACACTTAACAAAAATGAAGCCTTCTTTTTTGTATTTAGATTAAACTTAAATCATGCATTGAATTTGTGATAATCATCATCCATATATGTTACTGTAAATAATATCATCCAAGTTAGATCAAACATTTGTATTTAAAAATTTAAGAAATAGGTCTAATGCTTGTAACCTTTTTTTAACTCCTATACAGGGTGCTTTGTTAAAGTGCCTTTAATTTCCATTTTCTGAGGAGGGTTTATTTTGCCTTTGGTATTTGCCTTTGGTAAAAACTATATGTTTAGCACATGTTTATACACAGGATAAGTCTTTCATAATACAAAATTATGAAACTGTAAAATTAGGATTCATTTACTTTGCACTATCCATTCGATCAGTTTGGTCTGAGTCATGGACGTCAATCCCGGGGGGCGGGGGACTTTTATTATGAAATAATAAATAAGTATATATATACATGTTATAGCAGGATACAATATTATTGTTGATATCATTTGTTTCATTATCTGTTTTGTTTTCATTCCACCCCTCTTACAAAGTGGAATGTCCTTGGAGACCATATTTTGTATTTGTTTCTGCGCCTACGCGCAACACAAATTAAGGCTGAACAGTCACTTTGAATTTATTGTGCACTCTCATCATTATTTTAATATCAAGCAACATTAGATGGTGTCCCTTCTTCCCTTTGTTATCTATCGCCTTTCTACGTCCTTTATGGTGTAAGCCTGTATGACGAGGAATTTCTGCAATCTGGTTTATCTCTTGTGTTAGCGTCAGGCCGATCTTTTTCTTCTGCCTAAACAGTGTTGTTATAATAGAATTGTATTATCTTTTGTCAAATAAATTTTCCTATTCGAATCAAATTTAGTTGCCGATTTTGGTTTTATCTTTCTCCCCCAGCCTTCATAGTTAAATGAATGAATTGATTTTGCTCTCCCTCATCCGTTAATTGATTGTGAACTTTGTGAACGATTCTGTCCGTAACATATATATATATATATATATATATATATATATACTTTAAGAACTAGTGTAAAAACAAACAAACAAAATTGGCTTTTGGAGATGGCAATTGCATCATTATGGATACATTACGTAGACCTGCGTAGGCGTACCACTCGATGCCCGCCAATGACATCGCTACTTTATTTGCGGTTCCGCGTGTATTGCATGTCTAGTTATATAATACGCTAACATCTACCTTATACAGACTGATGAACATGCATCACTGTTTCGGCATGGCCAGGCGCTAGGCCAGGGCCGGCGTTAGGTCGCGGACGGCCGATCATCGGCGATTATATTTATGTGAGCCGTGCAGCAGCGTTATGTTAGCAAAATACAGCAACGGACAACCACCCCATTTCACTATCACCAAAATTAATCGGGAAAACCTGGAGAAAGGGAAGGTTCAGACAGAAGTTCAACATGAGTCGGAGATCTAAGGAGAGTATTATTACAACTTCATTGTTGATGCAGATGCAATATTTTTTTGTTATGCCTCCTCAAAATGAAGGTATTCTGGTGGTGTTGGTGATGGTGATGATAGTGGTGATAATGCTGATGATGATAATGATAGTGATAATGGCTGTGATGATGAGGAGGAGGATATCAAACTAGAGGCCTTGAATTCACAACACCAGCTAGACCAGCTCAAAGAAGCTATGTTTTTCGGGTTATCCGAATTAAATCTGCGTATAATGGTAACGTACGGAAATTACTGCTTCTAGACTGTCTTGTAACATGCAGGTGCCTCGTAGCTGAAACTACTTGTACCCTACTTGTATACCTACTCATATTCGTAAATATAGACTCAAAACGTGTATCACTGAAGTACGTAAACCAGGAAACTCCTCGAAGTAGAGGCAGCCACAATTACATTCAATTTTTAGTTATTCAAAGTAGAATAACTGTTCGAATTGGAAGAGTAACGTTATGAATTGAAGTGTCAATTAGAGTAAAGAGTATGCGAGTTGAATAACATTCAAAAAGGCTTTAAAAAAACTGAAAAGATTCAGAGAGACGACGGAACAATTTCAAGTAAAGTTAGCTGCGCCCAAAGTAGGGCAAGTAAGCAAAGTCGTACCGTGAGACTGAAAGGAAGGCAAAGGCAGCTAAAGAGGAGTACGATGCCATGGTAGAGTCTCTTGAGTTCGAGAGGAAACTGGCTGAAAGTGAAGCCGAGTTGGAAGTTCTTGAAGAGTTTCAAGATGAGGTTTCCGATCGAGAGTCCCTACTGATGGATGGAGTAGAGAATACAGACAAGATGGCAGATGGCAGGGAACAGATTGCCGCCTCACTGGAGAAATGTGTAACCCAGCTAGGCAATGTTAGTCTCCAGCAATGTGCTGCTAATCAGCAAATGACAGCATCTCTTCAGCTTCCTAAGATAGACGTTCCCGTCTTCAGTGGAGTCCCAATGACCTACCCATTGTGGAGGCATGCATTCATAAGTGTGATAGATAGTAAACCTTTGGGATCCACCAGTAAGCTGATGTATCTAAATAACTACGTTGCAGGAAAACCAAAGGATGTCGTCCAACATTTCATGCTGATAGGTAGCGAGGATGGCTATGAGAAAGCAATGGATGTCGTAAGAGATATGAAAATCCAAGCGTTATCAGTTCAGTCTTCACGAATAAGCTTGCTGCCTGGCAGAAGATAAGCCTGAAGGATTGCCATGGTCTGATGGACTTTGCCGATTTCCTTGGAAAAGTGGAGGCTGCGAAGGAAACGGTAAACGCTCTTGGAATCCTAGACTTTCCTCAAGAGAATGCCAAAATTGTGGATAAACTACCTGCATATCTCGAAGGCAGATGGAGGGATGAGATTGTTGGTCGGAGAGAAAGTGGTGGCCCACAAGATTATCCACTATTTACGAAGTTGGTAGACTTTGTGCGACAAGCAGCAAACAAGGCCAACATCCCTGAGCTGGCAGGTTTGAGAGAGGCTTCGAGGAGTCATGGAGCAGTAAGTCCAAAAGCAAGAACCTTCTCTACAGATGGAAGGAAGGTGAAACTGGAATGGACAAAACATGGAACTTACGGTGATTGCCCTTACTGTAAACGAGAACCACTCATTATGAGTTCTGGGTCTCAATTAAATGATGAATCTTTCCAGACTTTCCTTGCTGAAGTGGAATCCATTGTCAACTCCAGACCACTTTTTTTCAGCAAATCTCTGTTCAACAGAAGCTCCTGAACCTTTAACTCCGAATCATCTTCCGATGAAAGCTCAAGTTGTGATGCCTCCTCCTGGAAAGTTCCAGTGAGAAGATGTTTATGCCCGGAAGTGGTGGCGACGAGTCCAATATCTCACAAACGAGTTTTGGCTGAGGTGGAGACGCGAGTACTTACATGAGGTGCAGACACGACAGAAGTGGATCCAGCCCAAGAGAGATCTTGCAGTCGGCGACATCGTCATCGTGAAAGACTGCGACAATGGTAAAAGTCGATGGTCTCTTGGAAGAGTGACAGAAGCGTTCAAGAGCGATGACGGCCGTATACGTAAAGTGAAACTGTTAATGGCAGACCAAGAACTACAACAAGACGGAACACGTAGGCGCGAGCCTATTCATTAACTAGAGCACTCGGAGGGGGGACCAGTCAGAGTACATGTATCCCCCGAACCCGTCAACCATCCCCCATTTGAATCAATGTTGTGACTGAAATGGATAAAGTGGCAATTTGGGACCTCGGGTATCATTTTTTTGGTGTCATTTTTTAGTTGTTTCAAAATTGAAGGTCATCCGACAAAAACTGCAGCCGGAAGAGTGCTCGCAAGAAAGTCTTTACTATTTCTTGAAAAAATATGGTTACCATGGCAACGATGACTCCACCCACACCAAAAACAATAGGCGTCTTAATCTTACCATAATACACCTCCATGCGAAATATGAAGATGATCCGACAAGAACTGCAGCCGGTAGAACGCTCACAAGAAAATCTTTACCATTTCTTTAAAAAATATGGTTACCATGGCAACAATGTCAACTCCACCCACACCAAACACAATAGGCGTCTTCATCGTAATACCATAATGCACCTCCACGCGAAATTTGAAGGTGATCCGACAAAACTGCAGCCGGTAGAGCGCTCACAAGAAAATCTTTACCATTTCTTTAAAATATATGGTTATCATGGCAACAATGTTGACTCCGCCCACACCAAAAACAATAGGCGTCTTCATCTTACCATAATGCACCTCCATGCGAAATTTGAAGGTGATCCGACAAGAACTGCAGCCGTTAGAGCGCTCACAAGAAATCTTTACCATTTCTTTTAAAAATATGGTTACCATGGCAACAATGTCGACTCCGCCCACACCAAAAACAATAGGCGTCTTCATCTTAATACCATAATGCACCTCCATGTGAAATTTGAAAGTGATCCGACAAAAACTGCAGCCGGTAGAACGTTCAGAAGAAAATCTCTGCGGCGGACGCGGACGCGGCGCGACGATGCCAAATCCATAGTATCCCCGAACACGTGAAACATTAACATGTTTGGACCTAAGTTAAATGCAGCTTCTCTTCACGGTCGCCGAACTTGTGAACGTCTTTATTCGAAACTAGCGAAAATGAGATCAGATATCTTCTTCCTATCGCGCACCAAGAAGTTGGACCTGATACCGAAGGGATTTCGCATTAAGAATCCATTGAAATCTACCTTTAATACTGCTATGCAAGAGAACCTCTGAAAGATTGACCAGAAGTCCAGAAAGCTTGACCATCTAGTCCGGCAATCACCTCTTCTCCCAGGAGAACCCGTTGATGATCAGGCATCTAATGAGACCATCGTGAACCTGTCGTCCTACGAGCTGATCAGCGAGGAGGAGACTCTTTAACTCAGTTTGTCATACTGCCCCCCCCCCCCCCCCCCCTCAACCTCTGGACGGTATTCAGTTATGCCAGGACACCATGGACTTCACCCGACGAATCAAGCTTCGGGAGTTCTTCTCTGGAAATGGCAACACCATCGACAAGTCTCCTGGCCATAAAGCTCCTCCCTCCATGACCAAGCCCAAGTGGACTCCACCGACAGGGAGGAACGCCCACATTGACTCCTTCACCTCGAAAGTCGAACGCCACCTAGACAACTTCCTACGTCACACCCAACAGAGGGAACCCAGTACTACTGATAAGGTACGACGTAAGTCGATTAACTCACTCACGAACAATAACGATATCATTATCAAGCCTGCTGATAAAGGTGGTGCAGTGGTTATTCAGGACGTTAAAGATTACCATAATGAAGCTATCCGACAATTGTCAGACGAAAGTTTCTATGAGCCTCTAGACAAAGACCCTACAGGCGATTTCCATGAACAAGCCACTGAGTGTGTTAGCAAAGTAGTAGGTAGTAATGTATCTGTTTCCCGGAATCCTAGAGTCAGTCAGTTATACCTCCTGCCTAAAGTACACAAACTGACTAAAATGTTGACGAGTGTGTCCAATCAAGAAGTAACTGGTTCTGAAACTACAATAGCTTTAGCTAAAGAGCATAATATCATTCCTCCCGGCAGACCCATTGTGTCAAGTGTTGGCTGAATCCATGTCCCAATTTGTTGACATGCAACTCCAACCCTTTCTACCCAAAATAACAAGCTACGTAAAAGACACTACTGATTTTCTGAAAAAGTTACAATCAGTAAATGTTGCTCCAGAATCAACACTCGTCACCATGGATGTCAAAAGTCTCTACACCAACATCCCTCATGTAGAAGGTGTCAAAGCTATGCGTCGTTTCCTTAATAACAATGCTGATGGTGACGAAACACTAGACGTCAATGGCATTGCCCAAATGGTGGAATTCATTTTGACACATAATTATTTCCAATATAATGACAAATTCTACCTTCAAAAACAGGGCACTGCCATGGGCACCAAGATGGCACCGGCATATGCAAACATATATATGGCCATTCTGGAAGAGGATTTCCTCTCAAGCTATCCATGCAAACCTTCCCTCTACGTTCGATACATCGACGATGTTTTCATAATATGGGAACATTCCATGGAAGAACTGACAGCCTTCCACAATACTTTCAATGCTTGCAACGAAAATATCAAATTCACAATGGAAAGCTCTAAAGAGGAAATCAGCTTCCTTGACGTTAGTGTGTCAATTAACCAGGAAAATGGGAAGATCGAAACATCAGTGTTTCGCAAGCCTACTGTCTCGTGTTCTTACTTGAGGTATGGCTCATTTCACCCTCGTCATATCAAGCATTCGGTTATATACAGCCAGATGCTTCGTTATCGACGAATTATCTCTAATGAGAGTCTTTGAAAAAGAAGTACTCACACTAGGAAAACAGTTCCTGAAAAGAGGCTATCCTGCCAGACCTATCAAGGAAACCATTCTCAAAGTAAAGAGAAAATCCCGCTCAGAACTCCTCAATCAATGCACTAACGCAAAGGATAAAACGCGCATCCCCTTAGTTACAACCTACCATCCTGCCACGAAATCCTTTGCTAAACGGGTCAGATTAGAGTGGCCTACCTTACATCTTGACCAAAACCTAGGAAAAGTGGTTGGTGACCCTCCCCTTAATGCTCAACGTCAGCCCCCAAACTTAAAGAATTTGCTTGTTAGCAGCAAACTCCCGCCCTTCTCACCTCGGAGAGGCAATATTCCCTGCGCCAAACCTAGATGTCAGATTTGCAAACATCTCACCACTGACACCACGATCAAGGTCACTGACAATTTCACTCTCCGGCCGGGACGCGAATTTTTTTTCCTGTACCTTTGGGGCTATCCAATATGAATATTCATGAAAGAGACTACAAGTATCGGACTTGTATTTTCTTACTCAGTTTCACCTTATTTTTAAATCAGCAAAAGAAAATTTCATAACATATTCCTCTGCCGAGATTCGAACTCGCGGTCCTTTCATCGATAGCGCACCAGATTATCCGATAGCGCCACAGAGAACAGCTGCTCAACGGCCTTGCTCGTTTAATCATATCCCTACAGTTCGTTCCATGAATATTCATGCCGACTAGTCTTGACGGAATAAACCGTATTACTTGTCATGCGCATGCGTACTCTCATCTCTAAGACCCAATTCATGAATATTCATATTGGATAGACCCAAAGGTACAGGAAAAAAATTTCGCGGCCGGGACGTCGTAACTGCGATTCCAGCAATGTTCTTTACTGCCTCTTTTGCGCACGCTGACCAGACGTTGTGTATGTTGGTGAGACTAGCACCAAATTTCGGATGCGTTTTAACAACCACAGATCATCCATCAACAAAAGAAGGAATGATCTCCCTGTAGCTAAACACTTCAGCCTTCCCAATCACTCAGTTCAGTCAGTTGCGGATGTCAAGGTTTGCCTTTTCGGTGGACAGTCAGACCCAACTTCGGAAAACTGAGCACAGTTATATACTCCGAAAACGGCGTATGAGTATAGAGTCCTCATCGTTCAGTACGAGACAGTGTGTACAAAAGGCATGTGGAAAATCTTGCAAAGTTAACCTGCCAACGATATACATATTCTTAAAAATAATGCTGCGTGTCAATTATCTTCAAAATTCTTAAATGATTCGTCATAGGAAATGACTTTCCATTGACAAGCATTTGAAATAAATATATCCGCAGCATTATTTTTGAAAAATATTTTATCAACAGCAGGTCGACACTGCACGATTTTCCCCATGCCTTTTGTACACACTGCCTCGCACTGAACGATGAGGGCTCTATATTCATCTTGTTCTATACGCCGTTTTCGGAGTATATACCTGTGCTCGGTATTCCGGAGTTGGGTCTGACTGGTGGAGGCTACAAGTCAGCCGACGATAGGAAAATTGCCGAATTACGGGCAATTGTTAAGAGCAGAAGTTTTGAAGGAAAAGTTCTTAACAGAGATCTTTACTTTCGCAATGGATTTACATATTTTTGCTAAATTTTTTTTTGTATCTTTTCAGTCACATGTTCTTTATTAATGATTTGGTTTCAATTCTCCTTCTTTGTTTCAATACTGTAACGAGCCGACCCCGTCTCTTTACTTTTATTACGCGATGATAAAGCCAGGCGCACACTATACGATCCGACTGCGACCCGATTTTCGAACAAACTGGAGTTTGCATTAAATGTGAAAGTTTAAAAAAGTGAAATTATCTTATTTGAAGTTCGGAATAATGATACGAATACTAATATCGAAATTTTGGTTAACTTGAATTCTTCTGGTTAGAGTAAGGGCCAAATCGGCTTCAAATCTTAGTCGATCGCAAGATTGGTATGACGTCACTACGATTTGGAATTGAATTCGCTTTTATTCCTACACAGGGGCTCGCAGTAGCACGGAATTTCGATTTTATTATTCATACTACTATTCAAAACTTTGATCACGAAGATTTTTCATGTCTGAAGGTTCATATCAAATGTTATAAAAATTTTCCCAAAATCGCATCGTAGTCAGATCGTGCAGTGTGCGCCGGGCTTAACCTGTAGCTTATCTTGTGCGTGTATCATACACTGCAGTTCGCACTGCAAGGTAGGTTTATGTAGTAACGAAGTTACTCCGACATTTGAGTTGTTCAAATTTTACATCAAAATATAGCTTTTATGAAATCAGTGATCACGAATAGACTGAGGAATTCCGTTAACTCGGCAATTATTAACAGAATAGATTACATGTCTGAATGTTTCACTTGATATGTGTTGAGAAATATTGGAAATTATTGCGTTGTTTGATACAAAGCAAGTCCGTCGTACGCGCATTCGTGTATGACGTATTGTTTAGTATGATGAGTTTCCATCCAACAAAATAGCATGAATTACAAATTATATCACTTATTATGAATTAATTGTTATAAGTTATAATCTAATAATTATATAAAGCATCGTAATATAGATTTGTCTTTGGTATAAGATATTTCATTTGTTATATGATGTATTGAAAGAAGAATAAATAAGCATTTTCTTAACAATTTATCGTTAAGATAGGTTTTCGCGACGTGTAGAAAAAGGCGCATCGTGCGCTGTAAGTAATTTAGATTATGCGTTGGCCAATCAGATCGTGCGACCAAGACAGGTTTTCCCCCACGTACGCATAGAGAGCATAAATATAAGTAGTTTTCACGAGTTCGGCTGGCTCATTCCCCACAGAACCTCCGGGCCAAATAGAACTTCCCTCTCCACAGAACTTCTCTCCCTACAGAACTCTACCTTCTTGTATGTCCTTAATTTACTCTCGGTATAGAACCTATTACGCAAATTGGTAAGAACTTAGAAAGAATTGGCAAACTAGACTAATTAACTACGTGTATTGATAATCGGTATGGCCTTGTAATAAATTAAAGTTTTCTATATAATGTAAGATCCATTAGAAACTTAATTGAATTTTAATTAAAGAACATAATTCCCTTTGGAAATAAATTGGTAAAAGCATTAAAACACTTGTAATAAATACTGGAAATTGTTATATAGTAATCATATTAATAAGAACTTTATTGATTGTAACAGTGGCGAGATTTGTGAATGATGTAAAATGATGAATAAAAGATCAGTTTTTGTTTTTGAATTCAAACCTAAATCTTTATCCAAAACCTGTGTTTTTCTCTGTTTGTGTAACTCCATTACCTTTTACACCCAATCACCAATTTCAATCATATACTTTGATTACAACGAATCTAAGTCTATAACTTTAATAGCGAGTCTTCATCAGTCGGCATCATCCTTGACAAAAGTAATGTAAATTAAATATTTGTTATGAAAAGCTGAAGTTAAAAAATAAATGTTTGTCGCCCTCTATCGGCGACAGGGCAGGCTCGCTGCAATACTATTTTTTTTTAATCTTTGCCGCTAATACCACTTGGGATTTTGTGTATTATTACGTAAATTACGTAGATTACGTAATAATGAAGCGCGCACATTACTCTTTTCTCATCTACATAATTATATCCATCATTTTTTGTAAAGCGCGCGCATCCTCAGTCAGATCTCCCAGAGAGACGGTTTCTAAGAAACCTATATCTGACTGAGGATGCGCGCGCTAGAACCATAACTATTTCAGTTATTTGTATGATACCTTATCATTTATTGTTCTCCTGAAGAAGACGCCAGGGAGCGCCGAAAATTTTAGTGTAAAAATAAAATAGGCCACAATGCATTACAAACGTTTTTAGCAGTTTTCTTTCACTTTGTTTGAGCCGATACGTGAAACCTTAACATGTTCGTACATACATGTATGTATATATAAACCCACTGACAAACACACCTGCTTGCGCCATGAAAGTTTCCATCCAAGACACTGCAAGGAGGCTTCTTCGTACAAAGGGGTTACCCAATACGCATGGTTAACAACTGTCTTGAAAAAGCAAAATCAAAAAATCGTGATGAGCTACTCAAAAGCAAAGACGAAAATGCTCAGCCATCTGACAGGGTACCTCTGGTTACCACATACCATCCATATACCACGTCTTTGATTAAAGAAATCAATAAGGAATGGAAACAACTTTCTCTAGACAAATCTTTGCCGGCAGCATTCTCGAATCATCCAATCAATGCGCAGAAGCAACCAAAAACCTGCGTAATTGGCTTGTCAAAAGTTCAGTCTTGAAGAAAGTCAAACAGAAGGGTAATCGTCCATGTGATAAAAGCCGGTGCCAAATTTGCGCCCACATGCTCACATCGGAAAAGATCACATTAACTAACGGGATATCTGTATCTACCCCTCACGCCACTTGTGACAGTGAGAACGTGGTGTACTGTATCTCATGTTCTAGGTGCCCTAACGCCATCTACATCGGCGAGACTGCAACCACATTCAGGCTACGTTTCAATAACCATAGAAGTTCAATCAAACATAAGTATTCACTTCCAGTCGCTGAACACTTCAGCTCTAGCAACCATTCACTTGATGATCTTAAATTCTGCATCATTGGGACTAATTTCAAAGACAGGCTAGATTATTGGCAGAAATTAAATTCATCATCAACACCAAATCTTTCGAGACAGGACTTAACAAGGACCTAGGATGGTTGAGCAATTTCACGTTTTACAAGAGATGAAATGTTTTTCATCTTTCTTTTTATCTCCTGTGTAATTTGGGCATTTACAGGTGTTTCGGCTTTCCGCCTGTTCCCTACTTTACCTCAGGTTATTTTTGGAAGTAAAAGGATATAAAATTGTTATCTTTATTGTTTTTGTTTGGCTAAGCTCTCCCATTATTGGAGTATTAATCTACTTTAGTATTTTTATTTTTGTCAGAAATTTCTTATAATGTTCCGAAACTCTTATGCTTTTTTTCACACTTTTTTCTCCTACTTTCTCTCTTTTCCCTCTTTCTCTTTTTTTACTTTCCCTTTTCCCTTTCTTTTTCTTTTTCCATTCTTAGTTCTCC
The DNA here is from genome assembly GCA_025617745.1 of Heliocidaris erythrogramma. NCBI lineage: Eukaryota > Metazoa > Echinodermata > Echinoidea > Camarodonta > Echinometridae > Heliocidaris > Heliocidaris erythrogramma. Next base: position 34,094,593 of record CM046873.1, on the reverse strand, counting down.
TACTTGGCATTGCGTATAATTTCAGGCTCCTTGGCAACGCTCTTTACGCGGTCCGCGCAGTGCGTTGCCAAGGACCTATTATTTTTAAGATTTTGTCTGTATTATATTGTCATTGTCTAAACACTGAGGAAGACCCGAGGCACGGGTAGAAAATTTTGTTAAGGAAAAATAAACAGTTGGATACATATGGCGAACCACTTGATTGTTTTCAAGTTCTTTCTTCTTATTATTATTCTTCTTATTGTCCAACACGTGGAACTCTTTAATATATTAATATATATATTCCAAGAAGAATTAATGTTTCTTTCCGCTCATTTCCCATCACGTAATTTTCTTTATTTTCTTTCTTTTCTTTTCTTTTTCTTTTTCTTGTCCCTTTCTCTTTTCTCTTTCCCTCTCTTTTTTTTCTCTCTCTCTTAGCTCTTCTTCGTTATTCTTCTCTTGATGATTTGTTACGTCACTTCTGGGGCGTTCTTACATCTTCACTGAAAAAACTCTTGGTAAAAATTTCCCGTGTAATTTTATTTCCGTGTAATATTTGGTCAGATTACCAAGATGCATGCCAGCGCCGGTACGTGTGTACGGTGCATGCATCGCATATATAGTGGTTATGTGTACTGAGCCTGTTCATCGAGAAACTAAGAGAATGGGGATTGGAGACACTGTTAGAAAATTTTAGGGGTAAGTCCTGGAAATTTATCACCGTCGGCTGAGGCTTGAACTTTGAAGTTGAGCGGTAAGCCTTCGAATTCGGAGCCTGTGAATGTGATGAGTGTCATGTGAGTGTGAGACTGCATGCAAAGGCAATTGAATTAGCATAGGCCTACTGTTAGCTGTAGGGACCAAATTAGGCTTAGGCTTAGCGTTGGTTAGAGTTTTTACTATTTAGCCTCACCTGGGGTGGGCTGCTGCCCAGGTTTTTCATTTTAGACGGACCTGGTCCTGGGCATCAAGTACATGTAAGTCAAAGTTTCCCAGGAAAATTTGTAAAAAATTGTAGCACTGATGGTATGGCAGGTGGTCCTAAACTAAAGTAAAGCTACGCACCACTTTTAATACGCGTTGTCTATGGGAGAATACGCGCTACACATACAAAACAAAGTGCGTAGCTTTAGGTCCCCCCCCCCCCCCCCCCAATCATACAGTTAATTAGGCCTAGGCCTAGTAGAGGCTAGAGTTTCTCGTCCCCTCGCGCATAGTTTTTTTGCCGCCGCATCAAAAAAGTTATTTCTAATTTATAAAACAAAAACAGACAAAATTTCGATTGATTTTCGCAGTAAAATTAAAATGGCTGGAAATTAGACTACCAGTAAGGCATAATAACACATGGCGGGGCACATATATGGAAGTCTTACCGAAAAGACACTATAAAATATCTGTCTTGGGGGGAAAAAAACTGCCCTCATCATCCTTTTTTTCAAAAGGTTGGGACGAGAAACTAATACTATTATGTTTACTTGGCCTAATGGCCCTCCAGAATGCTATTTTCCTTTCAGCTTCAAAGGGGCGGAGGGGGCTCTGCCCCCTTGAAGCTGAAAGGCCTAGATGCCCCCCCCCCCCCCCAGAACCCTGGCCAATTTTGTCCCTATTTCCAAAGTTCAAATGTTTGCAGGTATGCTTGTGTGTGCTCTGTAGGCTTGGTGAGGGCTTTTTACCCCATCTCAAGGGGGAGGGGCGGTGAGGAGTACTATTTCATGAAATAACCCTTCTCGTTTATGGGATGTTACATTCTGTGGCAGATATTTCACGAGCCGGGGATACAATTTCGTTGCATGGCAACAGTGATTTCTAGTTATTCTAGCAACCATATGTTTCTACTTTAAGAGGCTGATTTCCGCCTTATTCTGCTTGTTCTAAGCATTTCCCATAGACTTACATGCATACAAGAAAAAGCAATTGTGCTGTCTAAACGTAAAAAGCAGACATTTTTGGAAACTGAATTATTAGTAACCATGAATTTTTCAAAACTTCTTTGATAATGATCTTATTTTTTTTCAACATCTCAACTGGAAAAAATGTTCTACAAACTGTGTTTTCTTGTTTATGTTAAGAAAACCAGATTGATATGGAAGCTCTCCTAATCACCCAAGAAGACCTGCAACAAATGATACCATGGGCAGGGCCGAGGATCAAATGTTGGAGGCATATTCTGGAACTTCAAGGGGCTAAGGTAAATCATGCATGTGACCTTGTTTTGGGGATCGTTGTGTGTAAACTTTTTCACATTTTCATCATCATCTCAAATATGCATGGTCAGATTTTAACCAAACTTGGTAGGAATCATCTATAGGGATAGGGGATACAAAGTTGGTAAAAAGGTACATGTGGGGTCTGTGGGGCCCCAAGGGGGGGGGGGGGGGGATGTGCGTCTAATGGTAAAAACTTTGTAAATTAAAAACAAAAATCTTCATAACAAACTTTGAAAAAAATTGTACATGTGGCCCCAGGGGGTGTCTGTATATTTCAAACATCATCTCATTCAGATCCTCCAAGATATTGGAATTCAGAACATTCCCCATGGGAGTGCCAGTTTGAACTCCGACAGATGAGAATTCAGCGACCTGAGGTGAGGGTCGTGCCCTCAGGGTTCTTTCTTTTCTAGCAGACATGGATTGGCTTGACCCGGAAGTGATGCTTCAGACACTAGCATTAATTTCACCATGTGTGAGAGAGTTATCAATAGTCAATTTCAAAAGAAGTAAAAGAAATTCAACCAGGAATTAAAATAAAATTTTCATTTCATTTACTGCACCAGAACATGAAACTTCAAAAGAGGATAATTCTGAGATGACGAAGTGGCTCCAACAGAATGTAGCACCATTGAGTAAAGTAGCAGATTTCATGGGAAAGACTGCACTACGTTGAGCGAAGTGGATTCGGGAAAATCCTGAGAAGAATACAGTTTCTCAATATCCAAGGCTCTTTGACACATGTGGCATGGTAGGTTGAGTACCTGACTAAGTCTTATAATTTGGGTCATTCCATTGCTTGGTGCTACATTTAGTTTATCTATTAAAGATGAAGCTTGTCGCAACAATAAGACGTTTGAAAATACAGGAATTGTGTTACGTGTGAACAAACACTCCTAAGTTTGGGTCTATGGAGCAGCAAATCAGGTCAAATTAAAACAAATGTTTGAAATCAAGTATCTAGGGAACAACAATCAGGTCTGAAAGGCGTTCTTGTAGGCGGTGTATAAATGTCATACACTGTACTTGAGAGCCTTCCAAATGATGAGGCATGGACGGGGGGGGGGGCTTTTTTTTCTTTTGTTTTGTTTTTGGAATGGGGATGTAGGTGTGGAAGATGAAATGTTCCAGAGGTTTGTAAAAATGCATGAAATTTTGAAAAACCATACAGTAATACAGATTCAAATGGATTCTTATTCAATTGGTTATTGCAGTCCAAAATACAGTTTACACATTTCTCAATTTGCTTTGTGTTTGTGTTTATGTGTATGTACCCGGTTCAACAGGATTTCAAAAGAATACATGGGGAGGAGAAGGCAGAGAGGCTGCTGCAAACATGGATTCCAGAGTTCGTCACACAGCTTCCGTCCTATGCTGACACAAATGCACAGACATGCAGAACTCACCTCCAAGCAAACCTGCCTGCGAATCCGGATCAGTTAGAAGGTGAATATAATTTGATATAATTTAAAATGTTATACATGTAGGTAAAATATCTCAATCTGGTTTTGACTGATACCGCACTACTTTTCATTCTCAGTATTGAGCAACATGTGTAAATAATTATGATTCGATAGGCAAATGCCACAGAGAAGAACTAAAATATGAGATTACTGTAGATATCCTTGTCTGTGGAACTTGTACCTCTATCACGGATATGAATTAGATAAGTTTTTGACATTATTTGCACCTTGTAACAGCCTCTTGTACCTTCCCTTAAAAAACAGTCAATATGACAACACAAGTTTCCTTATTTTCATCATAAATTATTTTTTTAATGTTTTGTATACTTACAAGAAAATAAGATGACATGGGCCATCCTTTAAGTTGCCAATTTGCACACAGACTGAATTATGATACATTTGGAGCTATTTATTGAATTATTAATATTTGTGATGTTGCTCTTTATTTTGGTTGAAGATTTCTACATTCTGGCTAAAAATATTTCATATAAACTGAGAGAAAAAAATGACAAACAAGGGTTAATTTAATGCTGTGTTTTGTGCTTATTTTTTTCTTCTTTTGGTTTAATTCAGAATTAAAAAAAACACTGTTATCGTGAATTACTGTATCAGACAATAGCTGGTAGCGAATGGCTTGAATGGGGTACATTATGACCTACATGTTCAATGTGGTGGACATATTAAACAATTCTCAAACTGAGCTGCCTGACCTGCGTAATTATGTTCAAATAGATTTTTTTAAAAAGGAAAAGCAAAACTAATGAAAGTCATGCATTCAATTTCAAGATATCAATAAATTCGCTTAACAGGTGGTATAGCAAAACTCTGACACAGTTGTCTATGGAGATATTTTAGGTTTTTCCCCTTTTTGACGCACTAGATATCTTCTGCAGAGTTTTTTTCACAGGTTCATTCTTACCATATCAGATATGCTGATAATATTTAGGCCGGACCATTTTTGCTAAACTTGGAAATTTTAAATTATGCCTGTGACATTGGTCATGAATATGTGCTATATCTCCGCAACCGTACCCCCGATTTTCACAAACAGGTTTTTAAAATGTGCGCGAGACATGAAAGAAAAAAGTCATGAAATTTCAGTACGAGATCTTTTCGCGTTAAAAAATTATCGCCAAAATAGCGCCCCCCCCCCCCCCCCCCGGGCTATTGAGGGTTAAAAGTCTGCTGGTCGTCCTGAGCAATTTCAACATCAGCGAGGTTTGATGTACACTGATGCTACTCCATGTCTGTGAGGTCCTGAGCCGTTCGGTGTGAATCGCTTGTGTTTTGGGTGCAAGTGTACAACACGACCTTGTTTGAGAACACATACACCAGCTGTCGTGTTGTACGCTTGCCCCTTGAATGTGTGTGATTCGCCTTGCTCCCGGTGAAATTGCTTAGGACGACCAGCCGGTATTAAGTCTTTTTTTTTTACTTCCAGGAAAAAAAAATCAAGACTTCATTTTTAATGCATTCCTGTCCCACCCTGTACATGCAGTATACATCTACATGTAGCTGTATCTGAAATTCTTGAAAAAATTCTTTATTTTGTCTCCTTTTTAATTTTTTTATAATTATTTCAGATTGGAACCAACATCCCGCAATACATAGAGACGTCCAGGCGTACTCAGCCATTCGTGTTGATTCTCGGGGACCTGTCAGTGTGCCATCCAGAGCAAGTGTTTGTGATCGCAGAGAAATTCGCTGTTGAAGAAGCCTCCCTGATATTAGCAATGGATGCTTGCTACAAATATTTCTTTGTCTTGGATGTTGAATATCCTTGGCAATGCAAGTCGAGTTGGGAGTTTGTTCACAAAGTCTGTTACAATATGCAGGACAAGAAGAACACATCTAACGCTGTGAGGAGTCTTCGCACATTTCTGCGAAATAGCCTCCATTAGAATAAGACAGTTTGTAATAGCTCATGACCACATTTTTATGCCGCCGCTAACCAAAGTTGGTGCTGGAGGCATTATGTTTTCGGGTTGTCCGTCCGGCTGTCCCCTTTTCCCCTTTATCTCAAGAACCGTTTGCGGTATGAACTTCAAATTTGGTTCTAGTATATATCACCATAGAAAGACCAAGTAATAATAATTTGGGGTATGTAGGTCAAAGGTCATAGAGATCAAAATGCTCATCGGCTAGTTTGTCTGGGATGTTTCAAGACAAAAGACAGACAACGAAATATGTAGTTTATTAATGGCAGCAATGACAGTCCCCATGCATTTTTCGCGGGTAGTTTGGCAACTGAAAATCAAGAAAAGAGACATGCCTATTCAAGTGCCTTCTCTTTAAAAAGAAATGTTTCATTTTAGACCCAATTGTGCGGAGGTGTAACATAGATTTGACAGGTATTGTATAACTTGTCGTTTGAGGAGTTTAACAAATAAATTGTAAGTCTGTAATCTTGAAGTTTAGGGGAAGTGGGGTCAGTTGATGCATTGGGTTAATTAACTTTGACCTTTTCCCATCAGCGTATCACTTTTTATTGAAATAATGCCATTTGCATATAGGTCTTACGACTATTTGTACACTACAATATATGAGATTTCAATTTTGATCATTAGATGGTGTTGGAATATAGATAAACTTTGTTTTTTACCAGAGTGAAATTTTAAACACCCCAAAACTTTTTATAAATGCTGATAGTTTGTTATGGTTTCTATACTTTGTTATGGGACGCATCCTTTTCGAGGACAATCTAATTAAGGCTGAATTTATTGTTATCAACATTTTCTATAGCCCTATGAAAGTACAGAAAGGACTTTGGGGCTAGTTGGCACCTCTGTTATCGGAGTATTAGACTCGTCTCCTTATGTAAGTAGATATTTTCTACCAAGTACACTCTGATATGTATGATATAAACACTTCGACTACACAGCAAGGGTTTGAAGGCCCTGCCCCAGGACCACCTTTGAGGTCAAGTGCCTCATCATAACAAATTCAGATGCATTTAAGATTCTAAAAGACATCTTCACTATCTATGTTTGTTGAAAATATATTTTTTTTAATGCACAAATCAAAACTATTAGTTTTGGTGTTCTTCAACAGGGTGGCTAATTAATTTTGGCCAGTAGTGTAATTTATTGATGCCCTATGCTTGATTCAAAACTGTAATGGACTATTATTGTACATATTTAATGTTAATTTTCATTTCATTTTTAGTGAAATTTCATATATTTGAATTTTGAAAATTCAAATAAGTTATTGTGTAATAAAAATACAAAATGTGTGTTATTAATATATTTGTTTACTCCTCGCTTCTTTTTTGCAGATGATTGCTTGTTGAGGAGTGACTATGATGCTGCTAAGAGTATGTGAATGACTTAACTTTTGGAGAAATAAGAAATAAGAAATATATGTGTGTCTGTGTCTGAGTGCTAATTGATTACCAGGGTAGCCTGGTTACGGGTAAGAAATACCAGGAATTCCTGGTCAAATTTACATGTCTAACGGGTAAATTTGAATTGGAAATAACCTGGAAACGGGGTAATTATTTTACCAGGAATTCCTGGTTAACTTTACATGTCTTCCTGGTGAAAAATGTGAAATCACCAGGAACGGGGGTAATTATTTTTTACCAGGAATTCCTGGTAAACTTTACACGGCTGACTGGTGAATTTCAAATAACCAAGAAACGGGGTAAATTTAACACCATCGGTGTTGCTCCCCCGGGAACACGGAGGTCTGGTGAATTTTACCCCGTTTCTGTTATAATTTTACACGGAGTTTTTTCAGTGTTGTTTCTACGCGACCATTTTGCGCGTCTTTTATTTGCCCTTTTTTTTTGTTTGACGCTTAATAAATTTGTCATTCCTTAACAAAGGGCTATGCCCGAAATATCGGATTATTGACATCTTTACGGTTTTTTTATTTATATTTGTCTTTTCTATTTGTATTTTACCAAAACCGACGCAGAACACTTTATATATATATATATATATATATTTAAAAAAAGTGAAAAGTCCGTATACGATGAAAAAAATCGAATTTTCGGCCATAGGCCTTCATCAGGAAAACCGATATATATATATATCGGTATATATATATATATAAACAAACAATGCGGCAAAACTAGGTGTCAAATATGCAAGCACATGATTCTTGATCAAAGTATCAGGCTTTCTGAAAAATGCACAATCAGACCCACTCCTTGTAACAGTGACGTAACGAATGTTGTGTATGCTATCAAATGTGTCAAATGCCCGAATGCCCTGTACATAGGAGAAACTCTCAGATTTAGGGAGAGATTTAACAACCACAAGAGCAGCATTGCTCGCAAACTCCATCACCCTGTGGCAGAACACTTCAATACAGCTGCACACTCAGTGAGCGACTTACAATGTTGCATTCTAAGAGACAGGCTCGTATCATTTGAAGACCGACATTTGTACGAAATCAAAATGATCGTTAAAAATGAGAGCTTCAAGAAGCCAGGCATGAACATAGACATGTCCTGGCTTACTACCTACACTTTCTTTCGATAATACTACTCATATTCTATTAGGCACCTACTCAAACACCACTGTTACTTTTCTTTTATGACGTATTATTTTCTTTATGACGTTTTAGTAATTTCTCGCTCACTCCTCATGCGCCTTGCGTCTATAAGCGCACCTTTTATTATTATACGCTTTGGGTCCTAATTTACCTGTCTGTATTTCTATTGTAACGTCTTCGTGACGTTCTTATGTTTTTGAGCTGTAAAGCGTTTCCAAGAAAATGCGCCCGGTTATTTATAAACTAATCGCGCATTGTCTTGGAAACGCTACATTATTCACTTGACAAAGACGGTGAGAGGATCGTCGAAAATTCGTGAGAAAATAAAATAGTTGGAGAAAAAAGCATGAAATGTCTACTGGTCTTTTTCTTATATATATATATATATATATATATATATATATATACAAAATAGGAATGAAAAGTCCGTATACGATGAAAAAATTCGAATTTTCGGCCATAGGCCTTCATCAGGAAATGATGAAAATTTATTAGATAGGTACACAAAAGAGCGTGAAGCGCAAAAAAAACAACGCAAAAGCTCCATGGATACCAGCGCAACCATGGTAGAGATCAGGAAGGAGAGGAGAGAGAGAGAGAGAGAGAGAAAGAGAAAGATATAGAGGCGTAATAGAGCAGAAGCGCAGAAAGGGAGAAAGCTCCATGGAAACTCGCGCAACCATGGTAAAAGAAGTTAAAGAGGAGAATCTCCTCTTTAACTTCTCTCTCTCTCCTCTTAACTTTCTTTACCATGGTTGCGCGAGTTTCCATGGAGCTTTGTCCCTTTTAGCGCTTCTCCTTTTTTGTTTTCTTTTTCTCTTCTTTTATGACGTTTTATTACGCCTCTATCTCTATTTCTTTCTCTCTCTCTCTCCTCTTTAACTTCTTTAACTTTTTTTTTGCGCTTCACGCTCTTTTGTGTACCTATCTAATAAATTTTCATCATTTCCTGATGAAGGCCTATGGCCGAAAATTCGAATTTTTTCATCGTATACGGACTTTTCATTCCTATTTTGTCTATAACTTTGCAAGTCCGAAGCAGAACTATATTTTTTTATATATATATATATATTGAAATTGTTATATTAGCCTTGCAGTGCCATGAGTAACATGGATTACGGACCTGGGCTCTTCATGATAAACAACCATTGTCATTCAATATCATCATAATTCTCTCTTTTTCCTGAAGGGACGAAGAAGGCCAAGAAGAAAGCAAATCAGCAAATGTGTGCAGTTGCATTCTGCAGGTCTGTCAACATGGTCAAGGCGGCCAAGGGTATGGGGCTGGCATATCTTTCTTCAGATTTCCTAAGGATTACAGTAGGTTTTTTGTTTTCATTTCTTTTCTCATGAAATTTAATAAACTTAGGTACAGACGTTGGTTGAAGATGTGCAAGACATCAATTTTAAAGCAAATTTATTCAAAATCAGCAAAACAAAATGCTATTTGTTCCCTCTTTCACAGATTTATGGCAGGGGGTCCTAAAACTATGCGGGTCCTAAAGCTACGCACTTTTAATACGCGTTGTCTATGGGAGAATACACGCTCCACATACAAAACAAAGTGCGTAGCTTTAGGTCCCCCCATCATACATTATGTTTGTTTAATCTGATGGAGTTGTGTGGGGGCTTCAAAACTTCTTTACAGAATTTAGATATTAATTTTGCAAATTTATGTTTATTTATTTCTAAATCAATGGAAAATTATATGCCTTATTTTGCAACAGACTTCAGTTGTGTTTATGTTATGTGATAGAACTTAGTGAGGCCCCCCCCCCCCAAAAAAAAAAAAATATCTAAACATAATTTCAAAATTTAACAAATATCCTTATTAATTCCAAATCAATGTATAAAGTGCTAATTCTTTACTTTTCAACAGAACCATTTTTTTTTAATCTAATAGGGTTTGATAGGGGTTTCAAAAAGTCTATGCAGTAAATTGGAAATTAACTAATATGCAACTTCTATTTATGAAATAAAGGAAAGTTCTCAATTACGGAGCGGCTATTTATACCCCCACCAAATGAACATTGAAGGGGGTATTATAGGAATAAGTGCCCAGGGGGTTCACTCGATCCCCAAAGTGTTAGGTATGTTGACATAAAAGTTTTTAATGATGATGTTTTTTTCGTTCAACGGTAACAGCATATTATTGCAATAAATTAAGGGAAAATCTTGCAGATCGTTCTACTTCCTCACTACTCAACTAGAGTTCATGAAATCTGGCACAAACATTGGGCTCGAAATGAAGATGTGCAAGACTATTGCCATGGTAACATCATATTATTGCAAAAACTTGCTGGGCTTTAGCGCCATGAGCATCCCTGGACAGTATGTGCGCTATATAAGTTGTTACAATAATTTTTATTATTACTATTATTATTATAATCATTATTATTATAAATCAAGGGGAAAACTTCGGCAGATCAAACTACTAACTCATTTTTCAAGCACTAACGGGCAGAGGTAATAAAATTCGGCATGAACACTGCGCTTGGGATGAAAATGTGCAAGATGCACTTGCCATGGTAACATCATATTGTTCCAATGGATCAGCAAATGTATGGTGGAGCGAAATACTTCAATATCCCAGCATTACTCTAGAAATTTGGCACACACATTGTGGCAGGGTATATTAATCACCCTTCAATGATGTTCTTCTTTTAATTTTATGTCTGACTGGGTCCGATAGTAGCTTCAAAACTTCTACAAAGAATGTCACTAATTAATAATCACAAAATATAATATTAATAATTCTCCTATCTGCTAGAAACATCTGACAAGAAATTACAAAAGTTAGCGGAATTCCAAAGAAGTTCACTTCACACGGGAACATTTACTACACATCACATATTTTATAAAATTCACTTGTGAATGATTATAAATTCTAAATAGCTGCTTCGAATGGGCACTAGCAATCGGGAGGGCTGATCTTGACTTGTCTGCGGACCAGCTTCATTCAAACAGTCTGCTATATGCCAATCATATAGGAGATGATGATTTCACCAACATAGCTGCAAGGAATAATTTGAAGACAGGGGCTACACCCAAAGCTGCTGTACCAGTACATCTACTTGGTAAGACTACCTTAAAGAATGTAATCTTGTCTTTAAATAGAGAATGCATGCATCATTATTGTCATTTAAATTTTTGTTGGGGGATATAGAGGGTGAAGATTTTCAGGGGGAAAATAGATTTTTTTCTCCCCTCTTATGAACTCTGAATTCCCTTTGCATAATAACGCAATATATTACATCATTTGAAAAAAAGAAAGTGGAAAAAAATAAGTGAAACAAACAAGGATCATTCATGCACTGGCTTGGAAGGTACTGTTTGTATATCCCCGTCTACTTTATTTATGTTTCTGATACAGTCAACCTGATTAATGGTATTGTTCATTTTCTATATTGAGCAAGGTGGTTCAAGTCCACCATCAGGTATCATTGTTCATTACCTTTCATTCTTGTTATTATTAAATCTTCCTATTTTTATTTTAATCGATGCCAAATTTGCAAGAATCAGATTCTGTGCAACATAATTGAGCTAGTACCAGGCTTCAATATGAATCCTTCATCGGCTGACTACAATTCTACCCATGTAGTGTACAGCCTTTTTTGTAGAAAATGTCGATGAGCAACTTAAACGAGACCCTACTCCTGCTTATCATCAGGTTGTCAAGGACACCGCCAAATATCTCATACGTAACTATTTGCTACCTCCTTTTCTGCATCCAATCCCATTCAGAAGAACCCAGGTCACCCACCTTCTATCTGCTTTCTAAGATCCACAAAGAAGGAACACCTGGCCGTCCCATTGTATCTGCAATTAGCTGTCCTACCGAGCTGATAAGCCAATATCTTGAAAGTATGTTTTCACCGATCGTCTCATAACTTTCTACTTACATCAAGGATTCTTCCGAAGCCATCGCTTGCTTGGTAGCATCACTCTGCCGCATAAGGAGAGAGCCCTTCTTTTGTTGACGGATATGTCTGCTCTCTATACCAACATCATCCCCAACCAAGAAGGCCTGGAAGCTATCTGTCACTTTCTACAAGACAACCCTTTGGCAGATGGAACGAATGACGACACCGTCCTTTGCATAACAGAGCTTGTTCTTTCGCGTGTCATCCTTTCAGTTCAATGGCAATTTCTATAATCAGAAAAGGGGCATTGCCATGGGGACCACGACGCAGTGGTATTGGACTCGAGTCCCTAATTCTAGGGGTGTCACTTGCGCGACATTGGCCTGCAATCTCAGTAGAGACTTCCAGAAGCATTGTGACAGTGTACTGACAGGTTACAAGGTTTAATCACATAGGATTTGATTCACGTTGATCGAGAAAGGCAATAAATCACCAAGGGTATGAATAATTTTGAACATCACAAAATCTGGATAACTCACCTTTTCTATTGTTATGCAAATGAGTTGAAACCAGAAACGGCAATCATTTGTAGATGATAACTAAATGTATTCAAGTAATGTGCAAGTAAATCCAGTTCCCCTTTCATTTTTACGAAAAATGCAAAAATCTCCAATTATCCAAGGGGTATGAATAATTCTGAGGACAGATTTGATTATATGTTTTCATAGATGAGAGGTTTTGTTATTATAATTAGTGGACACTTATTTATGATTTTGTATAAAATGAATTCGTTATTTTGCCAATGTAAAATATCTACTTTTGTCATGCAAAAAAGTCTATTGGAATGTTCACATCGAAAATATTTGCCATGTTGTAATTATTCGCTTTTATTTTCTTGTTCCTATTACAGGCCGAGCTTTTTCTTCTGCCTGGGCAGTGCTGTTGTTATAGAATTGTTTTATCTTTTGTCAAATAAATTGTTCCATTCGAATCAAATTTAGTTGCCAATCTTTCTCCCCCAGCCTTCATAGTTAAATGAATAAATTGCTTTTGCTCTCCCTCATCTGTTAATTGATTGTGAATGAAATCGATTCATTCAAACGCGCATGATCAGCTGATTTGCATTGTTCTGGTCCAAGATGCGCGTAGTTTTAAGCAATGGTGGGATGTGAAGGTTACATTGAAACTGCATTGGCGATGTGAATTTATTAACCAATCTTAATCTCACCTAAATTCTTCCAATGACTTAGCAGCTCATAAGCAAGAGGAGATTCTGAAGATGCTTGCTATAACCGTTAACGTCAAAAATATCATGACATACAGAGCGAGTCAAAAAAAAAACTAGACACTTTTTAAAATGCCCATTGTTTTATTGTGTACCAATATACCCAATAAATTTTTGCTTGTACTTATGCAGCAACTCTTTTTGCAATCTCTGGTACCAGTCTTGCTTGACTGGTTTTCATGCATGACCGCACATGAGACAATAAAGGGACAATGGTCAAATCTGATCAGCTCCAAGTGGTCAGAGCTGGATATGAAATGGATAACCCATTAAATTTCTTGCTCCTCCTGCTTACATAATCAGTTCAGTCAAATCACAGACAGTTGCTCATTGGCCTCATCAGGCCTTCTCGGCACTGCTTCACCATGGTACGTCCACAATTCACTCAACAAAGAGCCTTTCTTGTCACCGAATATCACCGGACACAAAGTGTCGCAGAGGTTTTGCGACGTTTTCGCCGGCAGTTTCCAAACGCAAGATGCCCCTGTCGTCAAACAGTGTATGCAAACATTCAGAAATACCAGCAAACTGGAACAAGCCGCAACCTTAATAAGGGTCATTCTGGTCGTCGGAAGACTGGTAGATCACCGCAAAATATCCAGGCAGTCCAACAAACGTTACAGCAAGCAGAGCAGAATGGGCAGATTATCAGCTCTCGCCGAAATGAGCTTCCTTTTGCCACAGAGCACATTCAATCGTATCACACGGCTTGATTTGCGAATGTATCCATATCAGATGATACAGAGACATGAACTCTTTCCTGGAGACCCTGCCCGTCGGATGGCCTTCTGTAACTGGCTCTTAGCCAGACCCGCTCGGTACCTTGAAGATTTAGCCATTGGTGATGAAGCTGCCTTCTGCTTAAATGCTTCGCTCAACACTCACAATGTCAGACGGTATGCGCCACATCGTCAAAAGCCCCTGGACTTCGCCTATGAGAAGAGCGATTCTCGACAAAAGTTAACAGTGTGGATCGCGCTAATTGGAGATGGTGACCTTATTGGACCCTTCTTCTTCCGACAAAACGTCAATGGCCAGCTTTATCTGGATATGATCAATGACCAGGATGTGCCGTTTCTTGAGCAAGCCGCCCAGAGATTTAGGCGCCAACCCAATGGACAGTTTGAGCATCTCTGGTGGGCACAGGACGGCGCGCCACCACACAGAAGAAGGGATGTCAGGAATCACCTGGAAGAGCTCTTCGGAAACAAAGTGATTGCCCTTAATCATCCGATTGAGTGGCCCCCAAGGTCCCCAGATCACACCCCAATGGACTTTTTCGTATCGGGATATCTGAAAGCTCGTGTGTTTACAACACCACCAGTCAACCTGGATGACCTTCAGCAGCGAATAATCCGTGAAGTGGACATTCTCAGGCAAGACAGGCAAATGATTCTCCGTGCTTTTTCAGGAATGCGGCGCCGAGCCCAGATCTGCTTTCAACGAAATGGAGGCCATGTTGAGGATTAAACTGCAGTTGACAGTGACAGCCGCAGTGAAATGGAAATGCCATATTATGTTTTACATCAATGTTAGGTTTTACACAGGGTATCTGTTTGAATTTTGTTTATATCCAGTTCTGATCAGTTGGAGCAGATCACATTTGACCCTTGTCCTTTAATGGTATCCTGTGTGGTCAAGCATGGAAATCAATCAAGCATGACTGGTACCAAAAGATGCAGGAAGAGTTGCTGCATAAATACAATCAAAGATATATTGTATATTCTTGTAAACAATAAAATAGTGAGCTTTTTAAAAAGTGTCTAGTTTTTTTTTTTACTCGCTCTGTATAGAGCAGCAGTGAATAAAGCCCTTGTGAAAAAGGATTGCAGATTGGAGAGCTGAAGTCCTGCTAAAATAGTGCCACAATGGGAAGAACTTAATGACGAGAGAAAGGGGCATCTCAAAGAAATCAATGACATCTATTGTGGGAAACAATTGGTCTTAATTTTCTATTTGGAAGAGTATGCACAGTCTGAGCTTTATGAATGGGAGCAAGCAGAATCAAACAGTGGCAAACTGGGAAGAGAAAAAAACATATATTGTGGACGCGTGGCAAGGAGTCAGCAACTATGCTTGCTGTGCACAGACGTATGTTTTGGACCAGATGCTGACCCACAGAGTGGATATCAATTTGAGCTCAGTGTCCATCTTGACGACGTATATGAAAGACCGATCGCGCTTACAAGAGTTCCGTGGACACAGGTTTAACATTCCATTCGAGAATGCGACTGCAGCATATTATCACTTACAACAGATGAAAACTCTCATTCACTGGTATCCTGACACAAAGCGACATCGCTTGATGAAATCCTGTCTGATCATTCACGATGATATGATTATTGGAGGAATGAGAGCGATGGGTTTGCTTGAAAGGTAACTGACATCTCCCATCATGTAGATGTTTGATTGCTCCATTCATGTGATGGATACATCAGCATACTACCAAATGGGTTTCGACAAAATAAAACAGATCAAGGTCTGAAGTGATGTGCATGGACAGCTGATCCTGTTTGAGAACTTTTCCCCTATCAAAAACCAGCTGTGAGATTCCCTCTTCAGACCTGACACAGAAGAAGGGGAGGATTTGACAAGACAAGCCATTACCATTCTAGCTCATAGCTTGGTGCTATGCATGGAGAGGCAGCTGCGAGACCATCTGAGGGGTGGAAAGTTTCACACTGCATATGAAAACAGAGCACTGTCCAAAGCAAAGCCTTGCTCCAGATTGGATGTTCTCCCAACTAGACATGAAACAACGACAGATGCCTAATGCAAACACAATCAAAATGGAAGAACTTTCATGTGGTCGCAGAATAAGACATTTGCTTACCTGGACTCACTGGGTGGAAAAAACAGAAGTAATTGACAAGGCTGTGAGTTCTAGAAAAGGGGCTCTAGAGCTGTATGGAAAGAAACGAGCAGACATCAGGAAGAGGAAAGCCAAGAAGCTAAGAGATTTGGAAAGAAAAAAAAGTGAAGAAAATGGAGGTAAAATGAATACAAGATGTGGGAAAGAAGTGAAGACATCAAACAACTTGTCGACATTGTTAATGAAAAACACAAAGAGTCTCCAAAGGAAGTTAAATACAAAGAAGTTCTAGAACCTGTCAAGTCCCAGAATAGGCAAAACAAATACACTCTGACTCTGTACCCATGATACTAAAATGTACTGCACACGATCAGACATCAAGAAATACAACAATGACAGGAGTGAGGAAATCCCTATTGCTCCCCACAGTACAAATGGACATACTAAAGATGACGTTCAACCCTCTGGAACAAAGGTGATTAGAAAACACAAGAATCAATAATACTAACACGTGAATCTTACTGGGTTCCCAAACTGAAGATGCTTGCACAAAACGAAATTAATTTTGAGCAATAAGTCCCGAACTTTAGTTTGTATATATCAATTTTTCGTCGTGAAAAGGACTATTAAAGTACAGTATTTACATTTTAACTTACATGTATGCATATGTGCTTATCAATCAATGATTCGAATAGTAATCACATGTGAAGCACACATACACAGAGATAAAAATGAGAGAAAAATGGGGATTATGGACAGGTTTATAGAAGAGGAAGAGCGGTTGGTTGTTCTCTTACCAAATTTGTTTTGGTACAAATTAATATTTTTGCATGTGTTGCGGAAAAAACAAATACAAGTGTTAATGCAGTATTGTGTGCGCAGTAAGTTTAATAATCAGCAGTGAGTTCAACGTGACATGCACTGTCCGACAGCCAAAACTCGGGATCACTCAATTAAAATGCGTCACTCTCACCACTGAGACATACATCAGTATACGAGGACAAAGTGTTCTTCATGAGAGGAGAGTTTCATAATTTAACCCCGATGATGAACTTTCCGATTATCTGCCTTTAAATGGTTTTTTTTTAAATATAATTATTCGTTCATGTACAAGAATTTCCTCCACTTTGACATTCCGAGTATTTGATTATATATATTATATGCTGACTTATTATGTATGTACAGATATGTATATTTGAAGTATATAAGCATGCAAATGTTTACTTTGCTGAGGACAGCGAATTTTTTTTTTTAAGGCGGTGGTAATGTGACGGTTCTGGCACCACTCCTCTACTTTTTCAATTTATTATAATTGATGACTAAATAAAAAATACATGTTTTTCTTTTGAATGAAAGATTAATAGATTTCCTAGGAAACTGTTGTAATTTCTTGTGACATGCTCGTTTCAGGAATTATCTCTTTAAACTTCCCGCGAGAGATTTGTTTTGTATTGAACGGGACGTTGAGGGTGCTATATAATTCAGAGTCCCCAATGTCGCCTGGCTATAATTGGCGCACAAGTATGTGTAACGTCACAATCAGATTCGCTTTGGAGGCTTGGCACTTTTGACCAATCACGTCGCATGATTTAGGGGTATAAATACGGGGCGGGAGACACAAATTCTTCACAACTTTCTCAGGTTTGTAACACCTCTCTCTCCGTTTTCCCCACCAAGTTTCATTTCACACTTACTCAACCATTGTAAGTACGGATTATTTCTTATTTTAATAGTAGTAATTGAACATGTTTTATATGGACTGCATCTCTTACTGAATTAATGAACTTTATAGTGAATTATTTACTGAATGTGAGATTTTATGAGGAATTTGATACACGAATTCAGAAGTTTAGATTTTTATCTCTGACAATTGTAGTCATGAAGTATTTTCATATCTAATGGAGATGATAATATTGCTGAAGTGTATGATGTGATGTTTTCAGACTACCTTCTGGAATTATTTTTGTGTTCAATAGAATTCATTGAAATACATGTATCTAAAGTTATCTAAGTGTCACTACTTTGGTTCTTTTAATGAGGACTTAGAAGAATGCATTCAATGCATTCATTGTATGTAAATATTCATTATAGAACTGAGTCACCATGAGTGGAAGGAACAAGTGGCCAGGTTTGTACCGCAGGGTCTTGGACCCTGGTATAGTTTACTTAAACCTTTCACTTTGATATTTTTCTTGGAAAATACCTTGACATTTTATGGAATCACCTTGAAATTTTCTAAGTCTTACTCTTCTGGCTAGAGTTGAGTGTGTCTCAAAAGTGCCTTGATATACATGTATGTACTTGTTCAATGAATGTCGAGACCTTTTGGTCTTTTGCACTAAGTCAAGACTTTAGGGTCATTTGCATTATACACTACAGTCTGAACCTTTTGGACACTTGACACTGTAAAAATATTCTAAGTAGGTCCATAGAACTTTCGGTCACCTGGCACTGCAAATAATTTTCGAAGTATGGACCTTTTGGTCATTGTGTACATGTGTATACATACTTAGTATTTAATTACCTTTACTTATGAATGTTTACTAAATATTTATAGTCATGCATGTTTAGTCTTTGGTGGTGTTGTGGCTGCCACCGGTTTCCTTTTTTGGCAGCATACTGCGCCCCTTTGGATGCTGCGCGAACCATAGCAACCACAATAGTTGTTATTTTTTATTTGTCTTTTATTTGGATACATATCGAAAAGAAACATTCGTTCTGTTCTCCTTTCTTCGTTTGTCATTAACTTTTACTGCCAGCTGAAAGTTATAATGTCCAACCAACGAGGTAAGTTGGAATGGAATAGGTATATATTACCAAATTACATATTACTGATGAATTCATTATTGCTCTGTTCAATGTAATTTCAAATGATTGTGGAATTGATGTTATGAATATTTATGTGTATTTACCTGGAGAAGTTTATAGGCTATGGTTCGTTGAAAGGATAACTTTATCATAAGATTTCAATGTTTAATTGTAAAACATCTTATTCAGTGTATTTCACTGATTGTTTTATTGAACTGTGCATTGTTTGTTACAGTTTCACGACACTGTTGGAATAAATGAAACACATCAACTTTCAACATCCGTTTCACGTTGGTACCTAACTTTGGTGGCAGTTATAGGTGTCACTAAACCCCCCCCCCCCCCCCCCCCCCCCCCCGGCGTACCAGTTCCAGTTGACAAGCTATGAATTCATGATGTCCAATCAGATGGTTTTGACTGAGGAATGCAATTTACAATTAGATGATCCCATCTTGAGGATGACAATAATAATAATAATAATAATAATATTCCGCTTTTATATAGCGCCTAATACATTGTGTTTCTAAGCGCTTTACAGTGGTACTGATGAGATGGAATTAGACACAGTCACAGAACAGAATGCCATTTCTGTTAGATGAACCAGGACATGTTTGGACGAACATTCATTGAGGAACATAAAACAAGACCAGAGGACTTTGAAGTTGACTATTCCCCCCCCCCCCCCCCCTTTCATGCTACTCCACTACCATGCATTATTAGCAATTACAATGTATATTTATATGTGTGAAATTTAGAGTGTAAACTCTCCAAAGTTATGGTCGAGTTTAAACAAAGAAAGTTGTTCCCTAGTAAAGATTTCTCTTAGTCATAGATTCTGGGAGATAATATCTCGGAGGCCAGTTACTATAAGCGACGGTTACCAGCGTTTTGGGGAAGTAGCACTGACCTTTATCGAGGCAGTGACTACGTGTTTGTTGTAGGAAATTTCAGGTTGTACCTAGGAGGGGAGAATTGGTGTTGGCAAGTTGAGACAAATGGAGTTTTATATTCAAAGAGATGTGTTGTGCGCCGGTCGCATCAACATGGTGTAGGGGATAATGAGTAGGAAAAGAAGAGATAAAACTGACTTTAGGAACTAGGTTAGAATTGTTTGGAAGACCGCGCGTAATAGTAACAGGCCTGCTCGGAGAAAAGACTTGGTTTGTAATAAAGGAATTTCGGAATGTAAAAGTAAATAACTACTTATAAATATTTGTAGATAATTTGAATGATTATTATTGTTGTGGATTTCATTCCACCATCTGTTATTTTATACAAGATTAAAGTTCAAGTTACATGTGATTACAAAGTATTCTTAAATAATTCATCGATGCATTGCCTGACCACTAATTATAGACATGATTGGTGAAGGAAGACGTTGTTGGAGAGATAATTTCAAGTCAGAGAGAGAGGGAATGGAGAATTCAGAGTGATTTATTCAGCCAACAGTTTGCTTGATGCATTTCTTGACTTGTTCCTTGAGGAACAACTTTGTTAATTTTGTCAGTATTTCTTGAGCATACAAAGATGGTACGGCTTTTAGCTCGTTAGCATGGGTGTTGGAAATGATTTGAATAGTACCAGGCACATATTTCTCTTAGCCATTCAGTGGAGGTCTTAACTTTTCCTTCATTTGCAAACATAATTGACTGAAAAGTAGCTCTATTATTAAAAGCCTCGTATTGTTACGTCACAAAGACAATTTATTTTGTGACAAAGCTTATCATATAGATTAGGATCAACTGAAGAAACCTCAGTTGAGCCAGGGATCATGTCCCTATAAACCATGTGGTGGCAGCAATTACTGTTACGATTATTTGTTGAGAAGGCGCCTGGGGTGACTCGCGTCACAGTACATCCATTTCTTATTGCTACTTTACACTACTACTTTGTACTGGTACTTCGAGCTACTTCCAAGCATATACTTCATTTCCTACTAGCCACTTGCTAGCTGCTTGTTTCATTGCGCCTTGAGTTTGGAACGCCAAAAACGTGTGTGGATCTACGTTAGAGGCAGCCGCAATAACAATTAAAATAAATTCTATTTCAGAAGTTGAATAACGTTCACACTATATAGTACAGCGTGATGATTCAAAAAGATGACTGAACTATGAGCACTCACAGCCGGGCGACAAAACAGGAGCCGAACCAGTAGAGCATCGAGTGCGGTTCCCGTCGAGCTAGAAAAATTGGAGCTGAGTCGGCGGCTCCAAGCAAGACTCTCTGTTAAAGACAAGGAGCGGAAAGTTCGAGAAATGGAACGGAAAGCCAAGATAGCGCAGGAGAATGGAGAAAGAGTTGGCTGGAAATCAAGCACAGCTGACTGCCCTGGAAGAGTTTAGGAGTTTGCTACTTTACTACTTTGTACTGCTACTTCAAAGAATATAGGCCCTACTTCATTTCCTACTAGCCACTTGCTGCTTGTTTCAATTACGTCTTTCATTGAGTCTGAGTCTGAAACTCCTTTAACGTGGGTAGACTACCTTAGAGGCAGCCACAATAAGTACTAATGAATTACGAGTTATGAAGCACAAATAGAAAAAGGTGAGGATTATAGATTAGAATGGACACAATTATAGTGGGAATTCAGTGTTTCTGACTGGTGGTGGATCAACTGGAGGTTGCATTTACCAGTGTAGATTTGCTATTTCAGGACGGACCCCTCCATGCATTAACCTTCCGTGAGACATGTTCATGGTTTTTTGAAGAGCTGTTTTTATCTTCTTTCCTCAAGCACAAACTGACTTCCTGCAACGATGAGTTACCAACCCTCTTTCCGTCGTGTCTTGGATCGGACATTTAACAATTTAATTCCCTTTAGGCTGATTATTGGCAAATTTTCACACGATGCTTGAATAGAATCAACTTTTTTTCCGGCTCTAAGTTACAGATCATTTATGGTTACGTGGGGGGGTCGTGATTTACACGGGATGGAATTTTTCCAGAAAAGTATTCGATGTATGCACCTTTTCGTACAGTTCCTTATTATGTATAATATTATAGACATGATATAAATCTGTATCTCAATCAAGACATATATTCAACCTATTTTGAGCATTTCAGTAAACATAACACAAATACATGTATCATGCACGGTTAGGAAGCTGTGCGGTCACGTCAATGATTGAAGGACTAACATGGTCGCGTCTAGTCCAACCTGTTTCCTATCTACTGAAGATAACATATACAGTAGACATAGCCTATGCTATGCTATAGCCTATGCTTCATTCCATTTACTGGAGATTGCATTTGGTAAGTATAGTGCCTTTATGGTATACGTTAGCTCAGTGCTTGTTACTTCAATAGTGTCCTCTGGAGAACCTTTCCTTCTGAAAGGATCGTAGCTAGATGTAATACATACACCCATCTGTCTAGCGAGAGAGAAATGTGTGGGCCTAAAGTCAACTTAAGTGTATGTGGACATTCCAGTTCGATCAAGGAGAAATTCATTTACATTAATTATCTCATGTAAAGCAAACTATCTTCTTTGCGTGGCTACATGTAACTTCAGTGCGCTATGGGGAGTCTGGTCAACCAGATCAACTATGAGCCACAGCAGGAGAGGATGCTTAAGTTTCATTGGGAGCTTAGCTACGACTAGCCTAGTCTGCATGCTATTCTACTAAAGATAGCATATGATACGGCAGGCATCACTGCATAAATGTAGTACAAGCATAAGATCCATGCGCTTTGGGTATTAAGAGGACTGTATGCGAGGCAATAAAAATATGCGATAGACAGTGCAAGACTAAGAGGTTTTAATTTTTATCGCAGGCAGGTGAAAAAAGCAAATCAACGCCATAACTTCTACCAGAACAGTTAATTTTCAGGGTAAAATGCTACATGGAGAAAACACACACACAAACATACGGGGCTGGAAGAGGAAAAACAACACACGAATGGGTATCGACAACCTTAAGCAATTAACACGTACATCCCAAAGAAGACTAACGACTTTTACACTGTAAAAAAAATAACTGTAAAACTACAGGTTTTTTGGCCCTTGAAATTACAAGTTATTGCCCGTATTTCAATTTTACAGTCTTTTTTCCTGTAAAACAACAGCAAGTTTGTTGGTTTACCGGAAATCAGCATATATTTACAATCGCCCCACGTAAAACACTGTTTGTTTAAAAAAAAAAAAAAAAAACATTTTCTCATATTTTAACAAGTTACCCTGTTAAATTACAAATCGTTTCCATCGTTCCGTTTTATTTTACATAGATTTTCCTGTTAGAAAACTAAAGTTTCTACTATTTAGCAAAAATATGACTGTATGCTAACAGTTTCCTGTTTGGGTAACCTGTTATTTTACAACTGTGGAAAAAGGGGCATTCCCGGCATCCTGACTGCCAGGAATTTTGTGTAGTGTAATTGGGAAGGAAGACTTGAATTAATTGACGAGGACCAGAAACAAACCAGGAAACAAATGAGGCATCTCGGCTTACCTATGGATATGCTGCATTTAGTTATCAGGAAAACTTTATCTAGACCTATGGATCAGGTAAAATGTTAGCTCTCATTATCTTCACGCTAAAGGTTTTCGTTGGGCCGTTTCTACGAAAATTATTAATGTGAGTCGAGGCTCTGCCCCATAGACTCTAGGTCTAACATTAACAGCTAATTTTTAGATCTAGAACTCTAAGTGTAACGTTCACTGTGTTACTAGAGGTCTAACGTTAGATAGACTATAACATTAACTTGTCATCGATCTACTTAGATTAAAGTTAGATCCAGATCCATTCAGTATTTATGAGGGATATAAAACTAATATACACGGCCTATATTCGAATATCCTGTTGAATTTATGGGGTCGGTATCAGCTGCTACATTACAGTAAATTGTATATTTCCCTCGGGGCTCTCGCCCTCCAGAAATAAACGACTGCAGTCACTTCTTCCTCCTTGCCATAGATTCAACTAGATTAATCTCAGTCCGAGTATACTCCGTATATTTGTACACTACATGTATATCGACATCAAAGGATTCATAAAGAAAATAATTAGAACTGCTGCTGGTTTGAAAAGGAAGTATAAAGAGCATGCAATTTTTAATAAGCATGCGTATTATAGATCTTTGACTCCTCTTTGAATATTTTGAATATTCTTTGTCCCTCTTACACAAAGAGCTACGATTAAACGCAATTTAAAAAAAATTGAATTAAACGCAAGTCTCAAATATGCAATCCTCATTGGCTTAAAAAGTTAAGTTGCGTTTGATTGTTTGATGCACTTGATCGGAAGTCTTTATGTACTAGGGCATTCGTCATACAAAATCTATACTAATAACAAAATATCTTTTTACAAATACACAACACACAATAGAAGCTGTACTTGCTGAAAAAAAAGACATGTATACCACATGCCTGATTTCTGGTATCCCGACAAAACACTATAAATGTAGCTTATGTGCGTGTACACAATGTTCATGTATTGCATCATTAATTTTAAAAAACATACATGTACACGTTTAGTTACAGATTTTAAATAGGATTTGGTAAATACCTGTATCATGTACATGTAAACGTAGGCATGGCCCAAGCTCAAGCTTTTTTCAGTGGATTTGGTTAGAAAAGGAGTTACAAGATATGCACGTCGTCGTAAACAGATGTTCTGTTTAAACATACTCTATTTACGACTAAAGTGAAATTACATCGGATCATGTAAACAACTACAATCTATTCAACCTGCCTGCCTGCAGCACATAATACAGGACGTCACCACAATTGTACTGAAGAAAAGATTGGTCATCGCTGGAACGATCATCGAGACAACGTCACCTTGAATTCACCAAGATGTCTCTGATGCCGACCTGAAATAACAATGATTGATACCATGTATCTTCATTTGTATCAAATAATGTCCTCCCCCCCCCCCCCCCCCCCCCCCCACCCTCCCCCCCGACCAATCTACTTTACCACTGTCTATTTATCATTGCTTGCTTACAAGTATTGCCATCTTAGCAGTTAATTAGCTATCCTCTTTATCAACGTCATAGTATACTAATTGAATGAAACTTTTCAATACTACATTAATGCTTGCAAATTATAATTCAAAGGCAATTTCACGAACAAAGAGTAACCATTCCCCTCCCCCTCCCTCCAACAACTCTAGGTCTAATGTGTATATCATGTGAGTTACAAATACTAGCTTTTTTCTGTGGGCTAAACTTACAATGTTCCTCTTCTTCTTCTTCTTCCCCTTTTCTCCTTCTTTTCCTTTCTTTTTTTCTCGTCCCCTCTTTTTTCTTTTAACTTTCTTTTATTTTTCGTTCTTGTTTTTTTGTTGGGGATGGGACCTTTTTTGTATTCCAAATAAAACAGCATATATATTCATGATAAAAGTGTTTGTTGATTTTCATCACTGATCATACCTTGCTCCGGAAATGCGGGTGAGTCAACATAAAGATGTGCCCCCATCTGATAATTTAGGGCATGGCATTGCCCTTTCCCTAGTTGAAACGACGTTAGTCCGATTGGCAAAGGTGCAGTTCTATAAGGTAGCACACATAACCAACCTTATTTCACATCTTCCCTTTTGACAGATGATTAAAAGAATGGCATCCTCCTTGAAAGGGTATTGATGTTGTGTATGAATACAGGTTACGTCTGTCAAAACGATGAACGAAAGAGAGACTGATTTACAAATGATCTCATCAAAGCTTCATTGCCAAACTTAAACTTTTGTGTCTCTATGTCGAAAACGATTGCAGTGTATTATACATTATTGTATAAATTATTTTAGATTGTGTAATATGTCATTGTATTTTTAGCACTTATATACTAGGTGATGCACAAGGCTATTGAAATTGAAAGTTGATTACTCAATTATTTGCAATATCGTTGTCTGTACATATCTCTCCCTCTCTCTCTCTCTTTCTTATTGGTATATGGTCTTATGGTAATTTTGATTAATCTCGTCTTATTATGAATCTTATACTGATACAATCTAACAATGAATGCTAAAAAAAACAAGTACACTGTACTATCATTTATGTTCATTATTTGTAAAAATATAGCGTATAATTTGATAGGGAAAACATACCGAAACCGTCGTGCCGTCTTCTCCATGCCCTTTCCTTAGATTTGTGTAAAGCTGGGGTCGAATCCATTTCGTGCCTTTGAGGCTCCGAGTCCTGCAGAAGTAGGTTAACAGTGAAATATAACTTATGAAATAAATTTCTCCATAGATCTATATTAATTTCACGTGTAAGAGAAAAGAGTTTGACAAATGTATAGGCAGAAGAGAAAAGAGTTTGATACATGTAAAGGCAGGTTAAAAAAATATACAAATAATGAATGTTTATGTGTGCAATGGACAGAATATTTCATGAGGTGAAAGATGAAAAGATCCATTCAACGAGGCGGAGCCGAGTTGAATGGGTCATTTCATCTTTCACCGAATGAAATATTCTGTCCATCGCACGAATGAAAAAACATTCATTATTTGTTTTATATGACACCTTAAAATAGCTATCCTTCTCATTTGACATTTTATGAATTAAGAAACAAAAGTTACAATATAGCCTACTTGATAGTCGCATGCGCGCTGCAAAGGCAAGTCGTTTTTGCGTATGAAGTAGACGCGTTGGTGGTCGCGAGTGCAATGGACAATTTCGTATGGATCCAAAATTGCATACCTGCCAACATTGGAAAGTCAAAAAACTGAGTCATGCGAGCGCGGCGTCTGCAGCGTTTCGCAACTGGGTGTCCAAGTGCCGCGCCATGGCAGAGGTTCAGAAGGTAGTCATGGTAATGCCCCCCTAAAACTCCTGCATTATAATTATACTATCTTAAATTGTCACTTGTCATTCAATCTACAAAGTAAAAAAAAAAAAAAAAAAAAAAAAAGGTTTAAGTGGCTCTTTTAATATTTCGTATCATTGTGGGTGTGGGTGTGTGTGGGTGTGGGTGTGTGTGCATGTGAGTGTAAGGGTTGGTGTAGGCTTGGATGTGCATACGTGTTTTATTAAATAGACTAACTTTGCCTTTTAGTACCATTCACAAACAAATATAGTACACTATCACACCACTGTAGTTTTTCTCATACCTTAGAAATAAAATAAGTGTTTTGAAAACGCAGAAGTACATATAATTTACATTTCATTTGGGGGGAGGCTAAATTTGGTAAGAATGTGTCAATCATCTACTCAAATATACTGTACGATGAATTTATCATCAAATATTACATGTAGTATTCAAATAAATGATGATAAGTAAAGTGTTTCCATAACTGAAATTTCTTCAATTAAGCAGCTCAGTGAGGCATTTACTGAGGACTCCTCCCCCGAAGTTCAGGCAGCCAAGGCTGTTGAGAACAGCTCCGACTAACAGCGCCGTCATGGCGGAGTATTGGCGAAATAGAGAATAATTTCGTAAGTTTTGAACTAAATACAGAATAAATAGGGACAAACAAAGTCCAAAAATACAGTTTCTTACATTTTTTTGTTCTGAAAAATGTCACTCCCGACCAAATCAACCCTAGGAATTAGGGGTGAGCTCTGCGAAACCGCAAGTCATGCAGTCATTTGAGTGTATGTGGAGCACATACAAATGCATCGCAGTACGGTGTGAAAAACGGAGAAACTCCGTCTAAAACGGAGGAGTTGGCAGGTATGAAATTGCACGGTGAATGGATCAAATTTGCACGATTGATGACGTCATTGTTCAATGGGACAAATGATCAACATCAAACAACCAATCAAATGGCAAGGATCCAATTAGGTGTCATATAATACATAATACTACACAATTCATGTACCTTCAGGGCTTCTCTGAATCATCCTGTCTAGCTATTGGTAGTTTGCACTGATCAGATGGTTGCATCAGTCCTATGAGGCAGCAAACGTAAACCTTCTCACTCTTTCCCCAACAGCTGAACTTTGGATGAAAGGTCTCTCCGTTGTAACAATAGGTGACATCTACAAGTCTTAATAACACAAGACGAATAATCATTAATTACTGTAGGCCTATAAATGTATGACTGAACAAGACATTTTTCATTCGATGCCTAGTGTGTACGTTACTGGTATTTAGACAATATCTCAAAGACCGTGCACTCATTTTCCTGAAAGGGTCTGACAATTTTAGGGTTTGTAAAGATCCCGAAATCTATCTCGATCCGAAATAAAATACATGTATAAGATTCTGTGTTACTCAAGTATGAATGTCAACAAGTCTTGCATGTGAATCCTTGACAAATATGGAAAGCTTAATATTTTCTTTATTCGCATGTGACAATATTCTGTAAACTATTGATTCTTCATTCCTGTAAAGCTAGCCCACCGCACAATATACCATCGGTCTGCGTTCCGATTTCGGAACAAAATGTAACAGCATTATATATACATGTAAACAGTTTAACGCATAAAATACATGTATGTTTGATTGAGCTTCTGCATAGTCATATAGATATTAAAATTTATATTCCACATACTAAGAATCTTGTTGTTAGATTGGTCAAAAAGTAATCACGTGATAAACACGTAGTTTTCTCCATATCAATCGACCCGAGAAGAAAAGTTCGTGACCTTGACGGAATAGTACTTATGTGTTTCGCTGATCTCTTCAGTCCATTTATGCAGAGTCACAATGCGTTATCAATAGTTTGGGTACGCGCGAAATGAAAAGTGCGTGACCTTTACAAATAGTTCCATAGGCGTACTAAAATAAGCGTGCATTGCCCAATCGCGCGCTTAAATGGCACCGGGGTAGGGGTACGGTTTACGGGGCCGGGGTTATATTATGGGGGTTTATGTTGGTTTTAACATCTTTTGTGAATTTATTCGGGCCTAAATCATAAATGTCTTTTTCGAGAAGTAGACAATAATTGTCTTTCTCGTACCAGATAAATGTTTCAGATGTGGAATATAAAGCAAATAATCACCTTTTGATTTCAGGCGATTATAAGCATGCTACTATTACTTCCTCGGCGATCTGAATGTATAACGCTATCTTTTCTCAGCTTCGCTTCGGAAAGATAGCGACATCCAGATCGCCTCGGAAGTGATAGTTTGTCCCATCACCTTCACCAGCGGTAATTATTTGCTTACTAACTAAAGCAGCTCTCATACATCTGAGAATGTTCATTACGAAAAGGTACGATTCTTTGCGACAAAAAATCGCAGATTTTCCCAGCATTTCGTAATGAACATTCGCAGGGGTTCGTAACGTTCGTAAATGTTCATAAGAATTCGCAGCCGAGTGCAGGCTTCGCAGAATTTTTTCAACATGTTCAAAAATTTCAGGAAACGTAACTATTCGTAATGTAACGTAACATATTCGTATTTCAATCGTATCTATCGTAACTCATTCGTATATTTCGTAACTCATTCTTAATGACTTGACAGCCAAGAATTAGATACGAATTAATGCGAATATTACGAATATCTGCGAATTATTCATGGTGAACAGTGTACAATTGGAAAAATGTGGAGAGAATGTCATGAAAAGTTGCTGTAGAATTGTGAAACGCTGTGAAAACGCGCGGAAAATACGTCACTTCCGGTTATATCGCATATAAATCGCAAACATTCGTAACTTTTCCGTAACTTTTCCGTAACTGTTCCGTAAGTATTGCAGTCAATCGCAAACATTCGTGGATTTCCACATCGTTACCATTCGTATCCAAATTCGTAAAATATTCTCGCATGTATGCGAGAGGCTTTAGGGCCTATTACGCACCTAAAGGCTAAATCGTCTGTCTGAGCAGTCCTGCGATTGTCTACGATTTGAAACTGATTTGGCCCTATTTCCGGATATACAGTAAGGTTGACATCGCACCAAATTTCTATATCGAGTAGATGTATTCATTATTGTTCAGAACCTGAATCAGACATATTTTATTTGTTAAAATACCTATTTCCAAATGGCTTTAAACAGTAACATATAAAAACATTAAAACGATAACAAATTAAGATGATAACGAAGCTTTTCGATCTGCAACTCGTCAGGTTATCAAGCAGATATGAACAAATATATACCGAAGTGTGACATCATCAAATTTTGATTTTTGTATTTCAGTATTTTTATGACCATATTTAGGTAGAGCATGATGGAAAACGTTCACACATCAAATTTTACATGAATCAGTTCATGGTGGCCCAAGGTATAGCTATATGAATATCTAATTAGCCCCATTGAAGTCAGTGTAAATTGGCCTGGTTCGTAACAGTTTAGAACCAGGCCAATTTAACGCTGACTTCCATGGGGCTAAGGAGGTATTCATGCGGCCATATCTCGGGGCCCAATGAGCCTGTAGCGGCTATACATTGTATTTTTAATTTATTAATTTATTAATTAATATTGATGCAGGAAAACTAATTTAACTTATATTGAAGTGTAGTACTCGTGAAACGCATCCTTTTCTCTATTTAAAATCATTTCATACAAGATTTATTCAAGTGCAACCACCACCTATCAAATTACCAAAAGTCAATTGCCATAAAATTTGGGATCTGGATGTTTTTCACCATGTTCCTTTATGGTATAAAAAATGTCAAAATAAAAAAATAGCTTTTTGTGACGTCATCACTTCGGTACTCTATAACAAGAAAATCAACTAGTTATACTGAAAGCTAAACTGGGCACATTCTGCATAGTTAAAACAAACGCAATGCTTGGACGAACTCCTTTTGTCTACACAAAAGAGGGTCTCTAGATTGAATGTAGGCTGCTTCCAAGAACCGGAGGTGGGTTAAGCTCCTGGCTCTACTGACAATAGAGAACAGCAAGCCCCCCCCCCCCCCCCCCCCCCCCCCGCAGAAATTTCAAAATCATACTTTTTTTTAATCGGGTTTCAGACTTTTAAATGATCCAATATTGAAAGCGATCATCTTGCCATCCCCCCCCCCCCCCCCCCCCCCCAGGAAAAAATGCTGCGTACGGCCTTGGAGAACAGGGGAGCGTTTCATGAAAGGAAGTTGTCGGATATTTTATCCGACAACTGTTATAAGCTACTGAAATCCTTGCATTTGATTGGCTGAGAGCAAATTTGTCGGATGAAATATCTGACAAGTCCTTTCATGAAACGCCCCCCAGAGATTGGTTGAGAGCAAAAGTCCTTTCATGAAACGCCCCCTGATCGTCTGAATAGCTTTGCGCACACAATGTGTTAGCAAGCAGGTGTTGGCCTATGTCCGAGTCACATTTTGTGTTAGATCTACTAGTAGTAGTGGAATCTGATTTGCAAGCGCGGGCTGGCTGGGCACGTTGATTGGCTGACTGTTTACACACATTCAGTGGAACATGTTGTTTGATGCGGTCCGCCAACCGCTAGAATGTACTACCCACGTACCTGGCATCACACCGGCACACATATTGGTATACAACATTACTTTTGTGGGTGGGGGGGGGGGGGGGCGGGAAGTACATCCTTGACAGTTGAGGGTAGCATGCGATTGGTTGAGAACACAATTCGTGTAGAGACTGCAAAATAGCAGTGTGAAACTGCAGTCTTCACCAAACTGGCATATTTGTCAGATACTTTACCCCGCCAGCCCGCGCTTGCAAATCAGATTCCACTACTACTAGTACTAGTAGATCTAACACAAAATGTGACTCAGCCATAGGCCAACACCTGCTTGCTAACACATTGTGTGCGCAAAGCTATTCAGACGATCAGTTCTCTATTGTCAGTAGGGCCAGGAGCTTAACCCACCTCCGGTTCTAAAATATCCGACAACTTCCTTTCATGAAACGCTCCCCTGTTCTCCAAGGCCGTACGCAGAATTTTTTCCTGGGGGGGGGGGGGGGGGGGGGGGGGGGGGTGGGGGGGCAAGATGATCGCTTTCAATATTGGATCATTTAAAAGTCTGAAACCCGATTAAAAAAAAGTATGATTTTGAAATTTCTGCGGGGGGGGGGGGCAACTGCCCCCCTTCTACCGCTCCGAAAGTTTTGAGCTGCACAAAATATTGCGAGCGGTGAGGAGCGGGCAATTTTCCGCTCCGGCAAAGTTCACCACCGCTCCAACAACGCCCAGTCAAAGTTTGGCACCGCTAGACGCAAGTTCGTGGACGCTTGGGTCCGCTAGGCCAACGCAGACATCTTGAACGCTGGACCACCGCTGCTTCGCCAGCTTTGCCCGGGCGGTGATTAAACGTTGCACAAACTTTGGTGGAGCGGTTGTAAGCGTTTTACAAGCGGGCACGGGATTGCTGGAACGGTTAGATACACCACTGAGCGAAGAGGGGTGGGAGGGGGTATCCCCCTCCTACATCAGGGAATTTTTCAAAAATCCGTCTATAAATTTTAGAGCATCCCAAAATGGTTTTTAATGAAAAGAAGAAATGCACGGATCTACGCCTATAGACGTAACCCCTTAACCCTTAATTGAGAATAACAATGCGAGCGAACGAATTTTCTTCGATATTTCGCATTGAAATTATGGCATTTCTTATTTCCTTACTTCTAATCATTAAAGAATGTGATGGTATTTCAAGATCAAACATCATGTGTTGGGATAATTATTAGTTTTAAGTTAATGTATCATAATCCAAAAATATTGGAGGGGGGTAATAACACAGCCATCCCCCCACCTCAATTTTTTTTTATATATACCCCCTATACCCCATCCCCCGGGATCAACACCCATGGTAAAATGGGTGGTGGGTCCCCTTCCCGCGCGAAGCGCGAAAGCTTTGACGTTTTAGCAAATGTTGAGGGCCAGATAACGGCTTGTAGCCCCTTTTTAGGCCTTTTTAGGCCTGAGCTTTGGAAAATTTTCGCATTTAAAACCTTCAAAAACTAGATTTCTAACCCTGCGGATTCTCCATTTCCCCCTTCTCCTTTGCGTTT
Organism: Heliocidaris erythrogramma; assembly: GCA_025617745.1. Lineage (NCBI taxonomy): Eukaryota > Metazoa > Echinodermata > Echinoidea > Camarodonta > Echinometridae > Heliocidaris > Heliocidaris erythrogramma. Next base: position 34,061,878 of record CM046873.1, on the reverse strand, counting down.
TTTACACCTCTCCAAGTGCCGCCAAGGGCATATGCCCCCTGCCCCCTAGATACGCCAAGGAGGGGGTATCCACCTCCCACACCAGGTATTTTTTCAAAAATCTGTCTGTAAACAGGCGCGGTCGGAGGGGGGCGCAAGGGGCGTGTGCCCCCCCCCCCCCCCCTCCCGTTTTGTCTGGCAAAGTATGCCCCGGACCCCCTAGATGGTCGTTTGGCTTCGTCAAACGGAGGGTTCCTCAGTGTGCACCCCGCCCCCCCCCCCCCCCTTTCTGAAAATCCTGTATCCGCCCCTGATAAAACTTGCATTTTAGAGCATCAAAAAAAATTTTTAATGAAAAGAAGGAATGCCCGGATCTAGGCCTACACCAATGGCAATGGACGGAACCCCTCAATTGAGAATACATGTAACAATGCGAGTGAACGAATATTCTTCCATATTTTTGCATTGATTATGGCATTTCTTATAATTTCCTAGACCTTTAATACCTTACTTCTATCAGTTAAGAATATTTCAAGATCAAACATAATGAGTTTGGATAATTATTAGTTTTAAGTTAATGTATCTCAGTTATTTCATCCAAAAGTATTGAGGGGATGATAGGCCTACACTACAGGCCATCCCCCACCTCATTTTTTTTTTGTCGGGGGGGGGGATATACCCCCCCCCCCCCCCGGATCGACACCCATGCACGATATTATTATAAATGAAGATCTAACAAGTTAGGCCTAGGCCTAGGCTAAATAAAGAAAATGTCACCAGAGATAGATCTCGATGAGTCTTTTCAAGTTGAAGTTCAAATTATTCAAATCAAAAGTTAGGCCCCTATAGTACTATAGGCCCTTACATAATAGGCCCTAGGCCTAGGCCTAGTCTAGGCCTAACTTAGATCTGTACAGTGCAATGGGTCTAACGACTCTACGATTTGGGACCCCCAGCCCAGGCTAGCCGAGTAACAGTGAGGTTAGGCCTAGGCCTAACTATGTTAGCGGGCTGGGCTAGGCCTAACGTTAGGCCCTACATGTAGCCCTAGCTGAGGAAGCACACATGGGTCCACTCGACTCTTGGCAAAGTTCTGCACAGTCACAGAGACAGAGTGTATGAACGCGCTTACAATATAGACTGTAGGCCCTACCGTTTTTAATACCAAAATAATAGGGCCCAACGGTTAGGGGAGCCCTAACTCCCCAACATAAGGCTAAGCCTTAGCCTAGGCCTAGGCTATGCCTGGCTATGCCTAAAAATAAAGCCTATGGGGGCCTAGGCCTAACTCGTTATGGCCAAGATAAGTAAGATTAAGAAAGTAAAAGTTAGATAGCATAGCCTAGGCCTAAGCCTAGGCCTAGGCCTACCGGTAATTAGTCTGGGCACCGAAGATGAAACAAAAATTCTTTGAATTGATATTCCTCGCATGTTTAATTTGATATGATTCCTGATATAAGTTTGTAAAAGAACAATCTTATCAAAAATTAGAGCACGACATGCAAGAACAATGCCATTTTCAAAAGTAAAATGGCGGCAGTATCATTTCAACAACATTGGAATGAACCTTGGCTTGGGCCTGGGCCTGGCCTGGCTATTGGGCATGCCATGTCTGCGCGCAGCGCACATCATTCACGCAGTTCGGGAGTTTTGATGTGAAAGACATTTTGAGCCTTATAATTATTATGACTCGTTTTTGCATGAATCGACTCTAACTTTTAAGTTAGGCCTATCTATCGCTATAAATTAGCCTAGGCTATACTCCCCTATATATAGCCTATAATTATGCCTAACTTATTACTATTAGGCTAGGCCTAGCCTAGATCTATTTAATTTGTAGGCCCTAACTTAGGCCTAGGCTAGGCCTAGGCCTAGATGAAAAGTTTTGTTCTTGGCGTGTTTTGTTTATCAGAATCGTTGTGGTAGGCCTAGTTAGCCTAGATCTAACTAAATAAATACTAGGCCTACGACTAAATTAGTTTTAAGTTAGGTATCGGCATTATGATGGTTGAGGACACCACCATTGGCATTGCCAATCCCCACAGAAGCGCTTCGCCTTCGTTGCGTTACACGCATTGGTTTCCTCATTCCCCATCCATAAAAATAAGTTAGACTCTGCACTTTATTTTTGCGTGCTAACGAACGAGTGATTGCCTCAACCACGGTACGGTACATACCGTATATGATATTAACAACATACCAAATAGAAATTCCGGGGCGCTAGCTTCTTCGTGAAGCTACAAGACCAGGCCGGCTAGGCACTTCCAATCGAGAACTTTATTTGCACATTGCAGATCAGTGTAAAACTAAGCTATACACGTACCGTACCCGGTACACCGCGCGTACGGACGGTCGTCACGTGCACGGCGCGCGGTACGCCTATCCTAGCTAGCTATTGCCTATCGATATAGGCCTAGCCAAAATTATTTGATGTTTTTAAATGTTATGCAGGCATAGCGCATGCGCTATTATGCGGGTGCGCGCACATAATTATGTAGGTAGACCTCATAGACAAATTGGTAGACCTGGGGAGCGTTTCATGAAAGGAAGTTGTCAGATATTTTATCTGACAACTGTTATAAGCTACTGAAATCCTTGCATTTGATTGGCTGAGAGCAAATTTGTCGGATGAAATATCTGACAAGTCCTTTCATGAAACGCCCCCCCCCCCCCCCCCAGAGATATACATACAGAGAGTCGCGACACTGGAGGTCGCTTCTGATTGGCCAGTCATTTCATGGGGCTTCAAGTAGTTCCCTCCCATAGATAATGTACGTGAAAGGGGACTATTAGGAGCTCCATGATCCACCATGTTTTAAACAAAGACCGCGTACGTGCGGGTTTATTAAAATGCCCGTTTCACAACTGTCTCTTTCAACGCGCTCTGATATAAACCCATATATTTAATTTGGCTATAGATCTCTATATCCAGACAAGTACACAAATGATGACCTGGGGCCCGTTCCCGCCCCCCCCCCCCCCCCCCCCCCCCCCCCACTCGGGCGAAGGGACCGCATACGTGTTCCCAAAATCTCCGGTAAAGGGGTATTTTTGGGGCGACACAATCCGGCCTGTGAATTGTAAAAAAAGGGGGTGTTTTTATCTTTCACCCGGAGATTTCATTAAAAAAGGGGGTTTTAGATTTTATCCTGTTATTGATATTATCCCATTGAGATTCTGGTTACAAGTGATCATGGAAAGTAACATAAGTTGAAACTGCTTATTAACAGGACTTTACCATTAAAAAAACTTTTATGTCATGAGATTTTCATTTTTGTTTGGTTCTTATGACTGCATTGAGTTCTGAGATACCATTTTGAACATAAAAATGCATCTCTTCCAAGGTATTGTAATGACAGCTTACTTGGGAGGGGGGTTGGTGTCTGTCCTGAGATATGGGGTTGGAATGAGAGCTCACCTGAGATAGGGGGTACATTAAGCAGTGTTCTGAATTTTGGGGGGTCTCCCAGGCAGAAAAAGCCCGCCCAAAGTCCGCGATATGGGGTGCTTTCAAAGGGAGTGAACAAGCATACGTGTACCCTAAATAACTGAGTGGGGGCCGGGGGCCCGTTGCACAAAACTTGCGTTTGAACCATTATGGTTTGAACGCAACTCGGGGGAAAATCAAACGCAACTTCATTTTCAGCCAATCAGAAGTGCGCATTAAGGACTTGCGGTTGATTTTTAGGAGTTGCGATTCAAACGCATTTTTTTTTGGCGACGGGCCCCTGGTGATAACGTGCCCGTGCGCGCATTATTCATAATTACGCGTATGCACAATATTAGTGTATTTAATTAAATAGGCCTCACTGAGACCTGTAAGGCATGTACGCGTCGATGACTTTCTGAAAAGCACCCTAAACGAGGATTTAAGTCGAGAGGTTTTTAATACCCTATTCAGGGAACCCATATTTTTTTTATTTTTAGATCCTTAACAGGGATAGTATTTTATAGTATTGTACACCCTAAGTTCGAGGATTGATTCTTCTTTGCCCTTTTTTGTTTGCCAAAAAGGAAGAGTTAAAGAAAAAATATTTAATTTTTGAACACATTAGGTATAGATTGATGTTTTCATTGAAGAAATAACCTCTTTGGATTCCTTTTATCGTATATTTTCAGATTCGCTGCTCCTGACCGGCTCGACGGTATACTGTCAAATTTCATACCCTTTTCGAGGATCTTTTCTCCTCACTATTAGGGAATTTGATACCCTTTTTCAGAATTTTCGTGTTTTTGATAGGCTACCCTTAACGAGATCCCCGGGTTACCCGTCTGGTGGTGAAAAAACAACCCTTTTTACTCGTTTACATGGACGCGGATGCCGTACAGGGGAACGTTTCATCAAGCGATTTGTCAGTGATTTTCACTGACAAATTTGCTCTCGGCCAATCAGATGCAAGGATTTCAGTAGCTTATAACAGTTGTCGGTAAAAATCACTGACAAAACGATTGATGAAACGCTCCCCAGGCCTCAATGAGACACTCCTCCCCCCCCCCCCCCCCCCCCCCCCCCCCCCTCTCCCGGGCACTTAGGATGAACCAGTTACTAGTATTTAATTCAGGAAGTATGAAACAGGCAAATTTAGCAAAATTCACAATATAAATATTAAAGCTAGTCCCATTGTAAAATAAATAATCTAGAGTTTTTTATATACGGATAAAGGGGGCGGCGGGGGCCGGGCCTGGTTGTTTTGTTTTGTTTTGTTGGGTTTTTTTTTTTTTGACGGGGGTGTGAGTCCCGGACCTTGAACCCCTAACCATTACAAATTTTAAGAAAAAGGGTAGGCCTACCCATGTTTAGGAATTTCTCTCAAAACGTAGACCCATGTTTAGGGATTTGTCGTAAAAACTGGTCACTTTTCTATGATTTTGGGATTTTGTTGAACCCATGTTTAGGGATTTCTGGTGAAAAAGCGACCCATTTGGGCGGCACATCCCCGTATATGGATGGAAGTAAATAGGCCTGCCTTTGTCATAATTTTGTTATTTTGTTAAGTGCGTTATGTTGGGGTTTTTTATTCGATCCCTTTTGTTTATGCACTTTTTGAATAATACATTGTTATCTAGGCCCACACATTAATTTCGCTTAAATTGTTGCCTGAATCAAATATTACTCGAATGTAAATATTGTAACTTTTGTAGATATCTTTATTAATCAAGGTGTACACAATTCAGATGATTTATTTGATTGTTTGATCTAATTTTCTTCAATACACTTTCAAGGGTGACATGAGAAAAAAACAACATTGTCACTTTCTTTGTCATTGTCAATGTCATTGGGCGCTATATACTGGGCACATAGTCTGATTGTACATTGTGACATACATTATACTAGGAGTATAGGAGTTCATGGTCTGCGGTGGGCACAAGTAAGGTTTTGTTTTGTCTGTTTTTGTTTTGTTTTCTGTTGCTGCAGTTAACAGTGTCATAATTTTTGGAGAGGGCACCTTTGTTTTGGTATTTAATACAAAATTGGCATGGTAGACCTACCACCCCCTTCCCCCTCCTAGATCTGCAACTGAATTGTCAAGAATCGAAAGAGGAGAAAGTATATGTACGTGACAGAGATTTACCGTCTGTAGTACGGGACTAAACGGGTAATTCTTTTGTCAAACCAAGGAGGTTCAAACAGATGGAGTCTCAACTAACGATAATTAATGCAAACACCTGGATTAAAGGATGTAGGCCTACAATTTAATTAATAAACTGCCTTGAGTCTTTGATGGCAATGGCTGATGCCGCCAAAGTAAACGGGAAAGATTTAGAGATGTTTCGACATTTGAATGTTTGCGATGTGCAGTTAACAAGAGTCGACAAACACAGAAAGTGAATGTGCAGTTTTAAAGGAAGTTTCCTTCACCCCAAAGGACACATTTACCTATTCTGAAAGAGATTTATTAGTTAAATCAGATGAACTAAAAAAAATCTCACCAAAACGTATCAAAAAGCTGTGAATTACAATATTCTGAGCATAAATAATTTCGATTTCAATCTGAAATTCCCCGCTGCAGGATGAACAATTTTCCCGCCTTAATCCCAATTATTAAATTTCATATATTCGTGAAAGATGGCTCTAGGAAATAATATTTTTATAGCCAACAAAAGTAGTGGGCGCACGCGGCCAGTCAAGAAATTGTCATCGCAGTTCTGGTATTTTTGGCACTAAAAATGTTCGCTTCAGGAACCTTGTTATATCATTCATGTGCACTTTTTCGAAGTTACATTTGGGTCCACGAAAAACTAGTTATCATTACAACAGAATATCCCTCATTGTACGTATCCATGGTTATGCATTAAAACAGAATTTGATTTGTTTCCCTGTTTGGAAGAATGTTTTCGGAGAGCTCATATTTGTCATGATTGTTGCGGCGTCATCTAAGTTCGCTTCAAGGGGAAGCTGTCTGTTATGGCTTCATCTGTTTGAACCGTCTTGGTCAAACTTTCCGATAATAATTGGCTATATATGCCTACATGCGCTCGTCAAATTCGTAGGATAACCGATTTGCTAAATTCAACACTGGAGTATGGACTGTAACGCAACTCTATATAGCCTATCTATCAAACCCAAGCTTAAACTTACAGCTAAAATATAAAATGAACTTGAAAATACAACGCTAATCCTGAAAACCCGGAGAAAATGTCGCTGTCCAGAGTATCTGATATTAACCTCAGATCATTTTGTGGAACAACCCCCGAACAACCGCCGCCGACCTTTCTCAAGTTTGGATGAAGATACACTGCGAATAACCTCGTTGACGCGAGAGGCTGCATCTGCGATAGCCTCCTACCTGTGGTGTAGCGTGGGTCTGGACATTGAGGGGGCACCGGCCCGGGGGGGGGGGGGGGTACTCACGTATATTGGGTATACGGGGACGTGCCGCTGGGAACGGTGACTTTTTGAAGAAAGATCCATAGACATGCGTCCCCTTTTCATTAAAAAGATCCTTAGACATGGGTCCCCTTTTCATTAAAAAGATCCTTAGACATGGGTCCCATTTTCCCCAAAAAAATCCTTAGACATGGGTCCCATTTCCCCCCCAAAAATGTTGTCCCTATATATCTTTGTGTCTCTGTTCATCATCTCATCTCTCTCTCTCTCTCTTTTACTTTCTATCTCTCTTATCCTCTTTTTTCCTCTCTCTCTCTCTCTCTCTCTCTACTCTCTTTGAAATAACCCTAGTGTGATTTTCATACCAAACGAGCAAAGGAGAATCCAAAATACATGAACATTCCAAACAAGGTTTTTTCAAATAAATAAATCTGTCCACTTTATTTTTCCCCTCTATCATCTTACCACTTTGAATGCTATGCACAACATGGACATACAAGACTGTACTTAAATAACCGCAAAGAACTACAGAAAGACAAAATTCCCTCCATTTTCCTTCCACCTGGAAAAGTTAAAATGCCTCCGGATCAACAAAATAGATCATATCCTCTACATATTGACATTAATATGCAATACTTAATTTCAGTTACTCTGAGATTTCAAAAATAATTAGTTAAAAATACTCCATCTGAAAGTTCAATTTGTCACATTCAGCTTTCTTAAAATTATAGTAGTACACTATAAATGCATTTTTTCCATGTTTTGTGGAGGAATATTTGACAACTTGCAAATGCCTTTCAAGGCAGTAACTGTTTTTTACTCTATAAAATATTTTGAATGTATGTATTTTAACCTGGTTATACTATTATCATTTCCCCTGAAAATAACATAATTGAGGAACATTTTGGTTACAATGTGTGTTAACTTTTTAACAAAGTGTCTTGTCTTAGTTCTTACTCGACTGTTTCCATCTGGCGAAAATTTGAACTCGAACTAACCAATATAGACAAAATTGTTTAAAACAAAGAATATCACATATAAATGGAAGCTTTGCTTTGCTCTTCTATCAATTTGCTCTGCAAAGCATTTGCTGCTTTTTCTAAGGCATAATTTAAACAGCTGCCCATGGCTTTAGAAAAAAGAAAATTACCGCCGGAGTAACATCAAGAGTGAATATATGAAGTTACTCTAGACAAGCTTGGTATTAGGCACCACAACTATTTTCAAAAAATGATCTAAAAATGGAAAAACCGAATATCAATTTCAACATATAAACATTAAAGCTACAGTAGCAAATATAGCAACGAAACAATATAGGTAATTCAGTCCTAGTAATGACTGTACTCCAAATTTGTTTCTCAATTGCATTTTTGCAACATGTAATATTACTTCAGTATACATAGAGCTTTCTTTCTTAGCAGGTTATGGGCTTGGTATTTGCAGATTAATTTAGGTATCAATACACATTTCTTTACTATACATTTAGTGCAATCCACACACAAAAATAAATATTCAAGATATATTTAAACCTATAAAACATATTGGACTACTTTCACTCCAAATCATAAATACTTCAAATTGAAACAAAGTAAGTTGTTTGACTATCACACATTAAAATAAATGGCCCCCTTTTCCAGCATCTTTACTAATATTTCACGTCCTTTGGTAGGTAAAAAGTTCACATTTTAAATGCATCATGACAAACTCTTTTGGAGTATCATTTTCTTTCCATTTATTATATTTCTTTTATAAAAATTCAACTTAAAATTTTGAAATAAACCTAAAGAGGATTTTCCAGAAAATTAAATGTGCAAACAGCAGCTATATTTTGGTATTAAGCCAATAAACTACCTGTATACTATGCACTTACAATCACCTTTTTCAACTTTTTTGAAGTAAAACCTAACATATCATTTTTTTTTGTGCACATCTCTGTTTCCTTGAAAATTACCACTTCAAATCCTATATTATGTAACCCCATGTACGAATTATTTCTAGGGATTATGTAGACTATAATATAATCTTCTATCATCTGTATATGTTACACTGTGAAATATATTAATCTCCCTGTACATATGTGCAGTGTATATACATGGTGGATAATAATCAGAACATAGAATAGCGTTGAGCAGAGGCATACAAAAGATTTTCATCTTGAATGAACAGAATTCTTACTGTTTACTCTGATGAGTGCAAGACGAATAGCTTCAGTATGCCTCTGTTCAAAGCTATTCTCCGATATTGTAATTCCAAACATCTTTTCAATCATAACATACAATGGGTCAAGTCAGGTTTGGTATAGAGCTTATACAACATGTTTGCACAAAAAAAAAAAGAACCAAACAGTGCACAATTGTAAACATTTGCAGGGAAATATTGTCATTTTTTAAAAATATACCCACAAGGCGCATCATCTGTTCATGTGTGTGTAAGCAATTAAGCATCCAATAAATAACAAAATTACCTAATGTAATTTTTTATGTCTACAATTGAGCTTTTTATTCAACAGTAGAATATTTATCACCCAAAAGGGTGCTACTCGACAACAGGGCAACCAGATTTGCTGAGGGGAAAATTTTGTGAAATTATGCTTGTCCCATGGAGCAAAATACTGAATTCTTTAAATAATAAGTATCCTTTTTAATCAGGAAAGTGATAAAATGTTAAGGGTTAAAATAAGATTTGTGCAGCTCCTTACTCACTTTTGGGCTTTCTCGTGCATGTCACCAAAATCTGACATAAACATGTACATGTAGAGGCCAATATTCTCAGCTTTCTGCTGGAGTTCATTAAACAAAGAATTAAATATCTTTAAATTGCCATTGCTTCATAACCAAACTTAACTTGCCCATTTCTTACAAACACGACATAGTCAATAATAAAATCAAATCTTAATCTTACAAAGAAAACTCAAAAAGAAAACTAACATTTTTAAAAATACAATATACACAATTCCTGTTGTTTAACCAATTAGCTACTAGGCAAGCTTACCTAGTACCTCCTTGGTTTAACAAAACAGAATGGATAGAGTAAAATATACAAGGAGACTGAAACAAGTTTAAACAATACATACAAGTCAACAAAGAGAAAAAAAAGGCCCTCCAAACTAATTATACAAGGAACTCTGCAGGCATTAAATGTGGGAATGATAAAAGAGTTTAACAGCCTGTGTCAAACATTTACGTATACTTGGCTACAGATATATTTGATTTTAATCCTGGGCTATTCATAAAGGGATATACAGATACTTGTGGCCCTTTAGTAAAGGGATTAAAATATTTTTTAGGACAACTCGTAAATATGACTATATAAAGAACCATTAAATGCTCTGAGCGAAATGCAAGGATATGTAATAACTTGGTACAAGTTGCTCAATCAGTGTTAGGGTAATGTCATGGAATTCGTACGTAAATCAAGACAAAATCCTGTTTTTCAGTAAAAGTGGAGAAAAACATCTACATGACAGCACACTAAAATGCTGCGCAACGTCTACAATGTTTATCAAATGATTACTGCATTCAGCAGTTTTAAACAATAAAATCACAGGGGCACTACAAAACAAAAAGGTCACATTAAACACCATTCAAAGCTGCATGTACCTACATCCATAAATTCTGTATACCACACAAAAACATTCAACACAGCACATTTGGAAAGCATGAACAGCTGTGCATTCTCAGTGGGTAGAAAGATCTTAAGATTTGGTGTATTTTAGAGAACTAGATCTTCAAAGCAGTGGCATAGCACGTCTCCAGACATTGAGAGGGCACAGGCATCATTTAGGGTAGAGTACCTACATAAAGAGAGAAGCGACAACTCATGATTTGAACGCCATTTTGTTTCATCTGCTATGCAACATTTCTATTCAATTTTGACGAGCACCTGGGTGTTCTCAATAGAAAGAATTCAAACGCCATTTTGTTTCACAAAAAGTCAGACGTCTATGTCGCTACTCTCTACATAAAGTTACTCTAATTTAGGGGGGGCTCTGGCCTTAGTCTGTGGATGAAATGTAAATCAGCAAGGCCATTGTGTAGGAGGAGGATAGGGAGGGGATTCGTGAGTAGGTGTTGTAATTTTTTCTTTTCAAGTTTCTTTTCCATCTTTCCCTTTTTTTCTCTTTTCTTCTTTTTCCTTTTTTCACCATCTGAAATGCCCCCACCCCCAGAAAAAAAGAAGAAGCTACACCACTGCTTTATATTTTACCAAATCCTACGCACTTGCCAGGTATTAACAAAGCGTAGGGTTAAAGCAATGACCAAGTCAAACTGTTCAATCCACCATCCCTTTTAACATTCATGTCAACAAATGCTGACAACAACCAAATCAGAAATTATCAAATCACAATAAATATCTGTATCAATTAAACTGAAATATTTCACAGAATTCAAACATGAAAATGAATAATTCATCCTTCCAAACTTTCATAAAGGTTCTACATGGAAATTATTGGGAATTCAATGAATTGCAAAACATGCATTGACAAAGAATTTTTTTCCAAAGATTTTCCACCGTTGCTTGCACACTCTGATTCTCAGATCACACACATCAATGTCTATCCATATGTAACACCATAACCATAAAAAACTATTTTAATTTCACACTCCATGTGATTTTCAGATATTAAAATATGTACAGCCTTTTCTAGCACCTGAATACAACATCTAGAAATTATTTTGGCATCCATTCATCTTATTCAGAACCTTGCTGAACAAAAGGAACACCCTTGACTGCCCCAGACAAAATATTTTACAGCAAAATAACATTTATGAATGCAGGACTGTGAAATTTGTGTTCACAATCAGTCAGTCAGATCATTGCTTCACATTCCTGATGCTGGCTTTAAAAAATGTATATGTTGGCAACCTAAGTATTTCCTGAATGACTAGAAATTGTCCTTACACAAAACTTTTGTGGAGAATGTTGTGATTCAATTATTTTGCAAACTGAACCTTTTGTGAATCTGAAAAAAAATACAAAATTCAAAATGTTTGGGGATTAATGTGGCTTGGTTTGCAATAAGTTTTTTATAATAAATATCTTATCTAGACCCAATCTTTGAACCCAGCTATGAATCAGCCACAGATCAATGCCAAGCAGTTAATGGAATCTGCAAGGCTTAGCTTAAAGCATCATTGCCATTTATATATTGAATTTTGAAGCATAAAGCAAGCTACTGCCACAAGCAGTAGATTCAATGTCAGTTATGACCCATGAGTAAATAACAATGTAACTCCATAAGTGCCAAAAGAATGAGAGTATTTGAACTTCATTACAATTACAATAAATATTCCTTTACTATTCATTTCCTAATACGGTTTCAAAGACTAACCTGATATTTAGGAAATTTGACATTTTCTCCAGCAATAGTAACAAAGAGCTGTGTAAACTTCAGTTTAAGAAAATATGGGACTGCTATTTGAATCATTTTTTTATTTCCTATGAAGCAGTCAATCCTAATACACTTAAATAGATATAGAGTAACACTGGATATAATAATTTGTGCACTTCATGCCTTCAAAATAATTTATTGGACACTAAAATGCGCCCTGTCACGCATAAAAATTCTTGACGATGTGCTGGATCGGGCGCCGGCACACAGGGCAAGGTTTTCCCCGTCTCCGTAGCTTCTTGGCGCACTTGTAGCAGCAGACCTGGTGTCCAGTTCGGCCGTGGATGATGCAAGCTGTCTTGGGGCGCACGCAGCAGAACCGGCAAAGCTCCTGGGTGTGGCTGGCCACTGCCCCACTGCCCATAGAGGAACCGGAACCAACTCCGCCTTGAGGGGACACAGTAGACTTAGCTGCAGGAGCTTGGTGCAATGGAAATGTCAGGGTTCTTGTCGGGTGAGGACCCATCAGTGCCTTCTCACTTAGCGTTGACATCACTGGTGTCCTACACACGGAATGGGTGGCCATTGTTGCCCCTGCCAGGGATGAACTACCACTGGAACTTGGCTGACTAGTTCTTAATGTAGAAATCATCTTCTCATGTCCACAGGCTACAACAACAAAAGGAAATGAAAAAAAAGTAACAGGTGTGAAATCACCTTCAAGCAACATTTATCTTTTTCTGTCTTGATGTCTTTGTCCTCTGAAAAAATGCATTTAAGTTAACATGAGATTTCAACACCATCTATACTTGTAAAATAAAGGGTAAAGAATGATATGACATCCCTTTCATGTCAACTTACTTTTCGTAGAATATTTTGATATAGAATGAAATGAGCACAATCAACAATTTCATTTAAGGGCAGATGTATCCAACAGAGATAACAAAGAGAATGTAATTGAAAAGATCTTTTAGGTCTGCTACCCAACTGCATCATTCCTCCATTTCGAAGCATCCATGTACTTGCAGAAATACTGACCTTTTGGTAAGATACTGGGTGTTGTCTGGACCAGATTAGAGGTTCGTGGAAGAGTAATCTTGACAACTGATCCAGGATCATCCATTCCAGAGTGTCCAGATGACTGTCTCTTTAAGCAAACGCCAGAATCTTCCCTGCTGACAAGTAACGCCCTACGTTTTCTTGGCGTACATCCCGCAACGTCCCCGGAGCTTTCGCTGGAGTGCTGGGACACAGTATCAGCAACTCCTCGGGTGTTTTGGGAGGCATCACTTCCAACACCCTGATCTTCATTCCCCTGGACAGCATTTCCTTGAGGGGTTACACAGCTTGCTTGTGCACATCCGAAAAGCTCCGCAGGAATCACTTCTTCCAATGCTTCATGAACAGTGGTGAGGTGAGTCATTGGTGCCTTCATGTCCTGGCTCCGGACTCCTTGAAGAGGCCTCAAGGATGCTGTTGTCCCTGGTGATGATATCTGGCAGAAGACATGCCTCTCCTCAGGAACATTGCTCTGGCCCTGCTCTTCTTCACTGTCACTCCTACCATCGGCGAAATCTCGGGCTGTCGAGTAGAAGCGGTGTGGATTAGCCGTTGGATGTCCTGTACCAGCTTCATCACTGGCGCAGGGCACATGGTCTGCTGATGACTGGACTCTCCCTGGGATGCTTGCCTGATTGACATTATCAAGATGACATCCAGCTGGAAAGCAAAACGAGCCAAAGATTTTGTAAAACAGGGATACCAAATTATCCCTTAGAATAAACTAAAACATGTTGGAGCTTTGTACACCTTTGTACAGTGTCAAGCCTGAAAATGCCTGATCAATAAGGTAACAGGGACTTAAATCAGGACAAAGTATCCTTTAAAATACAATAAATATGTTGGAGCTTTGTACACTTTTGTACAGTTTCAAGCCTGAAAATGCCAGATCAGTAAGGTTACAGGGAAAAGCACAAAAGCGGCCTCCCTGGTAAAAAAAAAATAAGAGCATAAAGAAATAAATAAAGAGCAATAACATACCATCTCTAGGGATCTATGAGACATAATACGCAATACCATTCATATCTCAATTACTAAACTTACTCTAGGTTTTTGCAGAATTGGTTAGAGGAATAAATGTTAATTTCATAAATTTGGCAGCTATCACAGAATTGCCATTTTAAGGTACATTCAAAAGAATGATAATCACTCTGTCAGTCAGTATCCAATTCTAAAAACTCAAAGCTTTCTAATTCAATCAAAGTCAATCAACAAGCAACTCAAGACAATTATACAGTAGTAGATCAAAAGACCAGTTTTTAGTTAGCACAAATCACAAATGACTCCCAATAATCCACAGATGACTTGAACATGGACACTCCACTTTGCGCATTTTTTACTAATCCCTCCCAAAATGATGAAGGTGCTCCGAGAATAGCTTTTGTTCCCCCTGTTGAAAACAACATTTCCACCTGTATATATCATCCAAGGGAGGAGGCCCAATATTCAGACAATATTCTGACAAGCAAGAAATATAATGTAATAACTTTTTATTTATTTATTTTATTTGTCTTATTACTCCAAAATTCTCATCAGCGTTTTGGGGTGTGTGCTTTTTTCTTGCCAGTGGGGGTGTCTGTATCTGGCCCTGATACCATCGGTATATCAATAAATAACAATTAAGTTACTTTCAATTCATGAGCATGTACCCTATATTTGTCTTGGCAGATTTTACAATATGGTACTATTGACCTTTATCTGTTTATCTGCTGATTGTCACCAGAAACTGACTCATAAGAGTTTGGGTAATACAATCAAGTAAAAATTACTTCACAGAACTATTTGGCCTATATTCTTGGAGTTCACCCGAGTTAAACCTGAATGAACTGAATGAGTTAAGGAAAGGCTATTTGTAAACCCCTAAGTTCTGTATAAAATACTATTATCATGAAAGGAAATAAAATTAACAAAATTAACAAGGTCATGAAATGAAAAGAGACATGAATTTCACAGAAATAAGTAGGGGATTTAAACCTGTAAAGTTAGTATGCTTTTATGAATTCCACCCCTAGAGCCTTACCTGGTGCAGAGAAGGCTCTCCTGAGTACATGCTTATCACCAAGCCTCTCTGTTGGGTTCTTTCTATCCTCATCTGCTAACCAGCCAGACCTCCTAGCCCAACAGAAGGAGCAGTAGCCATGTACTGGGTTGTTTACTTGACTGCACTCAGAACACTTCCATTTATCCTAAAAATCAAAGGTAAATGAGTTTAAGTTTTATAATAAAAGCAATGAGTAAATACTAGAATTTTGTCTATCTTCTTCACCTAACCAGCCAGACTGCCTAGCTCAATGGAAGCAGTAGCCATGCACTGGATTGTTCAGTTGACTAGACTCAGAGCACTTTCTCCTTTCCTATACAAAATCAGTTGTTTTTACTTCTCGATTCTCGAAAACTTCGCTACCGAAAACAAACGCTCTCATGTGAATTTTATTGATTCAAATGACATTAAAATATCTGAGAACTAACAAATTGAGTGCTAAATTTCTATATTTTACTCTGAACTAGAGGTTTTGGGGGGTTATTCACAAGTTCCAACTATGTTTTCAAGTAGTCAATAGAAATTTCATTAGTCGTGTAGTGACCCTATCGGACGAGTACACAGTTAATCAAGTACTCGAAACAGGCTTATTTATGAACATATATTTGTGATAAAAGTAACGACGAAAATACAAAAATCTCTTCTAAAAATGCTGCAGTAGTCTTGATTGCAGCTGCTGTGTGCACAATTTCACTGTGTTTGGTACCCCTTCCCACAGACTTTCAAAACTAAAAAAAAGTTTTAGGCTTAAAAGCCTGTGTTTTACAGAATCTTGGTCCATTGCTCACCTCTTCAGGTATCTCAGAGTCTGTTGTATCCTCATCTGCAAACCTTGAGTCACTAGAACTACCCAGGTCATCTACCTCTACAAAGATCTAAAAAGAAAGTAATTTATAAAAAAATGTATTAACACATCAAATGTGCCTACACACAAGTTGTGTGAGTTTTTTTTTTATTCCAGTTGCTATCAGCAAATAATTCCCTACAAGGCCATGTCCCGATTATTACCTTTTCCAGCCTTCCTAACCTTATTCCCAAGATATGGCAGTTTAAATATACTTTGACAGAATACTGTAAACATTCCACATTTTTACTGACTTACAAAATCCAAACGAAGTATAAATGTGAAAAATAAACGAGTACTTGGCATTTGTTGGAATACTATTAAATGTTGAAAGTTTTAGACTTGTGAAACACTTTAATAATACTGCAAAAACAAAAACTTTTGCGACATGAAACTATCCCAAATTATTAATAAATGCTTTTTTGTAGCAAGAAACTTTCGCAAATTGCAATCATTGCAGTGAATCAACAGCATGAAACTTTTGCCCATCTGGACAAATTGGGAAATTCCCCACAACTTTCGGTTTCGAGGAGTCTGGTTACCTCAGCCTCTGTTGTGGTTGAGTCTGAGCCTGCATCGTTGCTTTCCGACTCCGACTCTGAATCCTCTACCTCATACTCAACAGAGAACCTATCATCATCCATAAACCAGAGATCATCAGAGGTGTCTGTCACTACGGCTGTCTCTTTCCCCTGTGGATGGTAAAAGACAGATAGTGAAGTTTGAATAAACTGTAGCAAGATGAAACATTGCACGCATGTAACTTGTTTTATTTTATTACATATATCTAGTTTCTTCTTTATTATAACTGTAATGTTACAAAGTACTCATTTGTACATTGGGAGTGAACGAGCATGGGCCAAATGTCTCAAGTGCTGTCCTCCTTGTCAAGACTGTTTGATCCAATCTAGTTCAAGATGACCAATAAGCTGGTGTGTGAGGGTGCAAATGATGTACCTCATATGACAGGGATTAAAGATGTTTCCTTTTGAGTTGAGAAGTCAGGAATGATGGTGCTATAGTCCAATCTACCCAAGAGACCATCTATATCATCTTCTAGTTGGTTGCTACTAGCCTCAAGTCTGTTAACCATGTAGGAAGACTCAGAATCAGAATGTTGTCTTGTAAGTATACAATTTCCTCTGTGGAAAACTAATAATACATTCTACAGTTGTCCTGCAGTTGTCAATGGGAAGGTGAAAATGCCAGTTAGGCGGAGCATCCTCTATAATAGTCCAATCCATTCTAACCTGCACACTGTAGATCTCACTGCTCTGAGACTTTACATCCTCCTAAGCCTCACAGAAGACACACTTCCTCAAACTACTTGAGCAACTACCCAAGTGCTTTAAAATCTCATATAGCGCCCTCTATGATGGTCCAAGTCATACTAACCTGCACACTTTAGATCTCACTGCTCTGAGACGTAACATCCTCCTCAGCCTTATAAAAGACACGCTTCTCCAAACTACTAGGTCAACTACCCAAGTGCTTTAAAATCTCATGTAGCGCCCTCTATGATGGTCCAAGTCATACTAACCTGCACACTGTAGATTTCACTACTCTGAGACTTCACATCCTCCTCAGCCTCATAGAAGACACAGTACCAGGGTCGATCTTCCCTACTCCTGCCATCTACCGTGTCCCTTGACCGCTTTGCTGATGACCTTTTAGATGATGACCTTTGGGATGACCTCTTGGATGACGACCTTTGGGATGATGACCTCTTGGATGATGACCTTTGGGATGACCTGTGACTTGCCCTTGAGGCTAGGGTCAGGCTGGAGGACTCTGATCTTGAGCGTGATTTCCTCCCTGCGAAAGAGATATTTTTTTTGAAGAATAGGATTCATCAATTGCATCGGAAACCAAGTGATGTTACAAGTTGATCTTCAAATGTATTTTCAACTAATAAAACAAGCATAATGATATTCCAGACAAAGTTCATTTATTTGGTATAGTTGATGAGGACTATTTCTTTTTTTTAACACAATCAAAAAACTTTGATAAAAGAAAATTGCAAAATATTTTCTTTCTAAGCAGCACACAGGCACATTTATTACGTTGATTTTTTTTTACAAACCTGTGTCAATTACCTGTCATGTTTAAATGTGTAAATTACATGTATATTTTGAACACATTGAAAATCGTACACAGGGCTCCACACTTATCTTCTTCTTTTTTTTAAAGGGGGTCCAGATTGCAATTTTTAAGGTGCCTATGCATGGACTCTGGTTAAAATTCAAATTTCTGGGGGTACAGATTTAAAATTTGAGGGACCATGTTTCCCCTGTGTACACCTTAAGAAGTACATTTCATGTTCTAACCATGACTACAAATGGAAGAGATTGAGAGTTTCGGATATGAACTACAATTCAGTTGTGAGTAAAGATCAGAATTCTTAAGTTTAAGAAATTTTTCAACAAATCTGTCAACAGTAATGAATACCCTGATTTTGCACATGTTTTCAATTATTGGCTGTGTACAAATCATGCATTGCTCATATTTATTTTTTATATTCCTAGATAAAGATGACACCATCCCATTTCTCAGGGAATAATTGTCCATGGATTTGTAAAAAACAAGATTAAAGTCCCCAGGTCATCAAGATCAAACACTTGACTCCTCTTCGGATGTTTTCTCTTCCTAACCCTCTGATAAAAACAATATTATTACATTAAAATTGACATCATTCTTGGCAAATATTGATAAGCGAGATGCATACAATCATACTATAAATGTATAGTACATGGTACACTTGTTAATAAAGTAGTTAACTTGCTCTACCAGGCTCTGAGCATACAAGTATATGTTGCAATTCAAACTAATATTTCATGAGTCATTTGCACTTAAATATGATGATTGATGATGACGGCTTTTGTCGAGTACCAGTATCCGTCTCTGTTGGGCACTCATGGTGCTTTTTCTAAAGAAATGATTTAAAGAATTTTAATTCACAACTTTGATTACACTTGATCATATTCAATAAAAAATATCATTTTTGAATTAAGCTTTTGATTCTGATGATGATGCAAATTCCCTTGAGAAAGGGCAATATTGCAATAAAATGAATAACCATGTAGCTCTGGAAATAAAAAGAGCTTAACTGGCAATATTATTTGTAACGGTAAGAAATATGAGCGCAGAGAGCTACTAAACACAGATTTGGAAAGAAACAGAGCACCAGTGAAAATGTAAAGTTTTTCAAATCATGCTTGATAAATAAAGTGTATATATAGTATATAGTAAATGCCTAAAAATATGACATTTGGACAAGGTTTAGTAGTTACCCTGGGGACAATCACTTGCTAGTACATTAAGGAAAAACAAGATTAAAGTCCCTATGTCACCGAGGTCAAACCCTTCACATCTCTCCGGATGTTCTCTCTTCCTGATTTACTGATAAAAACAAGAAGATTTCATTAACATTTATATTACTCTAAGCAAATATTGACAAGAGGCATTTATAGTGTTGCTCACAAACTCATCGTCTCTGTGTATCAGGCCCTGAATATATATATGTTGCAATTCAAGTTACTACCTTGTTAGGAGTCATTTGCACTTGACGTGATCTTGCTTTGCAAAATGAAACAAAGTACTTGATATATTTGAAGTAAGCATGCAAAATCATTACTTAAGATTTAGAGAGAGTGTCAATATTGCAACAGTACTCAAAAGAAATAGAAGAGAAGAGAAATATGAAATGTAGATGTGGAAAGAAAAAGAACCCCTGTAAAACTGGAAAAAATAGAAAGCTATGAAATGTACATCTGGAAAGAGAAAGAGATCCAAGAAAAGAACTGATTAAAACATCCTACTTGCAACTTGCCGAAAAATATAGATAAAGTATCATGTATAGGAATATTTCTGCGATAAAAATCTGAGATGTTTGGCAGCCCTATAGAATAGTTGTTCCTCTATTTTACTAGATTTGTTGTGCATGTGCACAGAAGATTGCATCTCCTTGCAATACAAACACAATAGTGTCTTCCATGTCACGTACACTGTAAGTCAAACACTGAACTCCGGATGTTTTTCCGACGTGCAGCCATAATAAAACAATTAAACTTGACATCACTCCTTGCAAATATTTGGCAAGTGGAGCTCACACACTCGTTCACAAACTTGTCAAATCATTGTATTAGTCCCTGAATGTATGTTGCAATTGAAGCTAATAATTTATGACTAATTTCCACTTGATCACATTTGATCATACTCTAATATTTAACTCAAGAGAATATCATACTTCTAAATGCATCCTTCAGGATTGAGATCACCAAATTTTTTTAGCTCGGACAGAAAAAGTGCTCTGTCAATCACAAGACATCTTCAAATCATGGGATGTAAATAATGTAAATGGTCAAGTGTAAGCTATTTGGTCATTTGATGTCCCATATATGTGACCAAGTATTATGGAGCTACGAACATAAATTGAATCAAATCTGTCATCTCACTTCATATTCGGTCTTTATATCTACATGCAAGCTCCAAGACTATTTATTTAATACAAAAATCAGATGAATTATTAGATATGGTTTCAGTAACATACATGTATGGGACCAAGGAGCTTGGACTTGACCAAATATGGACCGATGTGTTTTATGCAACATCCTGGGACAAGGTGGAATATCAACATGCTGACATTGCTCATTTAGAACCGGCATGAAAATTATTCTTTTTGTTGTAGTCTTTTAAATTGAGGGGGTCGATGCTAGCCCACTAGTCGGCCTTTTTTTTTTTAGATACACCTGTTTGAAAGTTAGTATAATAACACAAGTCGAAGGAGGATTGTACAATAAGTTGCCTACGATAGTTGACCAACTTGTCATCTGAATGTGTATATGAAACTTTTATGGGTTGTAGAGTTGGGGATTTGTATTTCCATTGCGGGCAACTCGAGAGTCAATTTTTTGAAAATCTATCCCTAAAGAAGCAAGAAGTTTAAAGTACCAATCACCTCAATAATAATTTGTGAGCAGCGAAAATCAACCTAAAAAACTTAACCTTGCATGCTATGGGTAAGCAGTAAGAAGTATGAAGAAACTGAAGGACAACATTAAGCTCTGTATACGGAACCCAATTCAAACTTGGGTTCTGTGCAGGCCTTTTCTATGTGAGTGCGTACGGGTGCGTCAACTAGTCCTCTCAAAAGTCGCCTTCTTGTTTCTTGCAATATCTATTTATAGAAGTAATATTTGAATCCCATATTTTGAACATTAATCAATGAATATTATACAATAAATCAACAATGCATTGTCCATTCAGGTCCTTGTCCAGTCAGGTCTTTCACCCTATTACTTGAATTCATGACATATCCTACATTCATTCACTCATGACAGGTTACATATTCTTTGTAATGTTGATTCTCTTGTAAAATTTCAGGCTGACAATGGAGTTTGCATAACTCCGAAACATGCACCATTCCTTCAAATGCTATGTGTTCTTTGTTTTTCGTATTTTAAGAATATTATATAGTGTCACAGAACCCTGAACATACACGTACAGAGCAAAATATTTTTTGACAGTTGGTACACTTTAAAAAAAGTTATTCATTTTTCCAATACTATTGGCACTGATCCCATTTCATACACTAAATTTTACCTTGGATTAAAAAAAAAATCATTCTACGTGCATTTCCATTGCAGGTGCTGCAGCGAAGAGTCAATAAACAAGTTTTCCCGCGCTTGGAGATAAGAACCCATTAGTAGTACCATTAAACATGATACAATAAGGGTGAGAAGTCCAAGTGTCTTCTAAACCAAACATATATTATTGACTTTCAAATGACAATGTTTCCTCCATTGATATGATAACGAACAAGACATTAGTTCAAATTCTACCTCTTTAAAAATGACAACTGGTATCTATCATATCTGGACGGGAGCGATGAATGATGTTTACGCAAAAAATATAAGGGATCTAATTTATGCCACTATTTTGAGACCTGGAATCAATACCTGGATCAAGACCTTGCTGAAAACGCTGCATGTACATATACATGTATGTATTTTCATGATGCCTTTCAGTGCCCTTGTAAATGCTGCCAAATGCAATCTACCAAGAAATATTTCCCGAGAAAGTAGAATGCTGCCAATAAGCCACTTCGGGGATGCAATCTGAGCATGAGCAGATAAAGGTCATCTGTACCAAATTCTAAAACCCACTGACACTAATATTCGATATGTGTCATGTAATCATTATTCAATTATGCACTAATGGTGCATTCCATGATATCCAGGTGCAAGTATTCTTTTTAAAGGGGGAAACAAAAGCTATTCATGAGGCACCTCTATCACTCCCAGAGTTATTTTTCTGAAGTGCACATAAAGGGACCCTCCATGTCTAAAATATCTGTGGATATTTGGGGTCATTTGTACCATGCGCTAACCCCGAACTGGCTTATTCCTAGAGGTCCAGCCTTTTCCCAGAATTTATGCACAACTAAAACCAAATAAAATCCCTATTAAAAAGATAAGATCCACATGGATGCCGAGAAACATAAAATCTGAGCAATAAATCAGAAATGGTACCTACACATGCTGGGGTGAGAACTAGGCCAATCAATTTTGAACACATAACCAAATTCCAAAACTCTGTATACAACACTACACCAAACCCCTACACTAAACATATCCCAGAACCCAAAATCAATGTACATGTAAGAACCTAACCTAAAGCTGTGATGAAATTAATATAAATCCCACAGGAAATATTGGTTCACGAACCAAACCCAAGTAAATGCTGAAGTAAATGCAATGCTATGTCCTTCAGCCCATGGCCTCGTGTTTGATAATGAAATTATAAGAAACAGAATTTGTGGCTCTATGCTTATACAGACAGCCTTTTTATACCACAAATCAATCAGCTTTCCTCAGAATACGCCTGTCCATCCAATATGGCTTGTTCAATACATGTTCTGAAGACTATTGTTCCACAATCAACTAGAAATATCACTAAAGATGATGATTAATACCCCCGCCCCGTGACAACAGCCTTTCTTGACTTTTGGTCGAAAACTGAGGAAGTAGTTCGATGCGCAAGATTTTTCCCTGATTTACTGCCATAGATATGCCGTTTCCATGGCAACGCAGCTTCCGACACATCAAAAAAATATGTTGTACACATCTTCCCAGTAAGACCAATGTGTGTACCAAATTTCATGACTTTCGGTCAAAAACTGAGGAAGTAGTTCGACCCGCAAGGTGTTTCCTTGATTTTTTATTTTCAATAGATATGCCGTTTCCATGGCAACGCAGCTTCCGACACATCAAAAAAATATGTTGTACACATCTTCCCAGTAAGACCAATGTGTGTACCAAATTTCATGACTTTCGGTCAAAAACTGAGGAAGTAGTTCGACCCGCAAGGTGTTTCCTTGATTTTTTATTTTCAATAAATATGCCGTTACCATGGCAACACAGATTCCGACTCATCCGAAAAATATGTCTTGCACATCTTCCCACCAAGACCAATGTGTGTACCAAATTTCATGAGCTTTGATCGAAAACTGAGAAAGTAGTTCGATCCGCAAGATTTGCAACAGACCGACCGCCCAACCGTTGACTGATCCCTATATACCCCCTTCAAACTTCATATATAAATATTCTGAAGACCGAGCCTGGACCCACGTAATATCCAATCCTAACTCTAACCCTAAACCTTACATACCTAACACCCCAAGTTTCAACGTAATCAAGTCTACGTTGGAGCAAATGTTGGAGAACAAATTGGAAACTGTGCAAAGAAATGCTACACACATGACACTCTATCAGCAACATGGTGAAATGTCCTACAAGGAAAGATTGGATCGGCGGCACTGGACCTCCCTCCAATCGCTCATTACTCTTTTACCATGAAATGTCTGTCAGGTGCAATACAATGCCAAGCAATAACTAACAATACACAGATAAATCATCGACATTTGGAGTTTTTGGACATACTTCCATTTTAGCATCTTTCTTCCAAAACCCAGGATCTCTTCCTCTCACTCACACCTAGATTTCTTTAATTGTTTAATAGCCTTCAGGATCATATCAAAGATACATGTAGTGCCGTACTTAATCCACTGTCATTATAAAGACACCTAAAATCCTAACAGAACAAACCACCTGTTTAGAAATGATGACTCACTCCAAACTATTTTACCCTGGCATCAAACCAAGCCAGTTTTCCAATATCTAATGTATTTTATACAGTAACCGTATTATTACATATTACATGTTAAGTTATTTAAACAGTATAATTTACATCATTTCTAACTGCAATCTCAATCTCATTGTAGTTAGTAAGTATAACTCTCATTAAGTTACGTATCTTCCTTATATTGCACTCCTTTCAATAGAACGATCTTGTCCAATTTTATATTGATATGCCTTTTTTTTAATTCTGGTCTATTTAAAAAATTGAAATCATGATCACATATAGATGCAACTGAAAGTTTAATCGTTTTTCCTACATGCTATACTTATTATTTGCAGTTCCTTGTTACCAAATGTGAAGTCATACCATTTATTTTCCTTTTCAAACTAACTTGAAATTACCCCCTTATTATACATAAGCTCATTACTACTATTTTTGTATATTCCTACTGATCTTTTAATATCATGCAGCTTTTGCAGCTGTATACAGAATTCCCTCCATTTTAGAATTTCTCAGCACATGGAGAAATCTCACATTAAAAGAACAGCAAAGTGTCATTATTATTAATTTGGACGGAAGGTAAGAAATGCCAGCCAAGAAGTCTGAAGGCCCCTGTTTCTGATAATATCCTTCAAATGACCCCTAAACAGAAAGATAATACAGAATCCTGGCTTCAAAAAAAGCTCGTAAGCAAGAATAATACAAGTAGGTGTCAAGAGATGTTTATTTAGATAAGCGAAAATGCATTGTATTCTATTCCCATACAAAATATACATGATTTTCCCGCGCTTCCGAATAAATACTGATAAGGACCTGATAATGAATAGTATTGAGTCCATAAATTTTAAGTTCAACAACATTATTTTGCAAGACTACAAGTAAAAGAAAAAAAAAATATATATATATGTACCCACTTCAGCATATTATATTTACTGAGTATTTGAGAAATACGATATCTATCTCTTTATCTGACTAGTGTTTACTTCACCAACTATGAGAACATAATGCTAGCTCAGAAAATGTTTGTGAAATAATATTTGAACAAGGGACATGGGCAATAAAATGTAATCATTCTTACAAACACTCAGTAAAGCCTGCATAGACAGGTGAACATGATTAATGGTATCTCTGCAAATGCCCTATAAAACTAAAATATTGAAGCCATTATTCTTCATTGTGTTAGAAAAGCAGAAGCTATTGAATTTCTATATTTGAAAGAAAAAAAAGGTGCCTTTCCTATTGAAAAAATCTGAATTTGGAGAAAAAAAAACTACCGTTATCTTCAGGAGCAGTTTCCTAATAAAGTTTTGTGTGAGTCTGTGTGTGCGTGTGCGTGGGTGTTGACCGGCAACTGTGGGACACTAATATGAAAACACACCTTCGAACTGAGGACACACACGAGACCGAGGACACACACGAGACCGAGGACCGTCCTCGTTTTGATTTACAGTTTGTTGGCTTTATTTTTAGCTTCTAACTACACTGTTGACCTTACGAGCATAAATGAGCAGAGTCCACGTTTGGGCGGTAGTGAAATTTTTCGTGTGTAATTTTTTTTTTTTTTTTTTTTTTTTTGCTTACGCACTCTATACAACAGACTGGCACGCCCGGAAATTGAACGGGATTTATTTTTAGTCTTCCAGCATTATTCTCTTCAAAAACAATTGAAAAATAACTGAATAGTTAATTATGAATAAGTCCACGGTTGGGTAATGTTGACACACAGTCCTCGTTTTCCGGTGGAAACACGTATGTGTGTCTGTGTGTGTGTGAATGTGTGTGATTTGAGTCATACGAAAAATTGAGAAATTGCTGCTTTTCTTTTAGCCCCGATAAGGATCAACAAGGGCGTAATATTTCAATTTTGGAAACATGTATAGGATTCATTCGTTCTTGGATGCTCCAACATAAGCTAATGCTTAATGACAAAAAACAGAGTTTCTCATTGTTGGAACATCCAGACAAGTAGCAAAACTGAATATTAATCATATAACATTCGGAGATGCAGAAGTGAAACCGACAAGCACCGTGAGAAATCTTGGTGTATGGCTAGATTCTCGGTTAAACGTGGAGACACAGATATCCAACACATGCAAATCTGCTTTCTATATGTTATATAATTTGCATCACTTCCGTAAATATTTAGATCAGAAAAACACTGAAAGCCTTGTCCATGCTTTTATTAGTAGTAAACTTGATTATTGTAATGGATTATTGTTTGGCTTGTCAGATTCACAGACCATGAAGTTGCAGCAGAATGCCTGTGCAAGACTTGTGACCAATTCCTCAAAATTTTCCCACATCACTCCTGTTTTGATGAAGTTACATTGGTTGCCAATGAAGTACAGAATCATATTCAAGATACTTTTGCTTGTTTACAAAGCTTTGAATGGTCAAGCCCCAAATTACTTGTCTGAATTATTATCTTTTAAATTGCATCCATATAACTTACGAAGTTCACAAGACAAACTGCTTCTAAAGTTGCCTCATGCCAAAACAAAGGCAACGCTTGGAGATTGTGCATTTAGCTGTGCTGCTCCAAAACTCTGGAACCAACTTCCTCTTGTAATAAGGAAAGCACAATCAGTCCCCATTATTAAATCTCTACTGATGACCCATCTGTTTTCAGAGGCTTTTAAGTAGATTAGTTCTGTTTATATAGTGTAGGCATATAGGAGTCTCCATCAAATCGCAGTAGAGTATATTCAAATAGTTGCTGCGCTATACAAATTAATCTTATTATTATTATTACCAAAACAAGGCGAACTTCAGAAGAAAATAAAGGGTAAATTCTCCCTAAAAAACATACTTCTAAGGGAAGTCAAAAAGTCAACTTGCAATTTCAGCCTCAAAAAACAATTCGGTATTCCGAAACTCTTTCCTTCAGATGCCACAAGGCCACATTTCACTCAATTTGGACAAAGGGTAAACAGATTCCTGGCAAGGTGCCTAATGGCAGCTATCATTATCCTATAGATAAGGCACCTGCCTATCTGGTACAGACAAGTGCCAAATACTCTTTGATGAAAAGACGGGAAGAGATTGAGAGAGCTAGAGACACGAGAGGGATAGATGGGGGAGAGACAGCAAAAGATGGATGGATATAGAGAAATAGTAACAGAGTGGGCAGAAAGATAAAGAGTAAGAGAGGGAGAGACAAACTGCAGGAAATCCAAAACAAGACAAGAACAGATTGATTACCCAGTTTAGCTGTGTGACAAGCTGCCATCAGGATTAAATCTACAAGGTATTACCTTCACACTAAGATGACAAACCAATGAAATGATACTTCCCCAGTCAGCCCAAACCTATCTCCCTCTCTTATATCCCTCCATGCCATCCCCCTCCCCTCCCCCAAAAAAAAAAATGTCACAGCCAGGCTACAATGAAGCCACATTATCCTGTGTTCTCAAGGGCATTTGACACCGTTCTGCCTCGTTATCAAACCCCAAGAGGGGACTTCACCTTTATGACCAACAGGGTTTACATAATGCGCACACCTGCCACTAACTTCAGAACAATGGCCCCAGAAGGAAAATTCATCATCAAATCCTCACCAGAGCCATGATTGAACATTCTCTGATCTCTCAAGTTCTTTCAAGGTGAGCCACAAGTTTTGCAGCATGAAAGATTTGTAGAAACATTCATTGGAAATTCCACTAAGTCCGCTGCAAGCGAATTGTAATGCACTGCACTTGCAAACTTCCATGAGTTACATGTATGTCTTTCAACTGGACCTACCATGGACTTCTTTCTGGTGCCTTCTTTTTGGGTGCTTTTTCCTCCTGGAGAACTGGGTGTTTCCATGAACTCCTACACTTTGGTTACTTTCAGATAGGGATCCTCCATGGCAGTTCTCACCGGAAGAAGGGTGTGTCTTAGGAGGCGGCGTCACAGAGATCCCCACGTCAGGTTCATCAGTACCTCCTGAAAAATACAGTCAGGCAGTGTATAAAATACTTTTTTTAAAGGTTTTCATAGCAATGTTCTAATGCTGACCAACTTCAAGGTATCCAACAGCTAAATTTAATCAAGCTCATGAGACATAATCATTTCATCTTCAGAAATATTATCAGATTCAAAAGTTTATACCTCTATATATGTGTTCCAATAAAGCTTTCTTATCATACAAGTATGTACAGTTGAATGAGATAATGTCACTAAGTGATTTGGAAAGTATTACCCCAATAATACAGTCGCACTCCCAGGATCCACGAAATACATTCCCCCCATGTATCCATTCATTAAAATCAGGCAAAAAAACACAACATAAGTGAGCATTACCCATACCTTCCTGTCTCTCTGATAATGTGTCAAGCATCGTCTCCACTACTTGGTGGTTGAAGACTCCCTTGACGATCCCGTCTGCCATGTCGACCCCTTGGGGTCTTGTGGACCTTGGGGTGGGGTGGCTGTAGTGGTGGGGGAGGGGGTAGGGTGGTGCTGGAGCCATTTGATGTGTGTGCTGTAAATCAAAGAGATATTAGATTCCACAGAATGATCATGTCAGATGTTATGAGAACTAACATGAAACATGACCTGTCAGTGATTGCAAAGATGATGTAGCACTCTCCCTTAGATTCAAAATACCAGGGGAGCGTTTCATCAAGCATTTTGTCAGTGATTATTACTGACAAATTTGCTCTCAGCCAATCAGATGCAAGGATTTCAGCAGCTTATAACAGTTGTCCGTAAAAAGCACTGACAAAACGCTTGATGAAACACTCCCCTGGTTGATCATCAATTTTAATATCATATACAGTGGAAGCTCGCTATAAAGAGCTCTGATAAAACAAGATTCCTGATATAACAAGGTAATTCAGCTGGTCCCTGGTCTTTATGCTCTTTTGTGGGGTTTTTAACCATGATATAAGGAGATTCCTGATATAGCAAGGTAATTTTCATGGTCCCAATGTCCTTGTTATAGTGAGTGTCCACTGTACATGTAACATCCATTCATCTTAACTCTAAGGTATTGCAAAAGATAATGCATCAGTCTTCCTGTAATTCAAAGTACAAGACTGGGCATCAATTTTTAGATCACAGAATATCCATCATACCCGACATTTATTGCAAAAGATGATGTATCAGTCTTCTTGAATTGCAGAGAACCAGACTGGTCATTAATTCTTAGATGACAGAACGCCCATCTGACTCTTTGTTGAACTGCAAAATATGATGTAACAGTCTTTTCCTAAATAAGACTGGTCATCATTTCTAACATCAAAGAATGTGTGTCACCTCTTGGTTATGTGAAAGATGATGCAACAGCCATTCCTAAACAAGATTGGTCATCATTTCTTACATCATAGAATGTGTATCTCACCTCTTGATTATTGCGAAAAGTGATATAACAGTCTTTCCTGGCTTCTGGCATGGACTGCATTCTTGGAATGGTGGGTAGCTCTGGGGGTTTGTCGAGGACCTTCATGTTTTCAAAAAGTAACCTCCTGTGAGCATAAGACAGAATGAAAACACATTCCATCACTTACATGTTTCACACAAGAAATTTGACTATGAAACGTTTTCAGACCTTTACAAAAACTCTTGAAGTTATTCAGGAATGACCGAAACGTTTTCAGACCTTTACAAAAACTCTTGAAGTTATTCAGGAATGACCCATCAATTACAGTTTCAAGTACAGATTTAGATCAAATTCGCCTTTTTTTTTTCTTTCTCTTTTTTTCGGAAAAATGCTTTCAGAAGGTCTAAAAAGGTCTAAAAAGTACTTACCTGCAGTGGGAATATGTAAACCTAATCAACAAATATATATTGAGGTGAAATGAATGAGGTCAAAGACAATTTCTAATAGCAGCCCCTGCCCCCTGCCCCCTCCCCCAAGTTACATAAAATGGATTTCAATCATAATTATATAATTTCAATAATAATAACAGTTGCCTCTTGTATAGCACTTATGTTCTTTATGTGGTGATGCTTGTGGTGATCCACCATTATAACCCTGGTCATAGATGAGAAGCCAAATAAGTGGCACTCTAGCCATATCGCGTACCCATTTACATCTAGGTGGAGAGTGGCAAATGTAGATTAATATCTTACCAAAGGACAAAAGTGCCGGGCAGAGATTCTAACCCCCAACCTTTTGATTATTAGAGTCAGGTGAATGAACCACTATACCACAACAACTCTACGTTTTTTAGGATGACCTCCTTTTATTGTATTCAACTCCTTTATCAAACTAGAAAGAAAAAGAAAATTATTATCTTCATTCCACGAATCTCTTGAAACAAGTTTTGGCAAAAATCACACTCTAATAACTTTATCTAATCTACATAAAATGAAGGTCATATTGCAAACAGGCAGGTGGGTTCTCCTTTAAACCATTTAATTGTTTGACCCATGAGGTTTTCACCCATACAATGATTTACCTTTAATCAAGAGCCTGCACCTCACTCAACTTACTTGGCATCTTTGATTGTGAATGAATGGACATTGAAGACTTGGCCGAGAGGGTCTGACTTGCAGAATACGTTCTTGGGGTCCTGGGGATCGTAAAGCTGCCTTGAACTGATGTATTTGATCAGATAAGACAGTACCTGTGTGGGGGAGGGAAGTGGGGGATGAGACAAGAGTTGAGAGAAGAAAACGGTACTGCATAAGGTTGGAATGACTTCAACATGAAATTCTGAGTATAGTATAGTCATTATTCTCTTTTTACTACTGAACAACAGACATGACAGGCTTTCAAGGTGTTACCCCCCCCCCCCCCCCCCTCAAAAAAAAAAGAATTATCCTTTAAACTCCACCGCATTTAAAACTGAAGGTGACTGACATTCGTAGAACTTCACATCCACTACACAAGGTAGTCACATTTTTAATTAAATCATTAAAACAAAGGTGTAAATCATCACTGAGCTAATGTCTTTCCACCTGCGTAAGTAGTATCACCTGAATAAACAAACAATGAAATATCATGTTTTGAAGATGTTTACAAAATATCATTTCACAAAACATTACAAGGGAAAACCAATACAATTATAGTCTATAAAATTACCCAGCTGGCCATATTACTGGAAACAATTAATCAGCGAACACTTGACACAATAGCAATCAATATTTTCAAACACGGATGTGAGAACCAGGATGTGTTTTTTATCCAGGGTAATATAATCATAATCAATACAGAGACTTGTGTTTAACAAGACGGAGTCGACAGGTGGGTGCATTGTCATGGACGTCGCCAGAAGGGTAGCGGGGGATGCGACAACCCCCCACCCAACTGAATAAATTCTTTCAGGGAAATTTGAACTTTTTATAGGCTATCTGCAAATCCGGCCGAAAATACATAGTTTTCCTTTAAAAATCTGATGACTCTTTAAATACTCTTTGAAAATTTCCAGCTTTCTTGATCAGACAGAACAGATAGAACCCCCCCCCCCCCCCCCCCCCCCCCCCCTCCCTCCCACACTCAGCAGGCTTTTCACCATGAGAGCATCTGGGTGTCCAAAAGATGCCCATATCTTGAAGATGCCCTATAATTTTTATAATCTATTTTTCAAATTGGACCCTAAGTTTGAAATCCTACCCCACCCTGTTCACTTTACATCATGATATCTTACTATCGCCAAAAAAAAATGATCAATGTGATGGAATAGTACAAAGTTCAGATAAGGGAAGAATACAGTGTACACTGTAAATGCCTTACATGATGCAGTCTGAGAATCCAGGATACATGATGCATCATATCTTCATAATCTTGTTTGACATGGTTCTTGTATCAACATGCACAGTGTATGTCTTTCTCCTTATGGATTTTTATCCTAGTTTCCACATCTGTTCCAACCAGTATTAGGAATATCTTTGTATCAGTTTCAAGTAGAGATTGTCGAATTAAATTATCTCTCACAACTGCTTCCATTTCATCCCCCCCCCCCCTCTTTCTTCTTCTATCTTAAGATATCCTTTAATTGTCTTTATGTTAGTCCTCCTGCTCCTCATCATCTTTATCTTCTTCATCATCATCATTCTGCCTTCTCTTCATGATTTTGTTTCCATCTTCTTTCCACTTATTCCCTGCTTAATACATCTTCTTTCATTTTTACCATTTTAGGCCTTCTTCACTTTTCTTTCTCTCAATACTTACCTTTATGGAAGGGTAAGGGGAGAAGGAACGGGAGAGGCGAGGGAGGGAGGTTTAGGCTCGCTAACAACTTACTTCTTTGGCTGTGAATGTGCTGCCATTAGCTCCAACAGATCTTAGTAGCTTGAGGAACTGTGGCCTGGGTGAAACCTGTATGGAATCAATGAACAATGTACATGTGTAAATCATATCTATTTTTCTCTCAATCAATAAACAATAAATAAATCAATACAAATTATATGTGTACTTTAGGATGACAAAGAGAAAACATTATACAAATGTGTCCTTTAAATGCAGCCTTTAATATACATGTACATACATGTATACATGCACAGTAACTAAAATAATAACTCACACTCTGCTTTAAACCTCAATTATTCTCTCATTCTCTTTCTCTCATTCTCTTTCTTTTTCATTCTCCTTTTTCTTGCTTTCTCTTTCTCTTTCTCAGTCTCAGTCTCTTTCTCTTTCCCATTCTCTCTCTCTCTCTCTGGGGAGAGTTTACATACATGTGTACATGCAATATTTTTCATTGTGCCGTATTTATATTTTATACAATACACACTAAAAGCACAATACAGTGGACATTGTAACGATGAATGCCCCACTTTAATACTGTTAAACCATTCTCTACAGTCAGAGAGGGGCGGGAATCGCTATTGTTCATACCTCCACAAAAAAAGTAGTCACGGTAGACTAACAATAATTGCACCATGCATGCAGCAGGCAAGCAGAAACATGTCCAGTGGTAGGAAGCAAATTAATATCCATGCCATACAGCAACTCTTATCTAGTTTTGCAGGCACAAACCCTTGTCTATCATGACGCATAACAGAAGGTCTGGATTGGAAAACTACATGGAGACTGCACTCTCTGCATACCCTGTGCTGTAATGTAGCTGCTCCAGACAAAGTTAGGCCAGGCTCAAGGCCCTGTAGACTTGTGTTGATTGTAAAAATAAATTCTGTGCCTGCAGGCTATATTATATTTTATGAACTACAACATTATTTTGTAGTAGCAAATGTTATCTAGTGTCAGTCATAATGCATAACAGAATGTCTGAATTGTAAGACTATACAGACTTTACAATGCTTTAGAATGCCCTGGGGTGGTATTCTGAGCATCATTTTATCTCTAAAATTTTTATTTTATCTTTTTGTATTCTGAGACCACATTTTATCTCGGATTTTATCTCATATTTTATTTCACTCTCCTACCTCTTGCATGCCTATTCATGCTGTACGCATGATATGCAAAGCTTTAGATGCATAAAACTTAAAATAGGGTAGGGGCTATTTTATCTCTAGGATGGATGGTGAGTGGGATATTTTTGGACAAGTATGGTGCTAGTTGTGCGATCATATCAAATAAGGAAGTATAAAGTACTGACTATATTTCTCAAGTGACATTCTCACATGATTATCAAATTTAATTACAAAATTTTTGCCAACTAATATCACACTTGCAATAATGCTTGTGATGGTCTTCTAAATCCTTGGAAAGTACTAGTCATTTTCATGAAATCTTTAATAGCAAAAAGCACATCTACTGAAAATTTCTTGCCCCAGAGACTGGCAGAGAGCAATTCTATTGGCTGAGCATGATGAAAGTGAAATCTAACAACATTTCTAATTGGTTAAGGCATCATAAATGAGATAAAATCTCGCTAAAATGGTTCTCAGAATACCAATTTAAATATATTTTAAGGGTATTTATTTCCCTGACTTAAAATCTCAGATTATATCTAAGATAAAATGAATCGCAGAATACCGCCCCTGTACAGTAGCTGCTTCTGATGCCAGAGACTGGCATACATATAATTACATACATGTAGGCTATAAAGTTCAAGCCTCAAGTCCTTTAATATAGAATAGTGTTTAAAGGTAAATATCGAGTCTGCACCTGTAGACTATTAAACTAAGTCTTATCTGATTTGGCCAGACAGGTATACACATGCACATGTGTGAATGATGTTACATTAGATTCCTATTGATGTTACTGCTTTGTTTCAGTGACAGGCCCAGACAAATGAAATGCATATCATAGTAATACTGGTAAAGGTCACCAAGTCTAACATTACATTTCATTTCAAAAATTGGGGGTTTTTGGGGGTATGAACAATGTACATGTACATGTATGTAGTTGCTTCATCCACTGTGAAAACGCACAACTTTTCCTAAATTCATCAAGAAAATGGTGATATTGCAATTCTTTTCACCAATCCAAGAACAATATGCAGACTTTAGTTGTACCCAGTCCGGTTTCTTTACTTTTTTCTGCTTCTTTTAAAATCTAACTTACAATCAGGGTAGACTTCCCCCTTAAAACTTCAGTTTGATGTTATAGCCCCCAACATGTTACATAGCAGCTTAATATCACTCACACAGAATCACAGATTTGTTACCCATTTTATTTCTTTATTTTTATTTTTAGTCCTACATTTATGTACATTACTTGAACTCACTTTCTTGGTTACATATTTTGTTTTTACTCTTAAAAATTTGGTTTGATTTTGTGTCATAGTACCCAACCTGTAAAAGAGTAACTAATATACATGTATTATATGTATGATCTCTTTTAATATAGGCCTACAGTGTACACATACACGTTTTTGCAGCATAGTATTTTGCAATCATCCTCTGCACTTGGCCCTTCTTCAAATTACACAAGACTTTAATAATACAGTAGCTGTCTGCAGTTGGAGACTAATACAACGTGAGAAAATGCTGAAAACACATGAAATACATGTAAACGCTCTCCTGCATTTGAAGAATGTGATCAGGGGCTTGCACAGACATGCTGAGCAGCAAACCTTGAAAAAAAAGATTAACTACAAAGAGCCATTTTATCAATAGTGTTTGACAGAGTGTGCAATGGTTAAAAACATAATGAAGTCATTGTACACTGTATCTTAGCACTGGTCTCAAGGCAAAAACTGGGCCACTACATTACGTGTTACATAATACATGTATACAATAATGCAGACAATACATGTCCAGGCTGAATGTTCCAATGCCCTTCAATCTACATCATGAAACATTAATTTTCTTATTCCATGTGTGCACTTTTTTGAAAATTTCATAAATATTATGTGATCCCAAAATAGGACATTTCACAAACTACATGCACATGTATACATGTACATGTACTTAAAGGCTTTTTTTTTTGGGGGGGGGGATACATGTACAGAGTAGCCAATCAAGTCTACATGTACATGTATGCTTTACCTTTCAGTAGTCCCAGATAAACAGTCTGAGCGATTAGGGGAGGGGCAAATGGACACATGTACACATGTATAGTGAATATACCCATTTGTCTTGCCAAAATCCGGCTGACACACAATGTTACTGGGAAATAATAAGAACAGAATAATACCAAACAGACTTCATCAGCATACAATAAACATCGCCTTTTAGAAAATTGGGCAAGAGTTTTGGACTTGCCTGGTCTTGTACGATCTCTGTAAACACAAGATGCCAAGCTTGACTCAACAAAACTATTGTTGTCATGCGAAACTAGGGATAAATACATAGTGTATTGAATGTCCCAAGTGTCAACTTGACAATGACGTAAATCTAAATCGTGTGGATTACCACGAAAAAGCTGGCCACAAAAATGTGGTCAACAATAAGTGGTCATTTATGAATTAGTTTCACAACTCGCTATAATTTATGTCAATGCCTTCTGCCACTTTCAACAAGGGGTCTGAATCAGCAAACTATTTTCACATCACCTTACATTTCAACCTAATAACAAAAAGCAGGCCTATTGGGTTTCAAATTAGACAAGTTTTTACTTGCTTAAAAGTTGATGGCTTATCGCAGGGGGCTCTTCATATTTATAATGAAATGATATCTACTTGTCAACATCTATTACCATTATCATGGCAAGTGTGTGCTCATGTACCTTGTTATCAAACAAACAAAAAATAATACAAACATATCTGGCAAAAACATACACATTTCCAGGCAAGTTTCCATGATGGTTCTTTTGGAAAATAAAACCTGAAATTACTTTATATTCAAGGAGGTACAACAGAACTTCATGTTAATTGACAACATACATGTAATACTGTGAATAACTTGGGAGTAAGTACTCTAAAATGTAGGTAGGCATACATAATACATGCTTGACTGAGTAATAACAGTTGGATTGAATTTAGCATTCAATAACTATCTGTCTGGTTCTACTCTTCACAAGAACCATTACAAATATAAGTGTTTAAATTCTTAATATTTAATGTCCTTTCTGTTGTCTCTTTCAAACCAATATTAAAGATGATTAACAAAATGAATGCTTACAGAATATCTTGCATAAAAAAGAACAATAATAAGTAAGGATACACCTACATGTACAGTATGTAATTATTTTTGGGTTCCTTTCAAGATTTTTCAAAATCATGAAGATAAGAAGGCCGAGTGGGTTTCAAATTAGACATGTTTTTACTTGTTTAAAAATTTATGTATATATTGCCAGGGACTCTTCATTTTAACAAACAATCAAAATGATATTTACTTGTCAAAATCTATGAATACCACTAAACTAGTCAAGTGTGCAATATGTGCCTTGTTAGCAAACAAATGAAGAATAGTACAAACAAATTGGCAAGAACATGTTCTAAGCATTTCCGGGCAAGTTTCAAGGGATATGGTTCTTTCGAAAATAGAAGTTGAAATTTCATATCAAGGAGGTAATTCATGATAGGCATAATAATCAACATAATTGGGGTCCTCTAAATCATGCTTTTCAGAAACTGTATATTTGGCTTGAATTTGGCATTAAATAACCATTTGTTTGCTTTTATTCTTCACAAGAAAGTATAAATGTACAGTATTCATGTGAGTTTTTGTTTTTTCCAATATGCTGCATTATGTCTTTTTTGTTGTATTCAAACTGTTAGGACCATCAATAAAATAATGGCTGCCAGACATCTTGCACTGAAAAAAGAATGTACAGTGCGTATTAAAACAAGCCATTAGCGATATTGTGCCTCGCCCACTTGCGATAACTACATGTAGAAATATCGCGATCTCTGTTGCCATGCAACAGGTGCCCCAAGTGCATAAATTTGCATGAGTTATGCTTGCATAAATCTACATTATTAATGTTTGGAAAGTGACAGTTACAAAGTTATCTGTCATAAGAGAGTCTTGCAGGTAAACTTTAACATTCACCTGAAATGACCTTTGACATTATCATGTGACCTCCAACAGCACCATAACATGCAGGTCCCCTTAGTGCATCTACAACCCAAGTTTGGGTGCAAAGTTATCTGTCATAACATTTGTGACGGACGACGGACGGACGCCATTTGGATCCCTTAGTCTCGCCTTCACCTCCGGTGGGCGAGACAAAAAGGTATACCCAACTTTGATCGTCTCTAATTAGAAAGATAAATACGATCTTGAAATCTACACCACTGTATTTCAAGGCAAACTGTAACTTGTTTTCTGGCTAATGATACCTCATTTGTGACTTTTCTGCCACGGATGACTGAGCACCAGCGGTTTTAAAAAGTGTTGTCAAAATTTCCTTGTACCAAGTTTGGGCTGATGCAAAGAATGTGGGTCAAGCCATATGAATGCGTTACTTCAGGATAAAAACATATGTTGTATTCTCTTTCGTGCTTCAATACTTCATTGTTTAAAGCGATCCAGGGTATCTAAGCTTTCACATGACCTTATTTCAATCCATATATGATAATCTCAATTTATTTTAACACCCTTCTAACTTTTTGTCTTATGTTATCATAAGACAAAAAGTTCATGGATCGCACCATTTCACCTGCATATATAAAGGTATTTTCCTCGAATAGCGCATGAACTCATAGGTTTGCTACATGTAACTTTTAAGACTGAAAATATATAAGGAAGGATACATGTGTTGAGAATTACCAAAGTAATTGATAGTAGACTTCCCTAAATGAGATAGCTTCCCATATTAACTTTGTCCATGTTGAAGGACTCGGTAAAAAGGCTTTTCTTATTAAAATAAAATAAGGGATGCGGATGAAACCAAGATGGTATTAGCATGGTTAAGAATACATGATAAATTATGCTTGTAATAAGCCTATTCTTTGGTTTGAGTGGACATTCACACCTTTTCAATTCATAGGCACAAAATTAAGTGACATAAATAAGCAATTGTTTTCAAACCAGAATAACATACATGCATAAATGGTTTTGACCCACATTCATTTCTTCAGCCCAAAGCCTGCTGCTCAGTCATCCATTGCAGCACAGTTATGATCATTTGACAGAATATAATGTAAGTTGCTCTTTACT
This sequence comes from Heliocidaris erythrogramma, assembly GCA_025617745.1. Classification (NCBI taxonomy): domain Eukaryota; kingdom Metazoa; phylum Echinodermata; class Echinoidea; order Camarodonta; family Echinometridae; genus Heliocidaris; species Heliocidaris erythrogramma. The sequence continues at coordinate 34,023,273 of CM046873.1, read as the reverse complement.
ATAAAATAAATTTTAAGCCAATAGCGGTTGTGATTTGTTAATTAGAAGCTTGGGTAGACTTTTTTTGATATGTGCTGTATAATGGGAGACCTAATATGATTCTTAGTTTGCCTTTCTGCATTTTCCAAATTTAACTGTAAAGGCATTCTGTGTTGATATTTTCCAATACCTGCAAATACCATGGGGTCAGTTCTGACATGCACCATGTACATGTACAACACAACTTTTCTTTAAATAGAAAAAGGTATTTTACCATGCAGATACAAAGGATTTCATAATATTGTTTGAAAAATTATGAAATAATGAAATAACAAGGGGGGAAAGTGTTTGGGGAGAAGAATCTAATGTATGTAGGAAATAATTTCAATGGCCTACATGTATTTGTAGTTACTGACCTCACTCAAACAAATTATGCATTTCCATTTTCTATATTGATAACCAAAAAAAAGACTATACATACACATGTAGCCCACAAAGAATAAAATAAAATAAAAACAAGCTTTGTTTCTCAATCATACACAAGTTGCAGTAAACTCTACGTGTAAATGCCAAGCATTTTAATAAGCTGATGATCTGAGCTAATGAGTAGATCTGGCATGTCTGTGCTTGTTGTATTGAGTGCGCTGTACAATGTCTGTCACCTGACCTTGTCACCTGACTTTTCCTTCAGTATGTATGAACAATAGTCTGGTTTCCAGACAGTCAATTTTAGATTTGCTTCAAATGGACAAGTAAGTGTAAATTTAAAAGAGCTTATTTTTGGTTATTTCCTATGTTTTTATTATGTTTCCTGAAAATGCTCTGGTATCCAGACAGTTACATGACATGTAAGTTTGTTGTTTGTTTTTTTCATCTACTTTTTTCAGGGGTGGGGGGTGTTTTGCTTATTTTGTTGTTGAACAGTTGTTGTTAAGGAAAACTTGGGGGTGCTAATGTACTATTAAAAAAAGTGAGATTTCCTCATGAAACAGTTAAAAGGCACATTTTTTTGTTTTTGTTTTACGAATGCATGGAATTTGCATATTTGTCATAGTTCTGTTTCCAGAGCTACATCACATAAATTGCTCACTACATGATCATGTACATGTACATTTAATGACAGAAACCTTGTGAATTCCAAATTAGTGTAAAATTCATAGAAGTACATGTAGCTACAAATTCACGTTGGCATGCTGACAAGGGTTATAATCGATCATTTTGCATTTTACAAAAGATATATCGCAACTTGCAAATGTCAGGCCAAATAGAATTGATTCCTATTTCCTAGTTCTCACCAACTCTCGCTTCCTTTTGTCTGCCCCGCTCCCACTTTTATTATCTGATTTTTATATTTTTTGAAAATGAAAAAGAGAAGAATATGAGTAACAGAAAGCATATATCTAATGGGATTGAATTTCAATTTGTTTTGAACTGTAGTGCACAAAGAAATAGAATTTTAGTAAAAAAGAAAATTGTGTTGAAAACTGTCCCCACAGCATTTTCATGTCAAGGAAAACTACGAAATAAAATAATAAAAAGCAGGAAACGATCTCCTCCTCATTTTCTGAAAGACCGGATGAGAAACTGGGAGTCAATTTTATTTGGCCTTTACCTATACAACATGTACATTACATTTCTATCCAGGTCTTCACTTCATTTAAAATTGTATTTTTTCCTGTTCTTTCAATACAAGACAAAACGGCCATTTTGAATGCACACATAAGGAGCAGAATAAAGAAATGAAAATGAAGAAAGGGCACCTTCCCCAATATGCAATGAGTCATAATTGTGCACTTTTGAAAAGGGCATTGGTAGAAATCTACAGCAATGAGTCAGTCAGATAACAATCACGTCTAAAAAGTACATGAACATGTAAGTGATTTAATGTCACTTAATGTTTTGCAATTCGAAAAAAACCCATAAGATTTTAATACAAAATCATACCTTGCAGGGTAACTTCAATCACTCTTGAATTTTTTTTTGTAATTATAGTGCTTTAATTTCAAAACAAACTGGCCAGAGAACGCAATTGACAGTGCAGAGAAATCAATTCTTCTTGTGCTCTTTTTTTTAAAAGAAATTTAGGTTTCCCCCCCCCCCCCCCCCCCCCCGAATTCCATTTGCCTGTACAAAGGCAACAACATCTCAAAAAGAAGCCCAGAATTCCATTTGCCTGTACAAAGGCAACAACATCTCAAAAACAGAACAGCCCTTCCCACTTGGTTATCATTTAACTAAACATTTAAAAAATCTGAACTCACATACTAAAACAATTTCATACTGAACTTTAATATAATCCCTTTGAAGATGAATCTAAATCAGGATGAAAGGATTTGGGATTAAGATGAGCGGGTGTGGGATTAAGACTATCATCCCAGACGGCCTAAATATTAAGCTTTAGAAAACATAGGAATTCATGACCATCAAGTGACAAGTCTGTACATGCTTCTCATCTTTCTATCTTTTTTTTTCAACTCTCTCTCTCTCTTTCTCTATTTTTTTATCTCTCTCCCTATTTTTTACATGCATTCTGTTTATTTGAATGTCTGAATATGCTTCTAATCATTCCTTCAATGTTGTTTGTCTTTCTCTTCTCTTTTCTCTCTCTCTTGCTCTATTTCTCCTCCCCCTTCTCTCTCCCTTTCTCTCTCTCCCTTTCTATCTCTCCCTCTTTCCATAAATAATTGGAATATTTGAATGACTGAATACTTGTACGCTTCTCATCATTCTATCATTATTTTTCTTAACTCTATCTCTTTTTTTTCTCTCTCTCTCTTCCCTTCCTCCCTCTCACTCATTGGCCCGCTCTCTCTTTCTTTCTTTGACATTACTGAATTTATTTGAAGGCATACATGTAATTTCAATTTGTCATGCTATAAGGCCAAGTAAAATTGATTCCTACATGTACATGTACATGTAATTCCTCAAAGAGAAGAGAAGATGATAATTTGAATAAAATAATAACATAACGAATGGAAAGATGGAAAGAGAAAATGATTTTAAAAACAAATATTATCATGGAAGTAAAAGAGAAATGAAAGGATAAAAAGGGTATAGGCCTATTTAACATAATGAAGGATAGAGAGAGGAAATGATAGATGGATAAAGATTAACATGCGGAAGGTGGGGGAGAAACTGATAAAAGGAAAGGAAGAATATCATTACAAGATGAAGGATGGAAAGATCATTGATGAAAGGAAAAAAGCAAGGAATAACATACATGTATAGATAGAGAGAGAAGTGTATATAAACGAGGAAAGGTAGAAGAGAAGATCTTTTTCTCCTTTCTTTTTTTTTTTGTGCTGCTCAAAAAAAAAGAAGATACCATACATGAAATTCCTGAAAAATGTTCGAAAATTTCTACCCAACGAGCTGCCCCGCACTGCGCCACGACCGGACTGTTTAGTAAAATCCGTACATACATGTACATTGTAAAAGAAACACATGGATTCCACACCTCAGTCCTCATTATCAACAAAGAGAATTCAAAAAACAACAGACATCACACAGTTTTACAAAGAAACTACACAACAGGCACTTCACATATAACATGTTATTTTTTCTTAAATCATCCAATAGCAAAATTGTACATGTACATGTGACCAGGTGCAGTGCCTCAATGGGGATTCCCCCATTTCCTCCAAAGAAAAAGGAATTCAAGCTCCAGACACCATTGCTTTGTTGTGAGTGCAGTGGATAGGAGAGGGACAACCCAACACAAAGGAAACGTGATGTCACAAAGAATGACCGCATATCAATCATACCAAACTTCTCTCTAGTCTACCTCTCAAAGTTGTCTTTCATTCCAAATCATTCCATCAAGCATGTTGTGTACATGTTGGTGTTAAAAACTGTAAAAATTACAAAGTCAACTTGTATCTTTTAAAAGTAAAACTGGTTGGACCATTGGACCCTCTACTTCAGGCCACCCCTCCCACTCACACCCCCCCCCCCCAATCTTCCCTTGTATAATCTGGCGGCTACATGTATATCAAATTTAGAGCCTTCTATTTTGCTTGAGAAATACTGTATATGTGGAATATTTCGCGGTGTGGAAATTTTCGCGCATTTCGGGCGGCATGAAATGTGCGCGAAAATAAAAACACGCAAATATTTTTGTTTATGTACATTCTTTTGCCCATGAGCCTAGCATGTCAGCGAAATTAAAAACACGCGAAATTCACTTTACTCAGTCGAGCGTGAAAAATTAATCGCGCGAAAATTTCCACTTTTACAGTATAGTAAGTACACTCAGTACAAATATGATCGCAAGACTAGCACCATACGTGTCCAAAAATATCGCATTCACTGTGTATCCTAGAGTTAAAATAGCCCCTACCCTACTTTACGTTTTATTTTATCTTTCCCGCAAATATGATTGGCGTGGGCATTTAAAGCTGTGCGTTTCATGCGTACACCATGAATAGGCACGCAAGAGGTACATGCAGGAGACCAAGATAAAATATGAGATAAAATCTGAGAAATGTGGTCTCAGAATACAAAAAGATAAAATAAAAAAATTCAGAGATAAAATGATGCTCAGAATACCACCCCAAAGTTCCACACCGGTACATTGTAAATATTCTCCATAAAAATTAAGGTAAAAGCAACTACTTGTCAAACTTGTACACATATGTGTTGGCACACACACACACACACACAGAAACTAAGACCCCTTTTACATCTAAAGTCGCGAGGCCTGGCCGTGGCTCGGCCGCGGCCAGGCCCCAACCAACACAGTGGGTGGTACTCGCCTCACCCAAACGATTCACCCTTTTACATTACACGGCTTGGTCGCGGCCAAGCCTGGCCCCGCTTCCGTGAATGCGCCGTTTGTGGCGCTCTACTTGTAAACAAATAATATTTCTTCCCGCCCGCGCGCCGTTCATTTGCAAAGTTCCTCTTGATCACGTTTCTAATTCTATATTAAAATGGAGGATTTTCGATACAAAGAGGCAACAGAGAAGAGCTCTTTTTGAGAGGAAGCGTCGGCAAAGAAATGTTTGCTTCTGATTCACGCTATTGTTCTTTCCTGCACAGTGGATCGTCAGATATGGTCGAAATACAGATCGGGCCATTTCTGGAAACGAAGAATAAAATGATTGACGATGATAAAACTATGTCGGGCGTGCGGGGAAAGAATGAAGTCATCGCTCAAAATGTGACGTTGCACGCACCTCATTAGCATAAACGGCCACGGCCAGGCCCCGTTTGCTTTTACACTACCTCGGGTCGTGGCCGGGTCGTGGCCGAGCCGCGGCTCAGCCCGGGCTCAGACTACCTCCTGAGCTGGTCCGAAAACTGGCCGCGGCCTGGCCTCGGGCCTGGCCCCTTTTGCTTTTACATCACCCAAAAGTCGCGGCCAGGCCGTGGCTGAGTCGCGGCCTGGCCGCGACTTTTGGGTGATGTAAAAGGGGTCTAAGTCCGGCCCATGAGTGAACACATACATGGTACATGTACTGTATGTACATGTAGCTGGACATTTGCAGCTCATGTGCAGTTTTAGCACAAAAAAAGTGAATTGGACAGAAACGTGTTAAATATACCAGTAGTCTCATGTTCTTCTCCTTGTATAAAAAAAAACATGTACATGTGTACGAGATCACTTGGTATTCCACCCATGATTTACGATGAAATTTAGGGCGAATATCTGTGAGGAACACTAGATAATCACCATACATGTACCCTGCCCTTCGCTTTAATAACTATATATGTCGCTGTACGAGCTGCCCATTCTCTAGTGTTGCGAACCGCAAAGTGCGACTACATGCTTTTCGCTGAAATTACATTTTTTCATCTAAAACTAAATAAAACTGCAACTATTGATTGATTGCATTCATTAAGTTAAATTTAGTTATAAAAGCAACTTACAACTTACCCAAAACGATGATTTATTGCATCATCTGCCCACAGTCGAATGGCAGAATGTAATCGCGCTGCATTTTTTGAAAGGTCACACCCGCGCATAAGAACAGCGCTGTTGCGAAGCGGTACCGCGATGGACAGGTTTTGGCAGTCAGTTGAAATTTTATACCCTGTGGACATTGCCTGATGGCTTGCTGGGGACTGAACTTCAACAAATCCATCCAAGCAATCGATTTCATGTGAGTATAATGTAAAATTGGAAGTTTAACATACATTTTAAATTAATTTTGTACATGTACATTGTTTTTTAGCGACATTGAGGGGTGTTGAAATGAAAGTTTATGTGTCCTTGTCTGGTCGGGCTACCCTTCGCTAGGAACCTTCTACCCTGACGACTGCCCGCACAAAAATGTCAGTGCTTCGCATGGAGATAACGTGTGTATAGTACGCACAGTTCCCCGCAAGTTTTACACATTTGTACTCATTGTAGTACAAAAATTGCTGTTGCAGGAGTTTAGATCCCAGTCCTGGTATACATGTACATGTATCTAAATTATTTTTTACCTCTCACTTGTTTAATATCTAACTTGGGGAAAAAACTGCACAGCGGCTGAATTTTGCTAACTACATGTACATGTAGTATCTTTTTATTTATCATCTAAAATAAAAAATCTGGTGAAAAGTTTCTGAGGGCTCACCAAAACTGCACATTACTTTTAAAGTGGCATTAAACTGGTAGAACCTGAACAGCGCCATCTTACAGTGATTTCTAAATTAAGATTGTAATTTGAATTTTGGATTTTATTTTGAATTTTGACAAACAGCTTGTTTAGATAATAGGCAAATTTCATATTTCAAACTATTATTTTTGACAGGCATTGTGGAAAATTGTGTGCAGGTACATTCTAAGCTTTAATAGAAATTAAAATGGGGCATGATGAGAAAATGAGAGGCACAGATACTAATTAAATCCTGTTCAAAGCTGGCGCTATTTAGGAGCTTCAGTTTACTGTCACTTTAAGACCCACGAATGTTGAGGTTTTACTGGACCTCTACTTCATGACAGCTTCACAAACAGCTCACCCATATTTCTTTCTTGGGCAGCTTGTGCTCCGGTCTCAACTCACTGGCGAGGACCGTTGCCATTTCTTGTGCCGATGGTGGCGTCTTGTGGGCTATTGCAATGAACGTCCTTCGACTACCCAGACCTAGCCTTTCAGATGAACTCTGCGAACTGGATGAATGGTGCCGCCCTCTGCTCCGCTTTCGCTTTCGCGAATTGGGCATCTAATACAAGGAGAAAAGTTGTAAATTCTGTAACAGTAAAAATGTTATAAACACATCTGGAAAATTCCACTGTTACTAGGGGTGGGAGTTTCGGGTATTTTTTCAATTCGGGAACCCGACAATTTTTCGGGCGGGTTCCCAGTTACCCGAAAATCATATAACACAAATTACAGTACAAGCTTATATTTACCCTTAAGAAGCTATTAACACTGGCAAAAACTCGAAAGCGCATCACTGCAGTGGGGCGCTACATGGATATTTACATGTAGATATTGAATGGCTGGTCGACGTTATCCACCGCCTTGTCATGTTACATACATGAGTAATCATTAAATAACTTATTTTCGGGAAACGGGCATGTAATATTTTGACCCGGGACCCGATGCTCTCGGGCGGGACCCGGGCACCCGGTTTTTAGTCCCAGCACTAACTGTTACTCACGTTACATTTTGAGAGGTTTGGAGTTACATCTTTAATAAGCTCCTGATCGCTTACTTCAGGTGTTACATGTAGGTAAATAAGTTCTAGTTACAACACTGCACACATACAGTATTAGAGTACCTAAAAACATTATCAAAACTTCAGAAGAACAAACATACAGTAATTTCTGCCAACTGTGCAAATGTTCAGTTACTCACGTTATATTTTGCTTTTTTAATAATGTAAACATGAGCAACCGAACATTTGCAGAGTTGGCAGAAATTATGTTTCTTTTTCTTAAGTTTTGATAATGTATTTTGGTACTCTAATAGTATGCATTGTTGTAACTACAACACTCATTTACCTATTAAACACTCATTTACCTAACACTTGTAGTAAGAGAACAGAAGCTTAAATGTGACTCAAACCCTCTCCAAATGTAAGGTGTGTAACTGTGAAAGTGCCCATCTCTCAATGTGTAGAGTGGAATCACAGAACAAACTTGTTTAAAGGGTTTACCCTTTTCTCCCTAAATCTCCGACAGACTGGAACTCCTCATAATGAACATCCAAGATCCCAATGCAATCAAAACTCAAATGCAGCAGCATTATCAATAGTTTTATTGTTTCAACTATCATTTCATGCACACACCCAACCTGAGAGTGACACATGTTACTCCACTACTAGCAGTTTTGAGTTGTAGACCTAGATCCAGATCTAAACTTGTTAGAGTCTGTATTGTACCCTTCATATTGTGGCTAAAAAAAATACAATGGGGTACAAAGAAATAGGACAGGCAAAATTACCTTATGAGTTTGTTTTAACATTAGATATATATTCCCCATAAATGAGGGACCATGCACTGAAACCATTCTGGTTTTTGTTTAACATGTTTGAGTGGATTTCAAAACTTTTCCACAATTGCTCCTCCTCACGTCACTTCCGTTTCCGAAACTTCTCTGTCAGAAGTGTTTGTCAAGATTTCTTTACTATGGAGACGGTCTTCAACTTTAAATTTTAACGTTCTTGTTTACATAATTTACATTGTACATGTAGACTTCTGCAATCTAAAAATAGCTGTGGTACAACTTACGTCTCATTCAAATATTTCGCCGGGGGGGGGGGGGGGAGGGGGGATTAAGCATACTGCGCAGCTGCGCATTTCACATTTCTGTACACTATATCAAGTTAACACACTAACATGTAGATCTATGTGGGGCTATCGGTGGCAGTCGGCTTTCAAGAGGAAGAGGTGAAAACACCAGTATTGTAATCGGCAAAATTCTGAGGAAATACATAAAATTATATTTTAGGATGATAGAATGGTCAACGATCTTGCTCCTTTGAAACAGATATTTGTTTTGAGACCGAGAATGCAATAGCCTCTGCTACAATGTACATGTAAGTATTGGAAGCAATTTTGGCAATTTAGGCAGTAGGTCTAGATCTACGCCAGTACTAGACTCTAAACCTTTTACATGTATATCTACAGAGGCAGAGCTCCTCATTTGGTTCCAGACAGAATGTTGAGTATCCTGAACTCTGAAGAGAAAGAAGAACTTTAATAGAAGAATATTTTTAGAAATAACCTCACATACATGTATATTGTAGATCTACGTCTAGGTTCTAACTTCTACTTTCTACCTTTTGCCTGGTAAATGGGAAGTGGACACGCATTGTGCGCATACACACTGAAGCTGTGGATTACTTCATGAGATGGCTGCCGAGATCTCCCTGGTTTTAATAAGTAGTTACATGTAGATCTAGACTAGTAACAGTTAAAGCTAAAGCCTAAAGTTAGATTCTAGCAAGTAAAATGAAAGTTCAGCATGTTCAGTGACAGTGTCACAAATGTCATTATTAAGTACTTCATCTACATACATGTATGGCTAGAGTGCCCAAGTCTGCGCAGTGCCCATGTCTGCGCACACGCGTAACTGCACGATTCTAATAAAACAAAACATGCAACGAACACAAACTTTTCATCTTATCATAGCAATATGTATTCATGCAAAAAACAAGTCAAAATAATGAAAAAACGGTCTTATTTCAGACATTTTATTCACAAGCCTCAAAATGTTGTCTTTCACCATGTTCACCATGTGGAGGTGTCGTGGTATAGTGGTTCATTCACTTGACTCTTAATCAAAAGGTTGAGGGTTCGAATCCCAGCCTGGCACTAACGTCCTTTGGCAAGACATTAATCCACATTTGCCACTCTCCACCCAGGTGTAAATGGGTACCCGATATGCTAGAGCGCTACATATTTGGCTGCTAAGCTATGACCGGGGTAATAATGAAGCGCCAGGAGCGTCACAACGTGACGGACATGAGCGCTATACAAGAAGCCACCATTATTATTATTTATTTCACGTCAAAACTCCCGAACTGCGTGTAAAATGAACGAGTGCGCAGACATGAGCACCATTTTTTTTTCAATGTTGAAATGACACGGCCACCGTTTCTTGTGGATATGGCATTGTTCTTGAGCCTTGAGGCATAATAACGACTTTGGCCGTTCTTGCTCTAATTTTGATGAGATTTTTTTCAAACTTACTCTTTGACTTTAGAATACATATTATCAGGAATAAAATTAAATAAAGCTTTAGTCTTAGAGGAATATTAAAGAAATTCTTGTTCATTTTCAGGTCAAAACCTTAGGTGCGCAGACATAGCAATAGCATGCATAGGGCTCCCCATCATAATTTTGTTCACTTAAGTTAAGTCAGACAGTGAAACCGGACATGCCGGATGTCAAAAATCAGAGAGATGACGATCTCTAAGTTACAGATTCCCTAAGTAAAAAAAGGTAAAACATAAATAACGTTATGTCTTATGACTTCATTAAATGATTAAGTTTTTAAAAACTTAAGTCTAAGTTAGTTATTAAAATTTAAAGGTTAAATTTAGTTATTAAAATTAAATTTTAGACCCGGCTAATGTACTATGTAGATCTTCATAAAAAAGCAATTGACAAAACATTATTTACCACCATATGTTCAACCAGCATCCTGCCCATTTGATAATCAAAATTCACTGCAGAACTCTGACATTTATATTTAATCTGCTATTCTTTCCAAAAAGAGCGAGCCCGTTCTCCAAATTCACACGGTGCTCCACCGGCTATCCACCCGGAAGTTCCCCGATGCAGACCTCTCGTATTACACCCTTTCCAGCTGCTGCCCAAGAAAATTTGAATATCGGCACTTCGTCTGAGCTCAGCCGCTTACCCCGTCGCTGATTGAAATAAATATGACAAAGGTGCAGCAATTTACCTTATCTTGATTTTCAGCTAAGCATCCTGGACAAACAGGCATGCATACACATGTCTCTCCCTTATCCTCCTTTCCCGATGCACTTTTCCCCTTTGTAGAGTCAGAACTGGACATGTTCAAACATGCTTTCCCATACAAGGTTGACCTGCAACGTGCATTTCCCATTGCATTGCATTAATTACACGTAAAATACTAGTCTGGACCAAAGACTAAGTTATATTTCTCATACTCAATAAACGTTTATTTCATATTTTCACTGAAATAGATAACCATTTGGGGCTTAACCGAGAGCAAATATGAAAATAATCGCTTATTTGTCATTTATATTGTCGTAAGATTGCACTTTCTTAAATTAGAAGTTAAAATAAGGAAGTATTATTATCTTACTTATAAAATGAGTCTGTAATTGCAGACTATCCAGGGGGAAAAGGGGTAGGTGACCTAGTCTATTTCGCAGCCGCAAATTTTTCAAAACACTTACCTGACTGTGGAATTTTAAGAGGCCTCCGGATTTGACTCGCGGTGCACGAATACCATCCAAACTCCTTATCTGTCATTACGTTGTGTTATGATAGGTCTAATGTTAAGTTTCCCCTAATCTTGTCGGCATATAATTTTCTTTAAAGATTTAAGATAGACCGAGGAAATGATCGCGAGCACGTCCAAAAATTTGAAAAATGAGGACAAGAGTTTCTTTCTCATTGTACCTATCTATATAGGCCTAGATATGCTAGGGCGGATCCAGGGGGCGAATCCCCCTCCCCCTTGAAACCCAACTGGCATACCTCAAGTACAAAGACTATGCCTCCTTGGCTCTGTGCCCCTCTTTTACAAAATCCTGGATCCGCCACTGGATGACGTGTATTTTTTCTGTTGGATTTCATTCCATTGTATTGCGTTGTATAAACAATTATAAACAGGGGACGGAGGGGGTAGCCTTAATTGTCAAAGACATGCGCCGTATAGTTAAAATCATCTGCATGTGTTCCTAATTTGTTTTAATTCGGACACCTGATATTTACAAGCTTTCAGCTTCCTAATTATACAGGTGCTCCTTTTTCTTCTCATAGGGACACCAGGCGCGGATCCAGAGGGGGCGCAAGGGGCGTGCGCCCCCCCCCCCCGTTTTGTCTGACAAAGTATGCCCCGGACCCCCTAGAGATCGATGGCCTTTTGGCTTCGTCAAATGGAGGGTTCCTCAGTGTGCGCCCCCCCCCCCCCCCTTCTGAAAATCCTGTATCCGCCCCTGGACCCTATGGTCAATTATGCTCATGTGTTTAATGATTATTGTTTTCTTTATATACATGAATATAATTGAACTGTTTTTATTTATGTTGGATGTACATATTTGTATGTTTTTTCTGAAAATTAATAAAATTGATCTTGACTTGAATTATTCTCCGCCAATTGAATTTTGTTAATGGCCTGCCCTCGCTTTCCCCTTCCATTCAGATACATGTAACTGTTTTCATGTATGCATGATATAGGTCTACCCTCAAATATTAATTGGTAGGCATGCACAGGTCTATAAATTAGTCGATTTTTTTCCTCCTCAAATTTAGTGTTAGTACATGTATTATCACATTTTCCAAGGACTATGCATTTATATCGTAACAATTCTGATTCAATTGAGATTGGTAGAGCGACGATTAAAAAGAAGTTTGACCTATTTTTACAGGGTCTGATTCCTGAATTTTTTCGTCAGGCACTATTTTGAGGGCAAAATCAGTCATCAGATTATAAAACAAACTTGCGATCATCGGACGCTGAGTAATTTCTAGATAAAGCCTTCATGTTTGTACATGTGTGAACTTAGAACCGTCAGAGACACAGTTTTCTATGATCTCTTCTCTGGCAGGACAGTTGTGATAACAAATTGTGTGATGGCGCTGTTCAATTTAATCACCTGTGCGTGGTAGAATGACGTACTCAATGCAGAGTAACATCTCTTCAATTTCACTTAAAGATCACACTGCAAGAAAATCACAAATATGGCAATTAATGTATCACTAGAAACTGGGAAGCTTACAGATGGCAATCGTATAAGTTTTATGTCAACTGCGTATCTGATGATTATAAAAACAACATAAATAAAAGCTCTTCTAAGCATCTGGAATATCCGAGGATTCGCCAGCAATATAGCGATGTTTTGATGTCGTCACACTAGGGATCGGTCCTGCTTAAGCAGACGACGTCCTATAATGAATGAACGTAATTGCAATGCAATTATTTATCAAATTATAAAGAGTTTGGTATATTTAACATGACCTTATTTCACACGATTCTAAAAGGGAAAGTGAAACTGATTCTGATAACTAAAACCGTTTGATTGTAAATACACAGGAGAAGGGTCAATGATCAATGAAATAAACCCCATTTTCAAACTGAAAAGCCCTCCGAATAATATCACAGATTGTATTCGTTCCCTCTTGAAACGCCGAACATGCCCCGGTGCAAGCAGCTGAAAATACAATGGCGTCTTATTTTGTTTACAAGTGACTGATTCCTTTATTTTTTTAACGCTGCATTTTTCATCAAAATAATACCATACACGAAGTTAAGAGTGAGGCAACAGACTAACATTAAGACTGACGCTAGTCAAGTAAGAGAAATAAGTGAAGAGGAGATGACAAAACAGGCACTGAAAAATGTGTAAGATGTTATGGGACATCGTCTGCTTAGACAGGACTGGTCCTTCGTGTGTCGTCACACATCTCAGCAGCGTTCAAGGAGCTCTTCAGCTGCTATATCGGGGGCTGTATTTTACCGTTTTATAATTGATAATAATCATTAATTCAAATGTTTCCAAGCGTTGAATTTGGATAACCTTGTATAATTTATGCCATCTATGCAATAATAAGTATTAAGCCAATATTTATTTTGATGGAATTTTCTTGCAATGTGATCTTTAATTATGTTGATTTATGTTGCCATTTTTATGATATTTCTGTTCTGTTGTCTTTAGTTTTGCTTTCGCGAGTAACATCTTTTCAATATCACTTACTCCTTTTGATTTATGTTGCCAATTTTATGACAATTGTGTTCTGTTGTCTTTAGTTTTGTTAAGTTGCTTATTAGTATTATTATTTGTTTCATGCATTCTGTTTGATTTGGCAAATAAACTTGAAGAAGGCCAGGAGCCGAAAGCTTAAATTAACCGAGTGACCTGCTTCATTCCGTTCCATCATTATCTATTCACATATCTAAATTTAACATGGTTCAACCGAACGGTATACACACATCCACACCTCTCTCGCTATATATAATGATATAAATTTCATAACCGCGTGTTGGAAGAGCATGAAGATCGAGAGATACAATGAATGAATTCCAGAGAAGACATTGGTATGCATTCAATTCCAACTTTTTTTATTTTAACCAAATTTTCGTTCCTCACGGATCTTCCGCAGGGTAATGAACAAAGTGAAATGTGCATGTCATGCATGTGAAGCTCTGCTCAGAAAAAGTTGACAATGTAATACCACGGTAACGCGCTTAGTTGCTAGGTAAAAGTTTGAGCCTTATTTTTTAATGAGCGCAAAATACATAAAATGTGACGTAATAATATAAGCTCACGTGTAGTCTAGCATAGCAACACGCACAGTTGCTAGGTGAAAGTTTGATATATATATATATATTGTGAGGAAATAACATATACAACAGCTTTGGCAACTCTCGTGGAAATATATACAATGCGAAAGGAAATGAGAGAATAATGGTTGCGTAACTTAAATCAAAGTTCCCCAGAGCTGTCCTCCCTTTTTGAAATTTTTTGCAAAGGCTGAAAAAATGTCTCCGCCGGGAATCGAACCCGAGTCGTTGGCTTAGAACGCCAATGCCTTAACCACTAGACCACGGAGACGGGTCAGTGGTTTCGGCGACACCAGATTCAATCGACCGACAGATTGACAAATCTTCAACCTTATTAATTAATTCCGTTGTCGGGGGCAGGTGAGTTTTGAACAAAGACAAGCCGCGTGCCTCAGCTGGATCCAAGCGAATGCTTTGAGATACATGTATACATTAGAATAATTATAAACAATATTGTGAAGAAATAACATATACAACAGCTTTGGCAACTCTCGTGGAAATATATACAATGCGAAAGGAAATGAGAGAATAATGGTTGCGTAACTTAAATCAAAGTTCCCCAGAGCTGTCCTCCCTTTTTGAATTTTTTTGCAAAGGCTGAAAAAATGTGTATATATATATATATATATATATATATATATATATACATTGAAAAACAACGCAGACATCATCATCAAGGAAGCTGATAAAGGTGGGGCCGTTGTCATTCAGGACACCGAGGATTATATCGCCGAGGCCCAACGCCAGCTCTCAGACGAGGATTTCTATTCACCTCTAACCGAAGACCCCACTCAAGAGTTCTATAAACAAGCAGTCGAATGCGTATAGAACTTTAAAACAGTTAGCGAGTCTAGTAGTACGCCAGTGCCACAAAATCCCAGGGTGAGTAAATTTTATTTGTTACCCAAAATTCACAAACTACCTCAAATGGTAAAAAATCTTACTGGAGTACAGGAGTCTGGTGTCAAAGAGGTGATTGAAAAATCGAAAGAACATAGAATCATACCACCTGGCAGGCCTATTATCTCTAGTGTGGACTCCTTGACGGAACCCATGTCAAGATATGTAGATGCCAAACTTCAGACTTATCTACCTCATATCAAAAGCTTTGTGAAAGACACGACAGATTTCTTGAATAAGATAGGAACAGCACCAATCACACCAGACTCCACACTCGTCACCATGGACGTTAAGAGCCTTTACACCAGCATACCCCATGATCATGGTGTAGAAACTCTTCGCATTTTTCTTAACAATCTAGATGTTCCTGGTGACGAAATTGACGATTTAACTTCCATGGTCTCTTTCATTTTGGAACACAATTATTTTGAGTTCAATGATAGCTTCTATCTCCAAAAGAAAGGTACCGCCATGGGGACGAGGATTGCACCTGCGTACGCCAATATATACATGGCAGTTCTTGAAGAGGATTTTCTTTAATCCAAGTGTACTCTCCAGCTGGCAATGTGTCAGATACATTGACGACATTTTCATTGTTTGGCCACACACTATGAATGATCTCACGTCATTCCATGACGCATTTAATGCGCACAATGCGAACATCCAATTTACCATGGAGAGTTCTCGGGAAAGAATCAATTTCTTGGACGTCAATGTATCCTTGGCTGGCAATAAGTTATCGACTAGTGTGTACATTAAGCCCACTGATTCATTTTCCTACCTTGAGTATGGTTCATTTCACCCCTACCACATGAAACAATCTATCGTGTACAGTCAGATGCTCAGGTACAAACGGATCACATCTGACCCTCAAGTGTTCGAGACTGATGTCATGAATCTAGCTAATCAGTTTCTTAGACGTGGTTACCCCACTCGTCTGGTTCAAGATGCCCTCAAACGGGTTAGGCAAAAATCCAGAGAAGATCTCTTGGCCACGGCACCGAAGGATAGGTCCAACGACAGAATCCCTCTTGTTACTACCTATAGGCCTAATCCTGACACTACTAAGTTTGTGAGCACTGTCAAGAGGGAGTGGGCTGCGAACATAAATCTCGACAACACTCTGTCAACGAGTTTGGGTCAAACCCCCCTTCATTCGCAGCGCCAGCCTGCCTTTTTTTTTAACTTTGAACTTTATTTCTTTCGACCCCTTCCGGAGTATGAGAAATATAACATATTTACAATATTGTACAACATAGAATGATTACAAAATGGCAGTTTTCATACACATGAGATGTGATAGTATTACTACGTATACTTAAGAACAATAATATAAGAACAAGAAACAAAACAAAAGTATTTAAAGAGGTAACAGCATATCTTAGAAGATAAATTATCTCCTAAACTTCTGTAATATCGCTTTAACAAACTTGGCAAGTTTAGACAACAATTTCATGTCTTTAGTATTAAATAACTCGTACATTTTCAAAGTATTTGGACGAGTTATGTATTTCTTTGGTATAGAGACTTTTCGTTCCTCAATAAAGTACTCACACTGAAAAATATAATGAAACTCATCACCTACCAAACCAACACTACACAAGGAGCACAATCTGTTTGACCTTGGTATTCCTTCATACCGCCCACTTACACTGGGGAGACGGTGGCTCCCGCAGCGAAATTTACATAAATTTTTGCTATCCACATTACTACACTTAACTAAGTATGGATCAAAATGTTAATGAGTCTTTAAAAATTCGATAATTCAAACATTGGCTATTTCCATTTACATCACTCAACCAGTTTGCCAATCTTAAGCGACTTTTAGTGAGTAGTTCGCTGCCCAAGCCTAGACTCCCTAGCGGTAACAGGATGTGCGGCAAACCTCGCTGCCAGGTTTGCCGACATTTGATCACCGACCCTGTTGTTAAAATTTCACCATCGTTTACTATCCGACCTCCTAACCATAGCTGTGACGCTGACAATGCTCTCTATTGTATCGGGTGCGCTAAATGTTCAGATATATTCTACATTGGCGAAACAAGCACGCGATTTCGGACAAGGTTTAATAACCATAAGAGTACAATAAATATGAGAAAAGATTTCCCAGTGGCTAATCACTTCAATCTACCCAACCATTCAATTGATGATCTCAGGGTCTGCATCTTCGGGGGTAACTACAAATCGGCTGACGAAAGGAAATGGGCAGAATTGTTTTAGGTCATAACCGGTTATGACCTAAAAAAATCTATAGGCCTATGTTTGATGTTTTATTTATTATGCACTGTTCATTTGCATAATTATTGCGTCTTTTGAGCTCGTAAAAATTAGCACAGAAAATTTGATCGAGCAACCACGCGTGTTGTTATGTGATTGATGTATTTTGCGCGGCTAAACGATATGTACATGTCTTTAACTTATGTGTCCTACATCTTATGCACCATTCTTTTTTATACATTATTACGTCATAATTGAATTTATGGCTATTACGCCGTAAACTGGGCGTTGTGGCGTGCGCCTGTAATCCAGTTACCAGTGGAAGTTATAAACTGATTCAGCGGACCCAGGTTCGAGACTGAGTCACGTCTTTCGGATGGTGACGTTAAAGGTCGGTCCCAGACGTAAATAATCATATCTGATTGATACACGTCTGTAAAAACCCAATTACACACACACACACACACACGCTCATTAGGTTTAACGCAAACTTCGAGCTAACTACCGCGCGTGTTGCCATGTCAGTTTGTTATTATGTCACTATTTATGAATTTTGCGCTCCTTGACAAATAAGCGCTCAAACTTTCACCTAGCAACCGTGCGTGTTGCTATGTTAGACTACACGTCAGCTTGTATTATTACGTCACAATTTATATATTTTGCGCTCATTAAAAAATAAGCGCTCAAACCTTTACCTAGCAACTAAGCGCGTTACCATGGTATATTACATTGTCAACTTTTTCTGAGCAGAGCTTCACATACACATTTCACTTTGTTCATTACCCTGAGGAAGATCCGTGAGGATCGAAAATTTGGTGAAAATAAATATAAAAGTTGGAATTCAATGCATTACCAATGTCTTCTCTGGAATTCATTCATTGTATCTCTCTAACACGCGGTTATGAAATATCATTATATATATAGTAAAAAAATATAGTTCTGCTTCGGACTTGCAAAGTTATAGACAAAATAGGAATGAAAAGTCCGTATACGATGAAAAAATTCGAATTTTCGGCCATAGGCCTTCATCAGGAAATGATGAAAATTTATTAGATAGGTACACAAAAGAGCGTGAAGCGCAAAAAAAAAAAAAAAAAAAAAAAAAAAAAAAAAAAAAAAAACGCAAAAGCTCCATGGATACCAGCGCAACCATGGTAGAGATCAGGAAGGAGAGGAGAGAGAGAGAGAGAGAGAAAGAGAAAGATATAGAGGCGTAATAGAGCAGAAGCGCAGAAAGGGAGAAAGCTCCATGGAAACTCGCGCAACCATGGTAAAAGAAGTTAAAGAGGAGAGAGAGAGAGAAAGAGAGAAAGAAATAGAGATAGAGGCGTAATAAAACGTCATAAAAGAAGAGAAAAAGAAAACAAAAGGAGAAGCGCTAAAAGGGACAAAGCTCTTTTTGTCCTTTCCACCTTTCTCTTCCATTCTTCGTTCTGCTTTTCTTCTACTTTTCCCCCCCTCTCTCTCCCTCTCTTCCTTTTGCTCTTTACTCTCTTTCTTCACTACTTCCTCCTTTTCCCCCTTTTCTTCTTTTTTTTCTTTCCGTTGTGCTTCATCTTTTTTTCCCTCTCTTCTTTTCCCTTCCCCCTCTCTCTCCCCCCTTCCACCACCCCTTTCTCTCTTTCATCTTCCCTTGGTTTCTTTATGACGTTTTACTACGTCATCCTCTCTCCCTTTCCTTCCTTCTCGCTTTTGTGTTTTCTTTTGTTTCCCTTTCTTTCTTTGTGACGTGTTTCTCTCTCTCTCTCCTTTTTACTTTCTTTACCATGGTTGCGCGAGTTTCCATGGAGCTTTGTCCCTTTTAGCGCTTCTCCTTTTTTGTTTTCTTTTTCTCTTCTTTTATGACGTTTTATTACGCCTCTATCTCTATTTCTTCCTCTCTTTCTCTCTCTCTCTCCTCTTTAACTTCTTTTACCATGGTTGCGCGAGTTTCCATGGAGCTTTCTCCCTTTCTGCGCTTCTGCTCTATTACGCCTCTATATCTTTCTCTTTCTCTCTCTCTCTCTCTCTCTCTCCTCTCCTTCCTGATCTCTACCATGGTTGCGCTGGTATCCATGGAGCTTTTGCGTTGTTTTTTTTTTGGTTTTTTTGTTGTTTTTTTTTTTGCGCTTCACGCTCTTTTGTGTACCTATCTAATAAATTTTCATCATTTCCTGATGAAGGCCTATGGCCGAAAATTCGAATTTTTTCATCGTATACGGACTTCTCATTCCTATTTTTTATATATATATATATATATATATATAAATTCATAATGTTCCACGTATTGGCATAGGCTATGATGATATCAAAATAAAGGATGACTGAAATGCATTGATTGCCAATTACAGAAATTGTCTGCATCTTCGGGGGTAACTACAAATCGGCTGACGAAAGGAAATGGGCAGAATTGCGCTACATAGTCGAATCTAGGAGCTTTGAGAACGGCCTTAACAAGGACCTCGCGTGGCTCAGCCCCTACACATTTTTCCGTTAATCCTGTTGCTTCTGCGTCCTTTTTTACAGTGCTTTCAGACTTGATTCTAATTTATATTATTTTGTTATGGTATGACCATTCTTCTTTATGCCAAGTGCTTTGTCTCTGTCTCTGTACAGCTTTCGCAGTCTAAACGTCTTCATATTAATTATGACGTCTTTTTCATTGTGACGTTTATTACGTCATAATGCCTAATTTTAACCCCAGCAACACTAGCGCATAATGCATTTGCAATACGCTTAGACTGCGTTTGCTTTTATTTTATTATTGTTTGTTATCAGTCGAAATCACTTCACGTTTTCCCTGACGAAGGGCCGAAAATTTGGAGAATAAAATTTCTGTAATTGGCAATCAATGCATTTCAGTCATCCTTTATTTATATATATATATATATATATATATATATATATATATATATATATATATATATATATATATATATACATATATATACATATAGGCCTAGCCTATTATATATTTCTCTGACAGGACAGTTGTGATAACAAATTGTGTGATGGCGCTGTTCATTTTAATCACCTGTGCGTGGGAGAATAACGTACTCAAATAATATATACATGTATATAGCCTAGCTACTAGTATATTATATCGTCTGTTTGGAGCGAGAAGGGGGTTAACTCGAGTACAAATGATGGGATTTAATTTCCTTCTGGCTTCGGAGAGACGATATATATATTTCATAATCGTCTAGTAAAATGTGTGTATATTTTATATAGGCCTACCTTACAATACGTACAATCTCTATATCAATTTAAAAATGTTACAGCCCAAAATTTAGGGACCCGTCTGTAAAACCGCGTTGTTATGGCAAGAACGCTGATTAGGGCCATCCCTTTTTTAATCAATTTGCTTTCATAATTATGAATGTATTATTATTTGTTGTTTTGATTGACGGAAAATAAATACAATACAATACAATACATCCCAAAATGCACCTGAAAATGTGACACTTCAAACTTTCTCCCTCTCTCTCTCTCTCTTTCATCCTTTCTATTTCTGTATTCATTAATTTTGTATATAATGTATTCATTGTTTTGTTTTGCTTGGATGGGCTTTTTTATTCTTGCCCTTTACGAAACCCTGTATCGGCCTCGTGTCTCCTTTTTGTCTTTTACTTCACCTCTGAAACCTATACACTTGTTATCTTCTTCCTTTTTTTCAATGAACATGTTGTAAGGCCTACATGTAGGCCTAAAGTGATTTGGTAACTTTGTAGAGGCTTGATAAAATCTGATTAAATAAATGTTGAAATGAGGAAGGAAGATGGTTATTTTTGTATTTAAACAAAAAAAACTGCAACATGAAAAAATTAAATCAGTGACCTTCAATGTTTTAAGCTGAAAAATAGTGGATCAGAATGAGAAAAGTAAGACGATCCTGTACAAATACGAAGTGCCCGCTTTTGTAGGGAAAGAATGGGATTGAGTGGGATTTCAAAATCATGAGACCCATATCGCCACTGACTGCCAGTGTTTCTCCATTTATGTTTGAGAGCATTATGAGATGATCAACAATGCAATCTATACTGCCCCCCCCCCCTCTCTCTCTCTCTCTCCCTATTTCCGTCTTTCGTCCGCCTGCAAACTATTAAAAAACAATTAAATATCAAAGTGCTTGCTTATGTACCAGTACATGACATAGCATAATAAACTTGGTTGTGTACAGGTCATAAAATGAAATTACTGGTATACATAGCCCTGCATTACTATACAGTATAGATACCGTATCCTTTTATTCTATATAGGCATAAATATTTTCTTGTCCGAATTCTGCATGGAGGTCGTTACATAGCGATAGCTTCAGGCTATAGCCTATAGGGCACACGGTTGGAGTGCAGGAGATAGGTACATTAATTCACTAAATTTCTATACAACTTATGCGAAGAATCGTGGTTTATTTTCCTATGCAAGCTTCAAATTGGCCTCCTCATTCTTCGAGTATAGTGCACTGTTTTTTGGCATCTTTTTGTGGAGATTCGTGGTATATACATACAGATCCTGTAACCCAACTCGGCCATTACTCAGTTTTTTACTTATCGTGTTCCGGTTCAGATATGTTTGCCCTTATTCAATTTTGTTATCACACTAGTGACTATGCGGCCTATTTAACTGTGAATTAAGAGTTTCAGAAACAAGGTGTTGTCTCTTCAGGAGTTTCCTAATTTGTTAACTAAATGAGAACTTCCTAACAATTGGTTGGAAGACGGAAAACTTTCTCTGAATTCCGCTAATTGGCTGTGCGTGTAATCAGTCAGTCTAACATGGACAAGGCGGCAGGATTTTCCGGGTCGTTCAAAAAAAGTGCCAAGTGTGGCGTTTTTAACCTCTCCGTATTTATTTTATCATCCTCATCTCAGCAAGGAACAGGTGCTCAGCACGAGCCGTGTGATGGAATTACTTTAGAGTTGCCAGCTTGCCATCACGGAAAAGCGCGCGTATGCTCATTCACGCACCGCCGGGTGATAAATTCAACACAAGGACGTCGTCTGCTGTGACAGAAAGTTGGACAGCATAATATGTATTGCTATTCTGTCTCGTTCTACTGACATTGTCTCATCATATTTTAGTTATTTAGAAAATCTTCACGCCATTGGTATGGGTATCACCAGCAAGCTTGTATGTATATTGAAGTGTTGATTTAGAAAAACTTCGCGCACCATTAATTTTAGTTTTTATACCAGTAATTATCAGCGAGCTTCAACTGGAGGGAAGTAACTTCCAAATGACTTTTTTTTTTAACTGGAGGTAACTGCACGAAGTTGTTCCCATATTGTGGATGGTGTATAATCAGTTTCAAGAGCTGTGGGAACTTTTTTGTTGTTGTTGAGATACGATAAACACGTCATCATGGCGACGCTGAAAGAAATAGCCTTGCGCTACTCTCCGTTATCGAATGACCTCGACATCGACAAGACTGCGGAGTTAGAAGAACCTAAGATAGTATCGGAGATCGTGGAGAATATAGCAAAAGCGAAGTCGAGTGAATCGGTATGTGATAATTAACATCCAATTAGATTATTTTGATTTTGTTATCAGTTGAAATTATACACCGTTCTTTTTTGTTTTATCTCTCTTGTAGCCGTACTAATGTGTTTTCTTAGTGTATTTTTTAATCAGTTATTTAGGTAAGGACCCCATTGGAAATAAGCCATTTCGGCTTTCATGGGCTATCCTGTCATGGTACCTGGTTATGTTTGTATTGCAATATACCTGACGAATAAAATAAAATCAAATCACACACACACTCTCTCTCTCTCTCTCTCCCTCTACCATTTAAAAAGTAGTATTAGACCTAGTATTTTCATGAAGTCTATGTGGCTCCTTGCCATGCAATGCTGCTAAAGGCCCCTTTATAATAAGTGAATCGTTATAGATCTCTGATCCGTTGAGATAATGATCTACCTAAAATATCCACATCTGTTAAGTGCATCATTGTTATACGCTTTTAGGATGCATTGTGTGCACTATTTTGAGTTTGAAATACTTTGTCGAACTATACTCTCCCCCTTATAGGCCAAAACATGTCCGAGGCTACATCTTGGCCAAAACGAGTCAGTTTTTGGAATATAATATATACACCAAGGATAAATCCTGGATTGTTCAAAAGGGGGAATAGCAGACTTGTTCTTGATTAGCCCTCACCACCCCCCCCCCCCCCCCACCCACACACACACACACAAAAGTGAAACCATGAGTAGGTCAGTAGGTCCGTGGTAAAACCCACCTGGAAAAAAAAATTTGAAGGGAGAGGGGGCGCCGCTGACCAGCCTGTGGTAGAACTATCAATTTCTGTTTACGAAAAATGTGTGGGATATTAGAAGATAATGTTCATTCAGTTTGTGCCTTAAAGGACATTTGTTTTGGTTATATGAATAATAATTGTCATGTATGGACATGTCGATGTTTTGATGCTGGGAACATAGAAAGAGATCCCAAATGATCATGCATGATAAATACCGCATACTTTAGGTCTTGTGTTTTGCGGCTACCTTGAATTCACACAGGGAATAATAATGCTGCTAATAAGTATCGTAATATGCACATGACACGACAATTTTTTTTTCTACCACAAATTCCATGACAAAAGTCATATCATTATTTTGTCAACCATTTCCTATCTTGCTATCTCTTTCTCGTTTTCTCTATTATTAGGTCTATTTCACTTTTCCTTGCTTTCTCCCCTCTCTTTCTCTTCTTCTCTCTTGCTCTCCTTCTCTATTTCCCCTCTCCCTATACATGCCATATGTCCTATCTTCCCTCTCTCTCTCTCACTAATTCTTTTGCCCTCTCTCCAATTAATTTCTCTCTTCCTGTCACTCTTTCGTTTTGCTCTCTCTCTCTCTCTCTCTCTCTCTCGTTTTCTCTCTAGTTCTCTTCCATCCCTCTTTCCCTTGCTTTCCCTTCTCTCTCTATCTCTCTCTCTCACACACACCACCGCCGCCCCCTTCCCTCCCTTTCCCTCATGTACTCTCTTTTTTCTTTCTCTCTTTCTAATATTCCCATCACTCTATATCACTTCCAATGACTATTGGTTTTGAAGGGCGGGGGGGGGGGGGGGGGGGGGAGGGGAGGGTAATTCCATAGTTACCCGTATGTAACAATATAATTAAACTATCTACAATATCAGTGTTTCCATGCTAGCGGTATTGTAGGGGCTTACTGGCTATACATTTTTTGCATTGAACAATAATTTCGGCTTATTCATATTTATATTCAATACTTCATTGTGAATAAATTAGGCCTAATCAGTAACATGTGTATTTGCTGTAAAAGAGAGAATGTTAATTACATTGTATCGTCTCATTATAGTCTCATATATTTATAGAGATCCAATTATCTGAAAACTCTAAACACATCCTTTTGCCAATTGACTAATTCCTCGAAATTTCCTGTTATGATCTGCCGCCTCTTATGGAATTCCCCTCTTTCGTCATTAGTCAGGTCATAGGGGATGAGGGGGGGGGGGGGCACATACCCCAAGTTTTCCTGAAATCAAGATATTAAAGTTCATCACTTGCTATCAAAAATCACCCTCTCACGAAAAAATCATATCCCTATATCCAATCGTGCATTATGCCCCACCCCTTCCCTCAATAAAAAAAACCCTGTCCTTTCTCGTCCGCCGTGTCGGTGATAAAATAACTATACTCTCTTTATGAAGAGGAGTGAACTGAATCGTAAAGGGATCACTTCCTTTGGAGTTGAATCCACTTCAAATTATAGTGGAATATAGTCTAAAGTAGTGGTTGACTTACTCTTTTGAGAGTGAATTCCATATTTTGAGCGTGGATTCCAACCCAAACGGAGTGACCCCTAATATGGCTCCCCCCAAAGCGGATTTCACTCCTGTACATCTATTCTAGAGAGTATTTTTTTATTGGATATTTATTTATCTGGGGCTCACATCTTCAGCGAACGAGTTTTCCGAAATATTTCCGAATTATTGCAAGTATTGTACAAACGTTTTAGGATGCAGCCCACATAGAACGACAGCCGACGAGAACAACAATGTCAGTCTCGGGGGCCTTCTGAAAAGTTATCGGAGGGTGCACGAGGCTATCGATCTGTCTATACTGAGATGTCCCGGCATTTTTTAAAAATTATATATATTTATAGATACAAAGTACACAAGTAATTTTAGGGAGAGAATTTATACAATCAGTAAAGGGGAAATCCACCCTGCTATTAAGTTGATTTGAATAAAAGCAGCAAATGAGAGAAACAGATTAGTGAAAGTTTGAGCAAAATCCGATATGAACTCTATGAATTTTTAAAGTTGTAATTAATCAAACACAAATTGGCAACACTGTGACGTAAATTGCGAGGTCCTCTCCCATTTGCTCTGTACAGAAAATAATTTTTTATTTTCTAAGTGGCTGATGAAGGAATAGATTTCTTTCTTCCAGGTTTTGTGTAAAAGGGCATTACAATGATTGTATCTAGGTTGCATGTATGATTGTTTTTAGAGAAAATGGAAATTTATTATTCTTTTTTAATACAGGGCAAATGGGAAAGGCCTCCCGCAAGATACGTCTTGGAGTTGCAAATTTGTCTTTAATTGATTACAGCTTCAAAAATTCATGACTTTATTTCTTCTTGGCTTTGCTCAAACTTTCGTTGATCTGTCGCTTCTAATTCTTTTAAAACCTATTATCAGGATGGACTTCTCCTTTTAATTTTGGAGGAATATAATAATTTTTCAAATGTTTCGAAATACAACATTGATTCTTCTAGTGAGGAATTTACTTTGATACACGTTGGGTATGTTTAGTTTTAGTCTATAAAACAACGATTCGAAAGGATGTGAGAGTACATATCTGAGTCAAAATGTCAAATATGCAGAGTTCAACTTCCGTTCATTCTTAAATCACATGTTCCATGATTTTTAAACTTTTAATCTCATGGATTGAGAATAAATGTGTCGCACTAAGCCACGTGATATTACATTCCGTTCCAAACGAACTTTTGAACTGGGTTCATGGGACTACACACTTAATCCAGATGGCTTATTCAGAATTCAATGTGCATTAAAATGGATTGTCTTGTCCTGTATTATTTTTCCTTCATTTTCTAAGTCTTAGCAATTTATATTCAATGGCTTTGCCCATTTTTTTTTTTAATTCAATGTTCATTTCAATTTGGGGTGGGCTATAGGGATAGGGTTATCAATTCTAGGCCTACAATATTTTACTTCACAAACACAGTTATGAAATTCGTCCTACTTTGGTTGCTAAGGTTTATAGCAAGGGCTCTGAAAGGAAATATTTTGCTCCCCCGCCCCCCCCCCCCCCCATCCCATTATACCGACACTTAGCATGCAGCATAAGAGTACAATACATGATAAATGTAACCTAGGACAAAAATGATTGTGTATCCACGAAAAATATTTTTTTACATCTAGAAGTATTACAGACCTCCTTAATTACATTAAGCACAATATTTATGCAACGTCAACCCCCCCCCCCCCTCTTCTTGTGCATGATTTTTTTTGTTGCTAGAGCCAAGTACATGTTTTTGCCAATTTTTCTGCGGACAAACACTTGTGAATTTTTGACAGCTGCCTTTATTTTTTCCAAGTCTGCACACTTTAATTTGGCTTCCGCTTGAATTCGAAAGCAAAGTGAAGGCAGAAAAGATAATTCTTGTCAAAACGACATCAAACTTTCGCATGATCATAATTATGCTGAATATTGAAAATTTGCCATGTCCTTTATGACGTTGGTCATGATATTTGAATGGCATTGTGCATGCACAGACGCTTAAGGGTAAAGTCTGCCCGTCCCACTTTAAAAAACCCACAAAAAACAGCCAAGTGACTAACTATAATTATGCTGAGAAAGGGGTGGCGCTGGAGTTTTTGTAAGGTGATGGCTTTTTCATCATGTCACTAAAGCGATCTTGATGGGGGTATACCCGTCTGGGCCGTCAAGCCATATCCCGGCCGTTCAAAATGCTACCATTTTCTCCCCTTTCCCCCTTTTCTCCATTTCTGGACAATTTGTTTGTTTTTCGAAATGCTCCTCCCCTTCCAGGCAATCCCTTAAAGGGAATGTAATTCATGTGTCTGTTTTACATTATTATGATTATTTCAAGTGTATATAACTCAAGAACAAAAAATATATATAATGTATACATACAATGATGAAAATCGTTGTCGTTGTTGTTGTTCTCTTTTGTTACCTTTTAGCAGGGGTTCACTAATGTAACAACAACTTATGCCGACAACTGAAATGCCCAAAGCCCCACACCCCCCCCCCCCCCCTTCACTCACACACAAACACAAATCAACAGAGTTTCGCATTTGCCCAAAAGGATAAACCATGACAGGCTTGCACAGAGAGAGAGAGAGAGTATGTAACAAAGAAAGAAAGATGCTTACAATGAGGAAAAATTGATAATTGTTAAATTGTACTGACATAGGGGAAATAGGCCTACTTCTTTTAATGCAACACATTGTGCCAGTCAGTGAAAAACCCATGCATGCTGAAAAGGAATTTTTTTAAATGGAATCTATAACCATGCTCAACAAAGTGCTGTAATCCCATTTTAGTCAGAAAATATTATATGCATGATATATGCCTGCCGTATCTCGCGAAGGAAAATATGAATTTAGTTAAGGGCTAAGCCCGAGGCATGACTGATTTGCATGATGTGGGTTGACTCATTGAAACACAATGGAGCGTCAACGAATATATGTCTGTAGCTAGCCTGAAGAATGTGAATATTAAATTGTGTACTCATTGCCACTAATCAGCAATCACTGTTAATTAACGTCTAAACTCGCATCCTTATTGTCTTTAACAGGTCACATCATGACTTTATTACTAATAGCTCAATCTGAGACAGATAATCTCTTATTGAAACGCATTTTTAAATGTATGATAATGATAATATCCAACTAAATATAGATATATATTTAGTTGGATGTTATATACAAAGTCATACTTTACTTTTTAAAGTAAAGTATGACTTTGTATATAAATGGGGAAGAATTAAAATTGTTCCCCATATCTGTCTTCTCTCTTCACCCACACTCTCTGTCTCTCTCTCTCTCTCTCTCTCTCTCTCTCTCCAATATTGCTTTTCATTGGCTATAAGTTTTAGACACTGTATTATATATATATATATATATATATATATTATATTTCAACCTTTGCAAAAAATTCAAAAAGGGAGGACAGCTCTGGGCAACTTTGATTTAAGTTACGCAACCATTATTCTCTCATTTCCTTTCACGTTGTATTTATTTCAACGGGAGTTGCCAAAGCTGTTGTTATTTCTTTACAATTATATATATATATATATACATGTATATATATTACAGACATTTGGCTGATGGCATTGTCCCAAATTTTGATTTTTGTCGTTATAAAGTGCTTATTTATCTTTACTGCAACGATCTGTCAACTGTCGACATTATTATACGCAGGCAGTAAAATAATAGGCAGGGGTGTTAGGATTGGGCTATACATATTTCATCGTTATGCATAACCTTGTATTGATGGCCTTTATTCACACAGTTTTTGGTTTTTTTTAATATGACTGACTTTTGTTTCATAATTAGGAAACGTTCATTAAAGAAAACAAAATTGTCTTTCTTTTCTTTATTTAAGGTTGCCATGAGTTCGAACTGTACCAGCATCGGCCTGCAGGCATACGCAGCCGACATTACTCGAAACATGCTAGAAGCAAATTCTGTTACATCTTTACCTATCACCCTCCTCAATTCGTCAACTGTCAAGATTTCGACACCCTCCGGAACAAATCGGAAACTCTCGCTCAATGAGTGTTCAAGCAAACTCTACGACTCGCCAGCACGAAAATCGTCGGTTCCTTTTGCAAATGATCGAAAAATTTCCCTCCACGATATCTCCGGCCCTCTTAAAGCCTCTTCCCGGAAAACTTCGTTATCACTCGGTGTTGATCGGAAGGTTTCGCTGGGAGACTGCAGCAATCACTTCGTCACCTCGTCGCGAAAGACATCGGTATCCGTCAATACAGATCGGAAGATTTCGTTGAACGATAGCATGAGCTCGGTCACTTGCCGAATTTGTCTCGATGGAGAAATTCACGGAGAACAACTTGTAAACCCATGCCTATGTACAGGTAGCGCGAGTCACGTGCACATCACGTGCTTAAAGAAATGGTTGATGACCTCAGGAAGTAATGTTTGTGAGCTGTGTCAGTACGAGTTGGACGTAGGCTGGAAGGCGACATCGATGTGGAAGGCTCTTAAGGTAATTATGGCGATGTAACGTCGTCATCTCGACAAAAGCTTTGCCGCATTTATTTTTCACCCCTGACTACAACAAAAACAATGACAACAACAAACACAAAAACAACAACATCGACCACATCTAGGCCTATCATAAAATAATTACGTTTCATAAATATACTCCTTGAAACCAAACTTGAAATTATGAAAATGTTGACAAACATTATTTTTATGGATAGCACAGACGTAATGATGTTCGTCACCCTAAAAAGGCTTAAATGGCAATAACAGACTATGGGCTATCCTGTCATGGTACCTGGTTATGTATTGCAATATACCTGACGAATAAAATCAATCAATCAATCAATCATTGGCATGCATCGTCATCAGCAGTAACAGTCTCAGAAACTCTTCCTCCTCTTCCTTCTCCTCATCCTCTTCCTACTCCTACTATCCCTCTTCCTCATTTGCCTCCTCTTTCTCCTCCTCGGCATCATCGTCGTCGTCACCGTTATCATTATCGCCCCACTACCACCACCACCACCACCATCATCATCAACAACAACATCTCCATCATCACCACAATCCTCCTCTTCACCCTCCACAATAACATATTTTCACTGGCCTATACAGGTTTGAGACCCAACCTACAGGCTCAACCCAATTTCAATTTTAACCTTAATCCTATATCTTTCAGAAGAAAAAAAAACATGAAAGAGGCATGGAACAAATTCCGCCGAAAGTGTCATATGATTTGAAAATGTGGGGAACAGTGTACTGAGTGCATGTTGTGTTATTGTCTGTCTAAGTTTACAAATTAACATTTTCTTGCTTTTTTACCTTTCCCCAAATGCATAGGAACTGTCTCAGGTGCGAATGACTAACCGGAAGATATGTTGGGCATTGCTAGTCTCAATCGCGGCGTTCACACTACCTCTGTTCTGTATCTGTATATTCGTGTTGGATGATGAAGATCTAAGACTACAGCTCAGTCAACCAGCAAGTATGGCAGTCTCTTATGGTAAGATATTACATTATCATGAAAGTCTTTTGATAGTGTCATTGTTGCTGTTGTTGTTATAAGAGGCCAAACTAAATATCAAATGGAGGGAAGGGTCGGGGGAAGGGGGGGGGTCAAGAATGAAAATTCTCTGATGAGCAAAAACCAGGGGGCGGGAGAAGGTCATTAACATTTGGGATGCCTTTTCACTCAAAATTCTCTGGCACGAAAAAGGGGGTATTTCAATCATGTAGGGCCACGTTACTTCTTCATGTATCTAATAGGCCTATAGACCTACTTAAAGTATACCATTGTGGGAATTTTGCCCCCCCCCCCCCCCGCCCCCAATCTGGATCTGCAGCTGAAAAGACAGTTCTTTAAACATATTTTTGTCCCATCTTTGTGTCCCTCCTCCCTTTTCCTCTTTTCTCGTTAGTTCTCTCTCTCCTTCTCTCTCTCTCAACTTTCTGTTCCTTTCAGAAAGGGGGGACTGGGTAGATATAGAGGAATATATGGAGGAAAGGTGTAAAATCATGAAAAAGACCTATTTGAAGAAGAAATAGATGGGAGAAGTGAAAGGGTGGAGGAAAAATGCTTAGAAACGAAAAAGAAAATTAGAAAGTGAAGGGGTGGAGATGAAGGAAACGTAATAATATATAGAGGTGTCGTGGTCTAGTGGATACGTCACCGGACTGTGGATCTCATGGTTTGTGGTTCGAGTCCCGCCGCGGCACTAATGTCCTTTGGCAAGACATTAATCTACATTTGCCACTCTCTACCCAGGTGTAGTAATGGGTACCCGGTAGGAATTTATTCCTTGAAATGCTGTGAGCACCGAATTCGGTAGCCTAGCTACAGCCGGGGTAATAATACTTCGGCGCTTAGAAACATTTGTATTAAGCGCATTAAAAATGCAATGTATTATTATTATTATTATTAATACAAGACAGAAAATTGTTGAAATCTTGTTTAGGGACGAGAAAACGGAATGCACTCTAAGTTCAATCACAGGGCGAAAATTCAAGCAAATTCTTGCGACAAACGTATACATGGGATATGCAGGAGGTGGAAGTCAACCAGCACCGACTGAATAGCCCGGGGGGGGGGGGACATGTCTCATTGAGACCTGTACATCATCCGCGTACATAAAAACGGCTGAATAGACATGATTATTTTTGTTGAATTCCTTCATTCAAAAAAGCACAACGATTACAGGGGATGTTTTACTAACAGAATTAATTACACTTGACTGTCAGTTCCACCTCGCAATCACGGTTAAAATTCTGGCAGACTTGTTGTCGATAGAGTCATTAGACAATTGTGCCAGAGCATCGTTCCTGGCATACACCTATCCATTTACTTGAACGGCGTCCAACAAAAGTTCTTTACCCTATTTCACGGTGTCACAATATCGGGCACTCCAGTTTATATTGTATGTTGAACATAATACATGAATGTCTTAACGCGCGATTGTTTTCATGTACAATGCCGCTTATTTCTAATCATGGGAAGTGACA
Source organism: Heliocidaris erythrogramma (assembly GCA_025617745.1). Taxonomy (NCBI): domain Eukaryota; kingdom Metazoa; phylum Echinodermata; class Echinoidea; order Camarodonta; family Echinometridae; genus Heliocidaris; species Heliocidaris erythrogramma. The sequence goes on along the minus strand of CM046873.1, from coordinate 33,991,014 downwards.
ATATACGAGCTAGTATAGAAAGAGGGAATAGTATTTATCACTCTAAGTCTGCATGCATTTATAGTTGCTTGATTTGATTAGCATAATGTTCATAAAATACATCTGACTTGTGTAAGCATATACATTAATTTGAAACATTGAAACATTGAATCAATAATTGATTCTATCCGACGTGTATGAACGTTTTGTTCATCTTTCACAGAAAGTCTGGTAACGATATTTTTTTAAACGCTCTTATGGAGCCACCTTTAAAGACGAGTCTATATTATTTTAGATGTATATTCATGCGTGATGTGAATATATATGAAATTAATTGATTAACAAAAAAAGATTAGAACAAGAAAATCCCAATCGTTATAATTCTGAAACTTGTCATCATGACATCTTATTTTCATTTTTATGTCATGAATAACTTAATTTCTTACATCAACTTGTTTACTGAATATCAGTCATACAGGGTTGGAAAAAAGTTTGGAATATTTTTATTCCAAGAATTATTTCTTGTCTTAAACATATCCCTCGTCATTTTAAGTTCTTCTTTGAGGTTCAAATAAAAGATATGTGTCCCTTTTTAACTTTAAAAGCACAACATTAAAAATCAGGCTTATCACACAGTGCAGAGGTCCACTTGGAATTCGGAAGCGTATATTTGCTGTTTTTGCAAATGTCTAACGAAAAAGTTAAATAATCAGATACAGTTTAATTGCTATACCGAAGTCCTCAAAATGACTGCAAACTGCACGTAGCTTTTTCAAAATTCCACGTGAAGTACAGAAATGTATAACAAGATGTTCAAACACAAATAGAGCAAATCTGACAACATGTGGTTCATTGGTCAGCCATTGTAACATGTTTAACAATATTACGTAATCTTTGGTACAAGATGGAACAGTAGACTTCATTCAACACAGTTAATCCGATTTGGATGAATTATTCATCACAATATAGTAGAAACTAGCATTTAAAATCAGACATACTCATCGCCAAAAAAATATTCCAAACTTTTTTCCAACCCTGTATGTACAGTTAAAGTGAAAGTCAAAACGCAAAATGTAAAATTTTGAGCAGCATTCTTCCGCTTGATATCTTACATTTAACTCTCTTTTTTTCTCTCTCTCTCCTCCTTCCTCATCATCATCACCTTCGATCGTCATCATCAGGCGTAATCCTAGTATCGTGTGCGGCCTACCTCACTCTCCTCTTCATGATCGCTTACCTGACGTGGAAGTGGAACTTCTGCCCGAGCACGTCGGGATGTCACTTCCCTACCGAGATCGATATCCGCGTCGAGAGCCTGGAAGAGCGGTTGAAACGAGGGCGGACGCGGCGGGGTGGTTACTATAGAAACGCCACGCCCATATTGAACAATGAGGCGGATCATGGTAGAAGTGATGAGGTGATGGATCCGTATTGGATGAGCGGGGGAGGATATATCTAATCAGAGGAGTAATAAGATCAGCAGACTTTTTCGGAGTCCCGATTGACCCAAATATCCACAGATGTTTTAAACATGGAGAGTTCCCACTAACCATTCCTAAAGTGACGGAGGTCATTTTGAAAGCTGTTGCTTCCCCTTTTGAAAAAAAAGCAAAAACAAAAACAAAACATTTCAACCCGTGTATTATGGAATGTTCCATTGCATGTGTCGCATGAATTTGTCTGTGCAATATATTTTCAATTTTGTTTAGTAAATTTACATAATTATGTTGAGTCAAGTTATATGATAATGTTACACTTTATGTAATTTTGTTTAGTAAATTTACACTTTCGTGCATAAATTGTAAATTCAGTTTTAAAAGCAACGCTTACTGTCGATCAAAATCGGAAGAGGAATCTTTTGGGATAGCCTAAAGCTGGGTATAGAACATAAATGGATCATAATAATTATGCGTGTAGCAGTTGGCTTTTGATTTTCTGAATCATGTTCATTGTTAAAATGTGATGCCACGTGAAAAAAAAATCACTTTTACATAACGTCTATATGACCTTGACCTAATGACTGACATTAGGTGCGTTCAAATGCCATGAAAACTAGCTAATTGGTAAGGTTAAAAGAATTGTCTCTTTTCTTGTTTCAAATCTCTTGCACTTGATACCGTATATATATCATGTGAAAGGAAATGAGAGAATAATGGTTGCGTAACTTAAATCAAAGTTCCCCAGAGCTGTCCTCCCTTTTTGAAATTTTTGCAAAGGTTGAAAAATGTCTCCGCCGGGAATCGAACCCGGATCGTTAGCTTAGAACGCCAATGCCTTAACCAATAGACCACGGAGACGGGTTAGTGGTTCCGGCGACACCAGATTCAATTGACCGACACATTGACAAATCCTCAACCTTATTAATTAATTCCCCTTGTCGGGGGCAGATGAGTTTTTGAACAAGACAAGCCGCTAGTGCCTCAGCTGGATCCAAGCGAATGCTTTGAATACATGTATACGTTGGAATAAATTATTCTTAATAACATTATTGTAAGGAAATAACATGTACAACAGCTTTGGCAAATCTCGTGGAAATAAATACAAATGTGAAAGAAATTGCGAGAATAACGTTGCGTAGCTCAATCAAAGTTCCCCAGAGCTGTCCTCCCTTTTTGAAATTTTTGCAAAGGCTGAAAAAATGTATATAATATATATATATATATATATATACATGATCATCAGGGAGTTTGTAGCTTCATGGTGTAGAGGACAGTCCTTTGTTCGTTAAGAACTCACTGCACTATTTGAATAAGTGTAGGGTAAAACCCCGGTGTACAGTGGTACACCTGCACATCCCAATCAGTTGTGGAGTTATCGGGTGGAGAGACCTAATTAGGGTTACAGTGATTCATTTCGCTTTTTCCCTCCCATGCACAGGTGACGACAAATAGGCCTATTAATGATAATAATGATAATTTCTTTTCATTACAGCAGAGATTTTGTATTATTACTATGTGAAATAATGGGTGTATTGCATGATTTGCAACTAGAATATCATTCACAATTGAAGGCTTTTTGTAACATCATGTGGGAGCCTCTGTGGAAAGGCTGTTGATTCGTGAAAATAACCGACTTATGGGGAGTTTATAGGAGTTTCGGAAATAATGTCTTTGTCATCGATGATGGTTATTGCTGTGTACGAAATATATAGATGTTTTATATAATAACTGATTGCAATGTTTGTCTGTATTTTCGTGTGTGTTGTGAATAGGCCTGTGTATTTGTTTATATAGGCCTAGCCATAAAATGAGTGCCCTGCTGACATAAGATCCAAGATGAGGAGAGAGAGAGACAGACAGATCGAGAGACAGACCTGGAGAGAAAGGACAGGAGAAATAAAGAAGAAACAGAGAGAGAGAGCGAGAGAAAGAGAGAGACTTCTGCAGAGAGAGGGTACCCAGAGAGATATAAACAGACAGTGTCAGAGATGGGCAGGTGGGGCAGGGAGAGGGAGAAAGCGGGCTTTGTGTAGATTAAATGGAGAATATTTTTATATGAACAAGAGATGGCGACATTTTACATCAGCACTCTATCGACAGATTGCATGCCTTCAAATATTAAGAAGTGTTACAAAATTATTAGGTAAATTGGACGACATGCATTTCTCTCCTCTGAAAACTTTGTTACACTTGTGCGTCTTGAACAAAGTTAAACAGAAAGAGAATGAGGGAGAGAAAGAGAGAAAGAGAGAAACACAGAAAGGGACAGAAAGTGTGCGAGAGAGAGAGAGAGAAGTGAGGGAAGGGGTAGAAAGAGAAAAGTAAGATGAAATGGCGTCCATCGGTGAAAGTGTTAAAGCCTCTATACAAGTTTGACAAATATAACTTTCTACGGAGATCTGGAAAGTGAAATACTAGCACACTATAGAAAGAATGCAGGGGCGTCGCTAGAGGGGGGGGGGGGGGGGGGTACGGAGGGGGTGTCACACCCCCCCCCCCCACACACACACACACACACGCACTCAAAATGTTTGTCGGCAAATGCGCCACCTCTGTCGGCAAAAGAAAAAAATGGAGGGGGGAAAAGGGAAAGGGAAGAGGAAAGAGAAAAGGAAAAAAAAAACGAGTACGGGAAATGAGAATAAAATAGGAAAAGGGAAACGAAAGGGGGGGGGGGGAGAAAGAAGGAAAAAAGGGGAAGGAAAGAAAGGGCCAATTTTTTGCTCGCTTGCTTCGCTCGCTCGCAAGAACACTGGAATTTTAATATTCAGGCAAAAGGCGTCCCCCTTCGGCAATGGGTTTGCAGTTCCGATATTCAAAGTTCAAAGTTCCGATATTCATATTCGGGCCGCAAGGTGCTAGAATATCCAACATATTTGGGAAGCAAGGTTCCCAGATAATATTGTGTAACTTGTGTATGTAACTTGTGTACATTTTCACTACGAAAAGTTTTTTAAAAATTGCTCGCTTGCTTTGCTCGCTCGCAAGAACACTGGATTTTAATATGTGGGCAAAAAGCGTCCACCTTCGGCAATTGGCTGCAGCGCCCCCTCCCCCTAAGGATTTTGAAAGTTCCGATATTCATATTCAGGCAGCAAGGTGCTATAGAATATCCAAATATTTGGGATGCAAGATTCCCAGATGATAATATTATGTAACTTCTGTATGTAACTTCTGTACATTTTTCACTATGAAAAAAAATAGAAATTGAAAAGTTGATATTCGGGCAAAAGGCGTCCCCCTTCGGGAATTAGCTGTAGTCCCCCCCCCCCCCGAGGATTTTCAAAGTTCCGATATTCATATTGGGGCCGCAAGGTGCTATAAAATATCCAAATATTTGGGACACAAGATTCCCAGATAATCATTATGTAACTTGTCTATGTATCTTCTGTGCATTTTCACTACGAAAAGTAAAAAAAAAAAAGAAATTGAAAAGTTGATATTCGGGCAAAAGGCGTCCCCCTTCGGCAATAAGCTGCAGCCCCCCTCCCCCTTCCCCCCTCCCTGAGGATTTTCAAAGTTCTAATATTCATATTCGGGCAGGGAGGTGCTGGAATATCCAATATTTGTGAAGCATTGCATAAGTTCCCAGATAATTAGGTAACTTTTGTATGTAACTTCTCTACATTTCTCCAACTTCTCTAAATTTCGAAACATTTCGAAATTGAAAAGTTGATATTCCGGCAAAAGGCGTCCCATACGGCAATGTAATGTAGCCCCCCCCCCCCCCCCCCCCCCCCCCACCCACGGATGTTCAAAGTTCCGATACTCGGGCAACCATCACGTCATATTCGGGCAGCGAGGAGCCAGAATATCCACATATTTGGGCAGCGAGGTTCCTAGATAATAATGTAACATTTGTATGTAACTTCTGTTTTTTTGCAAATTTGGGTGTCACCCCCCCCCCCCCGCCACCCCCATTCAAAATGTTCTAGCGACGCCCCTGAAAGAATGGATACAGTAAGAGTGTGGGAAATGAAACGACAATAAAGGAGGAGAAGAAGAAGAAGAGGGAGAACAACTGAAAAGACAAAATTGAACAAATTTCAAATGAAGAGACTCGTCACAAAATCTTACTTTATAAAACACCTTTGAATGAAAACCTAAGATATAGAAAGAGTGTGAAGGAACAAAACGACAAAAGAGGAGAAGACGAGGGAAGAGAACTTAAAAGAAAAGACAAAATTCAACAATCAGAACATTCAAATGAAGAGACTCATAACCACATTTGCTCATTTCTTAAAATGTATACATGTATTTGTATATTTTGTTAATGCGTTGATACTGCCTTTGACCAAACATAACAAGTACAACATTAATGCAAGGTTAACTCAGCTACCAAACCATACACAAACTACCACCATGCCCGGGACAGGCAATTATTCTAAGATCCTAACCAAGCCACGTTTATATTCCTCCTGACACCGAATGAACAGTAAAATATAGTATATCAAAATAGTCTAGATCTAAACGGTGTGTGACTGGCTATTTAGCCAGTATGATCTATTGAGAGCAAGAAGGGCATTAACACTGTATTAAATGATAGGAGCTCATGTCACACCCTTTTGGCTCTCAGCTGGAGATGGATGGACCCCCCAGTAATTCATAGCTATTGAGAGAGAAAGGTGTGACACACACACGCGCGTGGTCACAGGTTAAATCATGGAGCTCCGAATTGTTCTCTCCCATATACAATCTCTACAGGAGGGAATTATTTGAAGCTCCATGAAATGACTGACCAATCAGAAGCACCTTCCAGTGATGGCACTATCTGAACTAGCTATGCAATACCATTCCATTTTCACGGTGGTCCAGGAGAACATGTTGACTAGGGGATTTACAGTTACAAACTCGGAATAGAGCCCAAAATAGATTACTTTCAAATATTGATGTGGTCGTAAAGGAGATGCCTTTTGATTTTACGTTAAATTATTTTGTACAGAAAAGGGTACTCACTTTCATGAAACTGGAATTTCAATAAATTCCTCATGGCTGGGTTAGAATCGTAGAAAAACTGTCTGTATGGAGATGATTATAACTAAATAATGCTCCATATGATACAACTATGTATAGATGGCCTAGTAGACCACACATTATATCTAAATATATATATATATGTATACTTTAATGCACTTTTAAAGTTAATTCAGGGCTACAAAATTGCAGATGTATAATTAATTACAGAGTATTTAGGTTTAAACTCTTTAAGAAGGAGAGCCTAGAGCTACATGTGTTTTGTTTTGCATTCACAGCATTGTAAATCAAATAAATAGTACATGTATGAAACAATTAAAATTAACCACAAACTCAAGTCTATGTTTACACAACTAACAACAGCCAGACACAGAGAGAATACTCTGCATAAGAGTGGGAGTCAAATAAATACACCTGTAAATAAATAAATAATTTCAATTCAACTGCTTTGGAAACAGGAAACAAGAGAAAAAGTGTGGCAGAACTTCAATCATTTTTGCAAAGTAATCTACATAGATATAAGAAATCACAACTGAACACAAAGAAACATTAAACTCAAGGGCCCGTATTCTGAACTCAGGTTTAACTTAAACCGCGGTCTAAGTGTGGTTTAAACCCAGTCTAAAACTGCCCTTTGACCCATAGTTTGGGAAAATTACATTCTGAAATCCGGTTTAACTTAAACTCCAGTCTAGTATGGCTTAACTTTGTACAGAAATTTAGACTGGACTTACAGTTTTAGTCAGTTTTGATTAAAGCTCTGGTTTAACTTATACTGGAGTTTAAGTTAAACCGGAGTTCAGAATACGGGCCAAGGGGGTAACCTCGGTAGTCATAAGGACCACTATTCATAAGGACCGCTATCCATAACGCGTGACTAAATGAATAGCAGTTTTGTATGAATAGCGGTCCTTATGAATAGCAAGCAAACCATATACAAATTACCTAGCTATTCATAAGGACCTCCGTTTATAAGGACCACTATTCATAACTATTCATAAGGACCGCTATTCATAACGCATGTTAAATGAAAAGCGGTCCTTATGAATAGCGAGCGGACCCGAACTCAAGATAGTTAAGAGAACATGTTGTTTAAGCCACATATGATTATACTTAATTTTCCGCAACCCTTCCAATGGCACTAAACAGTGGTCAGGTTAGGTCAGGTAACAAACACCATAAAATTTAACAGAAATGGATTCAATAGGTTTGTAAGATTTTGGAGAATAAATAAATGAAATCAAATGACTATCACCGCCTATTTGGAAGGAAAAAATAAATATGAAGACCACATTGGTATAGCTCAGAGGCCATTTTTGGAGAATTAAACATACCTTGTCTTTTTTCAAATGGTACAGCATTTAAAGCACTAAATACACAAAGCCAAGTAGTCACGAATATGTACAAGCATGGCTCATGCAAATATATAATTATACTGCTTATTAAAAAAAAGACAACTAAAGTTGAATAGCAAACTAAGATACAACATAAAATAATACCGTAGAGATAACTGAACGCATACATGGTGAATATCATGCCATATCTACTAGATCATTAAATGATCTTTACAATGATGCTTTGAATTAATTTTTATAAGATGCAAACTGAATATTTACTGATGAAATGTATGAAACTGAATGCACTTAAGTTCCATAGTGAACACTATGCTATAAGTGTTTACATGATCATTATATGACCCATGAAAGCAATGTTTCGAATCAAGTTGCATATTGCCCAACCTGAATAGACAACTGCTAAAATATGAGGCAAAATAAAACTTTTGATATACATCGGACATTGTCCCGCAGGCATTCACACAATCATCATAACAATCACAGAAACGTTTCGAATCACGTTTCATATCATACAAGTTGAAGAGATAATTCATGTATTATATGATGATGAAATGAGCACTTGGTGCCTGAAAAATGTATGTTACAAGTATTAAAGAGTGTATATGAACATGCTTTCAAACAGGAGGACATCCCATTATGTCCCCCTCACCATTGGTCCTATGCTTTTGGTTAGGGATTTAGGATTAGAGGAATCCTAACCCTAACAGCTCATAATAAGGAAATAATTACATTGGTGTACAAAGTAGCACAGATTGGGTGCTATCTTCAAAAGTTGACATGCCTATAACATTTGTAATACAAAGAGTGGTTATTCATTTTGTATATTTTGACATATTCGTATCATAAAAACATTTGCCCTTGATAATTTTCTGTGTCATTCTAGAACTTTTGATGCACATCAGATAACGTGTGTTTAGAGCCAGAAGGGCACAAATCTGCGTAAATGGATAATTATGATTTTATGCCCTCCTAGCTCTCAACGAATAATTTAACATCTATGCCTCGTTTGAGTGCATATAAATTCCTCCTATCTACGTATAAAGGCTTTTTTGATAAATTTTTCTGACATGCAAATCCAACAGGGGTCACCACTTTGTGCAAGGACTCAAAAACATTAGATATGCCCCGAGATACATTACGTAGGTTACACATATTTTCGTAAAAAGTGCAAACATACAGCGTACAGAAAACCTAGATTCAAACACAAATTATGAACATTTGTACAAAACATGTATACCCCACAACAATCAAGTCACATCCATATTACATTAAGCCAAATTTATAAAGTATTGTCAGGTCTAAACTAAACTGAAGTACTACAATCAAAATTAGCTACATGTATTATGCAACACCTAGCATCAATTTCTTTCCCCGTCATCATCTACATTCACAGAGTTGGCTATTGTTTGATTTTTCGATCAAAGATTTTAAAAAAAATACATTTTGGCAAAAGGATTTGTTACCCCTGAAATGAATACTGATTACAAGTGAATAATACAAAAAAAAAAAAGAGTACCTTTAATTCATGAAATTGCATTGAACAAAATGATGATATTGGATTTAGCCTTTGGTCCAATACCCTTGATTAAAAATAAATACAGCCTCCGTCAATTTTCAAAATTCATATTGCAAAGGGGTAAATATATAGGCCTGGTGGCTGCAGTCTACTAATCGTTTGAAGTTCTTTTTGGGGGTTTAAAGTGACATGCTGAAAAGTAATGAAGGAAAATGCAAGCAAGAACCAGTGCTATCTAATAGATAACCCTCAATTTTTACTCAAACATTTGATGGGAAGTGCAGATGGAAACAAAAATGTGCTCCACATCAATTTGGTTAAACAAGATCATTTTTTTATGAAATATGATCTTATAAAGTTAGCTGGTCCTAATTACAATCAGGCGCATATTTCAAACCAGTAGTTTGTCTGCTGAGTGCCAGAAGGGACTTAACTCACACAGTTAACGCCCTTCTGGCTCTCAACGGATAATTTGCAGACAAATATATTCATCTCCTTTTCTATTCATATCCTTTTGGAATAGTACTTATGTATGAAATTTACAATAACACCACGTTACAATCATTTTTTTTTTTTTTGCATTTTTACAATAAATAACTGACAAAATGTGAAAGTACAGGAAGATAAGGAGAGTGAAAGATCAATGCAGGCATAGAGAAATGAAACAAAACAAAAAAAGAGGAAAAGATTATGAGGGAGATGGCATGATACATTTACAAAGAAAAAGAATAGAACATGGACCAGAAAAGAAAGAAAGAAAAAGAAACAGATATAGAGATAGAGGAAGACAAAGAGATAGGGGAATAAAGTCTCAGAAATACAGGTGACAGAAAAGATAGATGGATGAATATACATGTACATGTAACGTCTGATATTTTTTCTTTACACTCCATGTACTACATGAATACACGATGTATGTACACGCAAATACAACAAAAGATTTGTAATTGATAACAACATACAGGTGACTTTCAAGACAACCCCTATAATTATTTGCTTGCTAAAGGTACCTCCCCTAATTATGCTTTCCTAGATTGTTCTTCTCTCATTCATTTGAAGGTCTGCCTGAGCGAAAACCCCAATGAGAATAATGAGTTAATGTCTCAAAATCAGTCCCAGATAATACTCGCTTTTCAGAATATTCTTCAAATCCAGTTCTAACGGCACATCAAACAACATCACAAAACAAATACAAAACACAATATCAAACACAAATGTTTATAACATTCACAATATAAAAATAACTATGGCTTTTTGTTCTTTTTTGCATCCTTTTCTTGAAATTGAAACCACAAATCATTACTTGAAAACAATTCATAATCAACAAGACAGTGTAACTTGAATCACAGCATCTTCAGATTCCCCAGAACCTAAATTGTGATTTTCGATATCATTATGATTTCGAACGAATTAACAATCACATAAACTGCATGCATGTAGCTACAACTCAGCATCAAAAACTATGCAGTCTTCTGTGCTGATTGGGCCTAAAAACTTCAACTTACTGGAGTTGGACAATTTGATTCAGTTAAGGTTGCATGATCATAAACTTTCAAACTTGTCATGGGATTTTAGTACATTGTTCATTTATATGGACATATGGACACATGTTAAGCATGGAGCTAATAACAAACATGAATAAACTGTGGGAAAATGGCTGAAATGACTACTACAATGTCTCATCCCTCCATTTTTCATTTTTACTTGTTCTCCTTGTTAACTCACTCAGCCAATCTGTCAATTCATTCCTCTTTCACAAATATGCCTCCAAGTGTTTTTTTAAAGGACTTCAACCCTTCAATACCTTGAATTTACCTTCTTATAAATATTGGACCCTTCTTGAATACCTTAAACATTTACTTCTCTTTTTTTTTTTTTTTAACCCTTCTGAGGTACATGTAACTTAGCAAAATGTAGTTGCACATAAAACCAGCTTTAAAAGAAAGAAACGCATCTGGGGGCGTTTCATCCAGTGTCTTGTTTGTGATTTTTACAGACAAATTTGCTCTCAGCCAATCAGATGCAAGGATTTCAGTAGCTTATAACAGTTATTGCAACTTGTCATTGATGACAAGTTTTATGAAACAGGGCCCTTGACAATCACAATTTGCTCTATCTACTGTAGGATCTTTCCAAAGGGGTCAGGCAGACACAAGTGTCCGAATTACAATATCTTGTGCACATCTGTCCCAACTAGCTAGATCCACAATAGGTAAAAGATGATTGTTAATTGGCCAGATCAAGAGAAGCAATCCTTTCTTTAAAACTCACAATTTACATGCTACTACATTTTGCTATACTACTGTATTCACTTTAAATATTTCAGCCTTTCTGTCTAGGACATATCACTTTTTTTCTTCTTATTTCTATTCCGCCGAGGGCCCTGCTGAAAAACTTATGTAGTCCATGAATGCTTTCGACGAATGCATTCAAATTCAAACAATCAAATATCAAAAAATCTGATACTCGGGTTCTACTCATACCCATGTATAGTACAAACTTTAATCACGTTAACCTTTGCTGTAATAACTGCATAAAAAGGAAATGGTAAGTACTGATATAGTAGAAATAAAATGATAAGCGTCTTATCGTTTTTCTTAACCCTGTGTGGAAAAAAAATAGTACCACTGTAATATGAGGATTGCATTTGAAGTGTTCTTTTAAGTCAGATATAACTGAAAGTTGTTAACTTGACGGGCCAATGAGAGTGCTTTAAAATGAGTAGTCCCATATACACATATCTGGGTATGCTCTTCAAAGAAATATGCAATATTCAGCAATACGCAATATAGTGTCGTTGCAATTTAGCAGGTGAAAATAACCTCATTACAAAAAGGGGAACCCTGTCAACAACACAAATACATGTATCACAAAACATTTTATAACTTTTTTTTGTCTCAAAAAGCAAATTCACTGCAAGTTTCCAAATCAGAAAATAACAAAATACAAGGTTAATGCAGCAGGGCCCTAAGTTTACACTTTGAAAATTGCAACACCCTCATTTTTTTTCTGTGGTATTTTACACTGTACTGCAAAATCAGAATACACAACAATAGCCTCTATCCATATCCACGTAACACTGGCAAGAAAACAAAACTTCTTTCTCACAACCGTTAAAGCAACTTCACAACATCTGGCTCGCAACTTCCTGACAACTGACTTGACCCTTTCCAAAAGAACATGGTAAATAAAGTGACCAAATGAAAGGCCCAACTCAGCAACATGCTGGTAAATTGTGTGTGTACATGACAACATAGTTCTTGGGCGATCATTTGGATATGATATAAACAAATCTATGTACATTACACCTTGCATCGAGGTCTAACTGTAATGCACATATACAGATACATGTATGTGTTGATACTCAGATCCAGGATTACATGGGGCACAATCCGAAATGTTGCAGCAGTCACTTCTTGATTACCATCAGGAAACCGAGGAGGTTGATTGATATATGGTGCTGTTCTTGTACGCACAAAGATGGACCGCTGTACAGTCGCGAAGTTAAAACATGCACAAGACTGCACATACATGAAGCAAACCCAAAAGAACATCTCGTGTGTTAATATATATATGTCTGCCCGAGGACAGTCTTCACAAAGTCTTCACAAAGTCTTCAAAACTTCTGTTGTTACATTTGGTACCGCTTCAGCCTGGGCGCTCTCCTTCGACAGGAGGAAACAAGCGATGTCTCCTACAAGATATACACAGTGCCATACTGCTACTGGCAAACAACTGCAGGCGACTGAATTCCTGCCTTAACAGCGCCCTTGTGGTTGTACATCTTCACTGTCGACACTAACACTGGTTATGATGGGGTTTTTGAAGGGGTTTGATATCTAGTTCACCTCACTAAATATGTGTGACGGAGGAGGGGGGGGGGGGTGAGGGTGGGGTTAATTGTTCATGATGCCACCAGGAAACACTGCAAAAATTATGAGATAGAGGATGACTACCAGTCCCACCAGGACAGCAAACGCCACGTTCCTCCATCTCTGAAATACAGCAGAAAAAGAAAAAGAAATACTTTTTAATAATTGATTTGAATAAAGTGCATTGTAACAGAGCCTTTTTAAAGTACAGAACTTATTCACGTAAAGTCAAACTTGTAAAAACCAATGAAGGGAGACAGAAAGGGTGTTTTTATAAAGCAGGTGGTCTTTCTATTGAGATGGTCACTAATACACTAAAACAATTACAAGACATAATACCTTAATCACAAGATGTATGAATTCACCTCCCCTTACAAGCAGAAATTCTTCGATAGTGGAAAGAAATAAAACTGCCCTATGAGCACCTGGAACAATAGAAAAACTAATATTGTTTCTACTTATAAAGTGGTTTTCTGCAAGTTACATTCAGAAACATTTCACGTCAATGACTGTGTTGTATGAAGCAATTACAATTCATGATACGTCATCGACGCTTGCCAAATTTGCTAAAAAAAAGAAATCCAGAAAAAAGGTGAATAGCTTACCCGATTTGACCTGAATTTATCCATGACCCCTCGCATGTGTTCCGAGAGAGGCACATAGCTGAAGCGTGCCCCACACACCTCACAGGTTCTGTTACCAGATATCTGGATCCACTTGACCAGGCATTGACGATGAATACTGGCTGCTGACCCAGTACATCTGAATGGAAGACAAAGTGGTCGATATCATCTTTTATTTGAGCTTGATTATTCTAAACACATTATACACTGACTGAGCTTTTCCCACGAAATTGATGATATTGCAATAAATTGGATACAGAAAGAAGTCATCACAAGCAAAGGCTTGAATTTATATCCTCTTGAAGAAAGCAAATGATAGTAATGTAAACAATGGTAATATAATTATAAAGGGAAGGAAATAGAAAGTGGGCAGTTTAATAAACAAAAGGAGTGAGAGAGTGAGGGGAAGAGAGAGAAAGAGGGGAAGAGAGAGAGAGAGAGTGAACTGTGAGTAGATAGCAATAGGTGGAAAACCATGTATATGTTCACATACCAATGCCAAAACAGATATCAACAAGTATATAGTATGTTCAGGGTTCAAAACTACAGGTCTAGACCTCAGCATTCGGAATGTCCAATTTTTTCATAATCATTCCATTAATAGATTTAACAGGACCCCCTTGTTTTTCAAAGCACACATAAGGCCAAGAATAATATGTAAGAGAGATGGGAAAACTGACGGAGTACATGTATAAATATCGACATATACAGTATTAGGCCACTGTAAGATAATAATAAATAATAATAATAATAATGGCCATTTATATAGAGCTCATATCCGTCACACTGTGACGCTCATGGCGCTTAGATATCATTGCCCTGGTTATAGCCGATATGCCAAAGTAACTTGTGCTCAAGCATATCAGGTACCCATTTACACCATTAGTGTCTTGCCAAAGGGCTTTAGTGTCGGGCTGGAATTCGAACCCGTACCTTGTGATTTACAGTCCAGTGACGCAATTGTTTCAAACATGACATTTGCACTACTAACTTTACTATGTAACACATGCTATGCACTTATTTTTCTACACTAGACAAATTTCTAATATAATCCTGGACCCAACACTAGAGATAACTTCACCCCATGACCTAATACCATACCTCATCATAATAGCCCTTACCCTAAACTACACTGAAAACCAAACTCTTCCCCTATATATTATATAGAATGTCAGATCACTACTAACCTGCATGGTCGTATCAGCCTATTCTTAGATGAAGTCTCGCCTTCAAAGCATACCCGACACGTAGTCCCCAGTTCACTCGCCGACCTTGCTACCGATGTCATTGACACCATGGATGATGTGTCACTGGAATCCAACCCAATCCCTAACGGAATGTGTTTACTGTCCAGCGGGTTACTAGCCCCACAGGGCAGGGTGGGGCAAGCCCGCCCCTGGTTCCATACGATCACGTCGCTCGACACCAGCTCCGGCTGCATGCGGTCAAACGGGAAATGGCTCTGGCGGTCAACAACCCCGTATGATGTCGAGGGCACGTCTAGGTCGATGGTGGCATCCATGGTTCCAGTGGAGGCGTGAGGGGGTCGAGGCGACGGGGGTTCGATGTCGATGGTGATCATCTGCTGAGATGCAGAGGCACAGTCCGTGGGATCGGCTATCGTGCCGGAGTCGGAACACGTGTCTGTAGGGCTGCATGGTGATGAGGCTGTGAGGGGGTCTTTGAATTGAGCAATGCCGTTCTCTTTGGCTAAACGCTCGATGAGATCTAAGGTGTCCTGCTGGACTGAGTCCACCACATAAGGTAGGGTCTGACAGGATCTACTGCTCAGGCTGGTAGGTGATTTCATGTCAGATTCACTCTCATCTGCAAGTTAAGAATCATCCATCATTCAATCTTAGAGGTAATTTTAAACTTATTTTATGCTGTGACATGATTTGGAGTGAGCTAATATATTTCTCCAAAATTAAATTTAAAGACACTATTTGCCCGTGTCCCTTTCACAGACACATTAATTAAAACCAAAGAAGACAACAAAGGTACTTCTCTTGTGACACAAATCACTTCGCTTGAAACTTCTTAGCTCAATTTACATGCATTTTAAGGAAAATAAGAATGAAATTAATTTTATTTGCCCTTTCCCAGAATATGCTGAAGCCAGAGGCCAAATTTTGAGATATCTGACACGATATATGACATGCTCTGCTCTGATAGAGGGTACTAACAAAATATTTTAAACATTAAGACATTTTACATGCTTAGATATGACTCAAATTCACCAAAAATATATTAGAATTACTAAATCAATGTGGTTATCGTGTCCAAACTTGCCATTACAGTGTTGACTAAATTGGGTCTAAAATATCATTTATGGATAATAACCGCACAACAGAGGTGACTGTTACTGGGTTTTGAAGAAAAGTGCACACCAGGCGTGGTATTCTAAGAATTAGTTTATCTTGATTTTCGTGGACAGATTTTATTTGTCATAACAAATTTTAAACTGCAACATTTCACTGGTGTTTGCGCAGATGTCTTCCGCGTACGTAGCCCCTTCTGCGCAGTCATCAGCCAATGATGCGCCGTAAGTATATTTTGTTATGACAATTAAAATCATTTAACTAAAATCAAATTGAAATAAATCTCAGACTATTATTTTTTTTGGTCTAAACACTCTGTTCAACACTAAAATCTTAAGTGGCACTAGCCCCCATGGCATGGAAATGGTTGACGTCACAAATAGGGCTCCAGGCACTATAAGGAACAATTCAAACCATATATGTTTTTACAGACAAGGTTTGATGTCTGACAGACTTACTGATAGAGCCTGGTGTAGTGACATCTTTCTGGCTTTCCCTAGAGGTCCGTCTTGAAGCCACCTGTCCCTGGGGACTAGAGGTACCGCTCTGACCACGCCCGGTCCCGCCCGATGGGGAACACTCTCCAGAACTAGCCTCATCCTCTAAGGCATGCTTTAACCTGTGAATGGGTACAATGGGTAATAATCATAGTGATAATAATAATAATACTGATAATCATAATAATAATTTATCTGTTGTGAAGACACCTGTCTCTGTCGGCTAGTGGTACCGCTTTGTCCACACCTGGTCCCACCTAAGGGGAACATTCTCCAGAACTAACCTCATCCTCTAAAGCATGCTTTAATCTGTAAAGAGGTACAATAGGTAATAGTAATACTAATAGGAATGACTACGTCCAATCCTGCCTGAAGGGGAACATTCTCCGGAACTGGCAATATCCTCCATAAAGGCATGCTAAAAATCAATACGATGTGGTCTAATGGATAACTCTTTTCTACTCCTTTGGGGATACCTGTTTTCTTGTTATTTTGAAATTTCAAAACAATCATGCTCTCAAGTTGAATAATTTGATATTCAAAGTTTGTAAACAATACAAGCTTGAAAATATCAGCTTTAGATCCACAACAGTTCTGCCAATTTCTATACCTTCAAAAATGTATGTACGCCGTTTGGAAACATAAATGGTTTTAAATTTGTTTGTTACTTGACACTTTCTACAGGGCTTTCATAACCATAATCATGAAAATATCATCCAAGAATCACAAAGCCCACCTACAACAACGTGCAAACAGCGGAAAGCATAATGGCCTGAAAGTTATGGAGCGACTTCCGTAAAGACCAACATGAACAAGGAAACAGGATGATTGGGATTTACTCCCAAGTACAGGGGATTCTTTAAAAATACAAACAACAGGAAACTCCTTTATGATTTATGGTCTACGTCTTATGCAATAGGAATTTGACATGCTGCATACTTTCACTTTGTGCAATGCAAGGTATATTTGTGCCTACTCAAAGAAATATGGTTGATTATGGTGTATTTTTAATCCGATTTGATTTAATCTGATTTGATCTTGGTATAACACACATTCTCCAAAGACTCCTGCCCACATCACCTCGGGCATAGATTAGGCTTGGTTTTAGGTGAGAATTAGGGTAAGGGGTAGGGTCAGAATATAGTGTTTGGTCTAGTCTCAGGTATAAATACAGTTGCTAATGGAAATTAATGGCGAAGAAATTGTTGGTAGAAATTGTTGGTGGAACATGTGTCACAGAACTGCATACTTGATGTAGTCCGTTGAGAGCCAGAAGGGCGGTACCTAGCTCTGAGCTAAAGTACATGTATATGAATTGAGTCAATGCCCATCTGGATCTCAGCAAATGATTATGACAATACCTTGTGAGGATCGTGTCTTGCCAATACTGAACTTTGACCTCTGCTTCTGCTTCTTCTGACTTGACAGCAGACAGTAGATTCATTACAGCCTGTAAGAACAGAGAGAGAGAGAGAGAGTGAAAGGGTAAAAAGAGAGACACACAACGGGAAGGGGAATCAAAACAAGAAAAAAGAGGAAAAAAGGAGAAATGGACAGAGTTAAGAGAGAAAAGCAGAGAAAGAGGGAAGAAAAAAGAAAGAAAAGGAGAGAATAAGGGAGAGAAAGAAAGAAAGCTTAAAAGAATGTTGAGAAAGAATGAAGAAAGAGGAGTAAATAAAGAGAAAAAGAAAAAGACAAATAGAATTTAAATGAGAATTGGCATTTAATTTCCCTTCAGAATTGTCTTGGCATACTTCTTACTATCTTGTTATCAATACCTTGGCAACAGAAAGTTAACAAATATGTCAACAAAACCCATAGAATTCATACATATATATATATATACATCTCTACATGCAACGTTAAAGGGAATCCTTTTATCTGAGCCTTTTGTTCAAATTCGTCTTAACGCACGTTTGTCTTCCCATTAACGTCAAATTTCTATTGTCACTGAATAAACCGCATTGTTAGGATTCGCCTTTCCGTAGGAGATAGACTTATAGACTTATAAAAAAACATGCCTCACAAACGGCTTTCTCAATGATTTTAGACAAGTGGAAAAATCCTTTTCCACTTAAAACGTGTCTGGTATTCACCTGCATATCAAATACACTCAAATCAGCTGTTGCATTATTTAAATGTTCAATCTACAGAAATGAATGAGTCATTCAGTACGTGAAAATATGTTTCTCTTATAGAAGTGCACTCAAAGAGAACATGAAACTGTAATGACAGAAGATTGCAAAAAACGTCCCACTATTGCATCAGTTTGTTATAACAATGATGCAATATGATTCTCTACACATTTTCAAGGTTTGTGAGTATTCATAACTGTGTCCTCGCCTGTGTAAATAATGAATTATGCTTTCATAGCACAAAACACAATAGAGTCTCTTTACGCTTTGCAAATGAAAATAAGAAAACTACAGAAATATATTTAAAACTACAAGAGATTGATTGTGAAAAAGCTTTGCAGAAAAAAAGAAAATATGAAAGACCTACCAAATCATTGACCTTATAAACTGTGCTACCCAAAATAACATGACAAACAAATAAATAAAAAACCAATCAAACACCTTACCTCCACTATAACGTACGCTGCACGAGGCCCTACAAGATAGGTTGCTGGTAACTCTCCAACCTGAATGTCTTGTTGAAATAACTGTCGGTCTGAACATGACAGCAGATGTGAACATACTGAATCCTAGTGAAACACAAAGACAAGAAAATGGAGGAAAGTTAAGTGTAGGTAAACCTGGATGTGTTTCATGAAAGTCGGTGTTAACATAACAGCAGATGTTTGACCTACTGAATCCTATTGAAACACAAAGGCCTGAATTCACCAATTCACGTATTAAAGAGGTTTATCTTAAACCATGGTCTAGGTAAGATTTGAACCTCCGCTGTGGACTAAAATAAGCTTAAATAAGCACAAATAAACGTATACAAGCGCATTACTAACCACCCACGGGACATAAGGACAGCACGTACTAGGCTTATGGAGGTTTAAACCATGGGATAGATAAACCTCTTTTGTGAACCTGGGCCATAGACAAGAAATAGTACCATTTAGTATCAACCTGAATGTCTCTGGTTGAAATAACTCTTGATCTGAACATGACAATGCATACATGACACACCAAAGTCCTACAACTCCATTTCACCTTGTCTAATGGCCTTGTGAACATTTCTACTCTCACGCACAGGGATGATTTGGCACACAAACAAATTTGGCATGGGAATGAACAGAATGTTAATGTAGTCCTAGGTAATGCAATATATCAAGATATTTCTCCCACTAATAGATTTGGCATAAAAATGGACAAAATGTTAATGTAGTCCCATGCAATGTAATACATGAGGGTATTCTCTCCCACTAATAGATTTGGCATAAAAATGGACAAAATGTTAATGTAGTCCCATGCAATGTAATACATGAGGGTATTCTCTCCCACTAATAGATTTGGCATAAATTTGGACAAAATGTTAATGTAGTCCCATGCAATATAATATGTGCGCTCATTTCTCCCACTATTTGGATCACTGCCTGCCTGCCTGCCAGCCTCTACCCTTACCAAAAATCTCCCATTGACTTGAAATCCTATAATTGCTGGGTTAAAGGGGAAATAAAACTTCATACAAAGATTACAGACACATCGGGGAAACAAATCAGTCAACGTTTGATTGAAATCGGAAAAGGAAGTTATAATCCTTTGAAAGTTGAGATCACAATCATAAGCAATGTAAGAAATGTAGCACTTACAGACTTTTTCGTAAAAATGTGTAAAAACTTCATTAAGTACATGTATACAGTGTGCTTCTTAAAAAAGGAAACCCAACTTTCTCCAGCAACATTATGTCAAATAAACCTAACTTGAATTATTGTAATGCAGGTTTTAGATTAGGTTTTAGATTAGGTTTTAGAATAGGTTTTAGAATAGGTTTTAGAATAGGTTTTAGAATAGGTTTTAGATTAGGTTTTAGAATAGGTTTTAGAATAGGTTTTAGAATAGGTTTTAGATTAGGTTTGAGATTAGGTTTGAGATTAGGTTTGAGATTAGGTTTGAGATTAGGTTTGAGATTAGGTTTGAGATTAGGTTTGAGATTAGGTTTGAGATTAGGTTTGAGATTAGGTTTTAGAATAGGTTTAGGGCCGGGTACAGTGTTTGGCCCAGGGTGTCATTGGGTTAATGTAAGAAACTGACCACGGTACAATTGTCGCTAGAGCATGTGTCACAATTTGACTTGGATCTCCTGAAGAAGGCACTTTGCTAAATTAGCTCTTATTATTATTATTACTATCAGTATAACTACAAAAAGAAAGAAAGAAAGAAAAGAAAGAAATGAGAAAGAAAGAGAGAGAGAAAGAAAGAAAAGATATGACTTACCACAGTGGGAAGGAAGTAGCTTTTGATTGTATCAGCCGTAAGCTGCTGGTAACACTGTCCGAAAGGCCTGCAAAACAGATATACAATGAAGTTATTAATAGCGCAATTTATAACACTGTCACATTATTTACTTTCTTCGACCTTTCTCTTCTCCCGTCATCCATCATTTGTACCATGTACTAATTGCGAGCTGGCTTATTCCTTCCCCCGCCTGCCTCTGTTTTCTACCATCTATCCCATCCCTCCTCCCTTTGTATTAGTCTTCCTTCCCCATTCATGATCCTTTCCATCCCTGCTTCCATTTGCTTCTCACCTCAAGAGAGCTGCTAGATGTGCAATACTGAGATCTCTAGCCTGACGCAGTCTCTGTCTCACCAGCTCAAACCCTCCACAAGCGCCAAAGTGGTTGATCAGCTGCGCTAGCACTGAGCTCTGTGGGCACAAGAAATGATAATGTACCAGTCTCCCAGTCAGTACATGCATACACATACACAATATCAGTGGGCTCATACTTATAGAATCTAGTGAGTGATTTCATGTAGGTGTACATGACATTACAGACTGCTACCACTTGTAGCAATGTGTGTAGTCTGTAATCTGCTATACACACTGCTACAAATTGTTTTTAGGCCCTTCTTCATACATATATGTATACAATGGAAACACACAGTGAATTTCATGTTACTTTATTTATGCTTCGCCAGATTTAATATACACAGCACTTAATACAATAATTCAGTTTGAGGACATCTGCTATTTGTGAGGGACAGAAAAAAAACCTTAATTTGGTTTCAGAGCATGTGCATTATGCAGAGAGTTGATATTCAGAGTTGATTTTGACATGAATTCATAACTGCATTTGGAGAACGGCATAAAAGTTATTAACAAATCATCACTAAATAGCAGTATTTGTCTTTCTGACAATTGAAAAATCACATGAACCCACAAAAAATGAATTCTGCCATTACAAGAATACATATCAGTGTTCAATAAAATATTCATGAAATACCCCATGTTATAAATGTGGATTACATGTATAGTACGGATATGTGTATGTTTACAATACTGTTACCAAAGAGTGTGACATTGAACTCAAAATTTAATCCTTGTAAATTGTCTATAAAACAAGCTTCATTTTAATGAGCAACCACTTCAAGATATTTAGGCTGGTACAGAAAGATAACTCACAAAAAAGCTCTGCAAAAATGTAAATAAAAAAAATCTTGTTTTGTGTATGTTCCTATAGGGAGATGCCATGGTGTCCTCAGTAACAACTGTTACATAGAATATTGAAAATTATTTTAAACTTTTATTGTTGAGCACAAATGTTAATATACTTTAATTTGTTAAAATTGCAGCTAATATTGCAAATTTTACTCTGGGTACTTATTTTAGGCATGTTCAAAATTACGCATAACGCGCGTTGCGGTTGGACACCAAAGAGAAAGAGGCAAGCAGATTCTTCCCAAATATTTTACACAATCTATAATCTTTTCTTTTGGGTACCCATCCTAGAAAGTAATTTGGAAAAATAAGAAACTACTGCAGAGACTAGAAGAAACTTGCGTAATGAAAGTTCAAAATTACATGTGTAACGGTTGTTACAGAGGACACCAAAAATTTGGCAGATTTTCCATGGTTAATTTTGACATGAAGATGTCAATATTTTGGCACAAGTCTTACATATTTTTCATCCCTCATGGAACTCTTCAGAACAGCAAAATTCCATTGATTTTCAATATTCCCATCAACCTTTTTTAGGATATCAGCGTAACGGTGGTCGCACAAAAATGCAGTGGACACCAAGCATAACACCCGTTACGCTCCGTTTATAATGGCATTTTTAGTATAAAAAATGTTTATTAACAGGATTTTTTTGCATGTGTTGAAAAGTATGCATCTTTTTGAAGAAGTTCAGGCAAAGACACTCACAGAAAATGTAGAGTTTGGTTGTGTATGATGCACTTGGTCTTAGGACCGCTAGTCATGTCACAATTTTGGTGTCCAAAAATCATCAATTTTTAAGCCTTCTGCTTTAAAAAAGGCATGAAAAATACAAGCTTTCACCTGATTTTATTTCCACTATCTTCCCTATATGTGAGCAACATATCCTGAACGTTTTAAGTCTTGATAGTGTTTAAAATCTGAAATAGAGCTGATCAAACTTGATCTCTTTAAATCTCTCCAGTATTGTAAACATACACATATACTATCATTAGAAATTGTATTGATGGCCTACATGTACCTTTGTTAAATAACTCAGCTATCACATATTTGTATTACATGTACATACTGTACAGAGACTTCTTTGGTACATACATGTATTTGTATCCTGTAAATTTAAGGTTCAATTTTACTATTAGTATGCAAGAAAAATATTAAAGATTGCTTTCATAAATCTTTATTCATTATAAAGAAAGACTAAATTTAAAGGGATGTTTACTTTAATTTTTCTCTCTCTCTCTCTCTCTCATAACAATGCCGCCAAGTTAATAATCTGCATTTAACTGAGTTGCTCAGATAAATAAAGCATAGTATCCCATTGTTTGTAGTGTCTATCGATATTGTTCATGTTCTGCTTACCTTGGAGAAAGAGGAGCGAGATGACCAGGTATCTGCCTTGTTGAAGCTGGACAAATCAAAGATTATGAAAATACATTCACAAATGATGTTCATCAAACATAATATCAGTTTATGCACATGAAACTATAAAGTTTAGTATCATGATGAGTATTGCTGCCAACTTGAGTTTTATCACATTTGTAGCAGCAAAATTGTTAAGTATCTACGGTTTTAATCCAAATCCGACCCAGACCAGGTCTAAGAATTTCATTTAGGATTACTCCAGGTCTACTTTATTTCTCAAGGCCGTAATGGACAATAGTTCTTTTTATAAAGCGGGTTCAAGAATGTAGCCATCTGCCTTGCTGAAGCTGGACAAATCAAAGATAATGATAATACATTCACAAATGATGTTCATCATGTAATATCAGTTTATACACATGAAACTAATTTTAGTATCATGATGAGTATTGCTGCCAACTTGAGTTTTATCACATTTGTAGCAGTAAAATAAAAGTACGGTTTCAATCCAAATCTGACCCAGACCAGGTCTAAGAATTTCAAGTAGGATTTATGCAGGTCTATTTTATTTCTCAAGGCCGTAATGGACAATTGTTCTTTATATATTTCAAAATAAAATGTTTTGCACACCAGTTAATCACTTTTCCCTAATTTATGCATCATACTACCGCACAACAACTATTTAAAAAAAAAAAAGAGAAAAGATACCAAAGTGCCCACTTTACAACTGCTCATGTCCATGGCAACACAACTATTTGTAATGCACTCTCACTTGTGTGTGTGTGTGTGTTTGTGTGTACCAGTACCGGCATGTCACCAAGTGGTACTATTGAAAAGATTTTCCATTTAAAAGCAGTCAGCTTTAATAATTGTAAAATTATGTGTCAATAAAATATGTTATTATTCTATAGTTTTGATTCCTAACAAAGTAACAGTTGGGGGGAAATGAGAAGATGGAAAGCAAATTTCAATGACAATTTGAAAATATAGGTAACAAAACAGGAGGATTTCAAGAAATAAAAACAGGAGTATAATATGCATTACATTCTTAGTTTTCTTAGATATCAGGATCTGGGTGGAAAATTATTGGGGAAAATGTTCCTTTCACCAGCATGTGAGGGATACAGCACTTGAGTATTTACTAAGCCTGAGTCATATCGAATATTTCATAAACCGGGATTCGACGGCTTTGATTCGATCGAATACCGGTTAATCGATAAATGATGTGCGGTGAAAACAGAGTTTGCACACAGTTGCACGCAGTGCATGCACTGGTGAGCGGTCCGCTGGCATCGCGGGCATATGTATGGGCTCTCGCTGCTCGAAATTAACGATAGCCCGCTAGCCAATGGCTAGTAAAAATCACAGCGGACGAGCCAAAATCTTAAGTTTCTAGTCCGTATGACTAGCCAAAATGTCACTAGTGTCGCACGAAGCGATGCTCATTGTCGACACACCCGACAATGATTCAAATTCAAAGAATTAATAATCTTACTTTGTCTTTGGAGAGCTGAATGGAACACGTTTGTTCGATGCCCCCCCCCCAAAAAAAACAATACGAAATAAACTTTTCGTCGCTCAATATAGACTCGACTTCATTCAGCTTCAGAGATCATTCAGAAGTAATTGCCAATTTGATGAGAGTGTGATATTAGTTATTGCGAATTAAGTAGGAACACTCGTACTCATGCCCGTATTTATCATGTTCAATTATACAATTGTCAAATTGACAATGCAGAGAGAGTGCAAGAAAATTATCGTAAACTTCAGTTCGTAACGACAAAACGATTTTTCCATAGAGAAAGCACAGGTAAAGCGCGACGTCCTCCGCGAGCGAATTAGCGAAAGTTAGCCAACAGTTTGAACTTTGAAGTCGCCTTCACGTTCTCTGCTAGTATATATGCTGTACGTTACAGAGTTTCTTTTTTTATTTGATTTTTTCATGGTGGCTACGGTAGTCAAAAATCTGGCGGACTACAAATCGATGCACCGAATTTGCCAAAACGTATTCGGGATTCGATGTCTTCGATCGAACACCGGCTAACCAATCGATTCGACTCAGGCTTAGTATTTACTCAAGCTTTTTTCACGAATTGCTTTACAATGACATTTCATCACAGTGATTTTTATATTTTTTATCAGAGCTATTTTTCTATTCTTTAAAACAATTTTCCAGAGCTAAAACACTCACTGCTCATTTGCATTATACTTGTCACTGGCATGTCTGGCATGATATAAATTTGTGCGCGCATGTATGTGTGTGTGCGTTGGTGTTCACCAGCAACCGCAGACACTTTTATGAAAACACACCTTCGAACCGAGGACACACACGAGACCGAGGACTGTCCTCGTTTTGATTTAGTTTGTTGGCTTTATTTTTAGCTCCAAACTACGCTGTTGACCTTTCGAGCATTTCTGAGCATAGTCCATGTTTGGGTGGTAGTGAAATTTTTCATGGGTATAATAAGGGTGTGTTTGCGTGTTTGCGTGTGAGGGTGTGGGTGTGTGTGTGTGTGTGTGTGTGAAGAAGATAGAATCAACATGTAACTTGTAAAATACATGGACATATTAAAAGTATCATGTTTGGGTTTCCTCAAGAAACATAAGAGATATATCTCTTTGTAAAATTGAATTTGCAGGGAATTGTGGCAAATTTCACACTGAGCAGGCACCCAATGGTCTATTGACCATGTGCCCTTCAAAGTCAAAGCCACAATCACAATACAGTTCTCACCAACAAAAATTATACTGGAATTCAAAAGAGGCCCAAAGTTATTACATGTAAATTATTTTGCACAAAAACATTGTAGTTCAGCATTGGTTTGTTGTGTTCTGGGCAGCATTTCTTTCTTGCCTTTGTATTCACAAATTCTGGGTGTTCATTTCATTTTCATTTTCATTCTCTCTCTCTCTCTCTCTTTCCCTTGGATGTCAAATAAACCTACATGTACATGTTCAGAATATTGTTTTTTTTTAAAAATGAAAAATATAAAGGGGTGAGAGGTGGGGGAGAGATGGGGGAGAGATGGGAGGGAGATGGGAGGGGGTGGGAGGGCAGGGGAGCTCAGTCAGCACATAATTACGGTAACCCTAACTAGTGTTATCTGAAAGCTCATGACTTGCAAAATAGTTGTGATGAAACTTATTTTTCTCATTGCCTGAACATTCTAGAATATACCCATGTCACATGGGTGTGTCTGTAAACCTTGAAGTGTGCCAAGTGTGTGGGTCTGTTTGATCAGGTAATAGAAAAGTTTACATGTATGTTCTGGGTAGCTTGGAGGCTGAAGTAAATTGTCTTCTGATAGCCAAAGGGTGCTAAAACTGCTACATGTACATACATTCACAATTGAAGGTTTTCGGTAACACCATGTGGGAGCCTCTGTGAAAAGGCTGTTGATATATTCTGTTCATCGTCAGGAGATGGAGTTAATCTCCTGACGATGAACAGAGCACACTGTTCAAAACGCGTCGAGACAGATATACTCCTTTACCGAAAGATTACCGTACTTCGGAAACTCTCTTTCAGAACTACTCTACAGAGGTATACAAACAGTTCTTTTAAGAACTGCTCTCTCCAAACTTCTCTGACCTGCTCAGAACTTTCCTAATCTCAATCACTCTTTCCTCCTTTTTCTTCTTTCCCCTTTCCATTTCACTTCATTTTTGGCGTACAAACACCGAAATCAAAAACCAAAAATAGTCTTGTGTAAGTGTTTAATTTCATTCCATTTCCATTTCCATCTCTTTCCTTTCCTTTCACTTCTCCCAAATTCCTCTAAACGCCCCCATAAGTGGGTTATTTTTCACGAAAGAATATATCAACAGCCTTTTCAGAGGCTCCCACATGGTGTTACCGAAAACCTTCAATTGTGAATTCTCACTCACCATGGAAACCTACAGAGAACATCTAATGTACAAGATACTGTCCTTCTGACACTCGGCAGAGAAAACATGATCATTACATGTCACTTTCTTAGATGTTGATAATGATGTAGGTGGGGGGCATACAGGAGGGGAAGAGGATTAGCTGTGGAAAGCTTGAACAAAATGCAATACTTTATACAAGTATATAAAATACTTGACCTGTTTTTTATTTGACCGTCACATAAACAGCGATTCATTCTTCAAACATGGGTGGGAAATTCCCTACTTCGTCAAGTGCCTGTAACCTAATCGTACTGCTTTATTGGGAACAAAATTCAATTTAGAACATGCTTTCAACATAATTCTAGGTTTGTGATATTGTTGTAAGCATGACATACAGGTTTGTCAGATAAATGTATATCATTGTTTTTAAGGTTAGTGTTCATGTTGCATTGTAATAAAGGGAATTTGTAAATTAATATTGAGAACAGACTGAAACGGGAAGGATTCTGGCAAGACACAGTTCTGTACCCATTGCATGCAAAGCTGTACATGTGTATACATGTATAGTGCAAGTCTTTTATGCATATTTCATTGAAAACGTCTTGATATGGCCACAAAAATGTGGTCATACAAAGAGATTTGTCATATTTTTGGTGAAAGAAAAAGACAAGAGACGAGACACATCGCACAGATTCGCACAATAGAAATACCACAGTACCATGGACTATGGAGCATCTTTTGTCCAAACCTCATAGAATGACCCACATGTCATTTAAACCAATTTACAATATTTTTATTTTCCCCAAATCCCATTCCACCCATCCCACAATAAACATCAATCTCTGAAAGATTTGAAAATCATATCCATCTCCTCAGATGAAAGGCAAACGACCGGGAAGAAAGAATCGTTCGACCCCATTCCCTACTCTCCTCCGTTATGACTCACGCTGTCTAGCAAATTCATTTTCGCTAATTTGACCCGATTGGCTCAAAATTACCTCTCTCCCCAGAAAAGGGTAGCAGGCTATTTCCGTCTTGACGTATAAAGTGCCCTTTCTAAGTATAACAAATCATGCTTCATGTACCTACTGTGAAATCCATCTTTATGCAAAAGGTGTGCAACTCACTTTTTTAAAAGAATCTACATGTACAATGTATGTAGCCTATTCCTACAATAGGACAAGAGTATTTTTCACCCAAAATCACATGATACATTAAAATTTTCAATAATTTCTTGAAATGATTGGTACAAAATTATAACTTCCCTGGAATGATCCGGGGCTTTTAAAAAGAAGCTTCAGACAACATTTTTGGAAAACATTTTTAATTATTAAATTCCATTACCTTTCAACACATCACGTTCAATCCCCCCCCCCCCCCCCCTCCCAAATGACAAACTTTATTCTGATTGCATACGCACTATGCAGGCATTGATATTTTCCCCATTAATCGTCTTATCAGATGAGTAATCCCAAATTTAGATTGATTAATTATCAGTATCCCCCATGAGATGACATATTCAATCCAGTTGATAATTGAGGCTCATTAGGAATCTCATCAAGAGTGACACAAATAGGGCTAACTTGTTTCCTCCTCTGAATACAAAGTTTGTAGATCCATCATGCACGCATTCACGAACAATCTTATTCTACTTTCTTGTGTTAAATTCTAAAACAATTTCAGCATGAACATAAATTGAAATATATCACTATCAGACCTACATGTATCTGTACAACATCGCAAAGTATGAAACACATGCATGTCATCATCCTGCTTGAATCAAAACAAGCTGCATGTAATGTCTATGAACATCCTCTCAGTGTAAAAAGAAGAAGAAAAGTTTTGGTTTACAGGAGATCTTTTCTAATTTATTATGAAACTGAGACGTGCTTGCAGTGATTTTTCACGCATATTATTTTTTTTTACCTCTATGGTCCTTTTCAATTTTTCAGAGCTCATATGTGCAGCTTTTGATAGGTGAAATGCATTACATGATCATGTATTAATTTTTTCTTCACCACTCCCTCTCGCCCTCCCACATCCCATTGAACGGTCATACATGTACTCCTGCCACTATTCATACTACTCACCCTGTATCTACAGAACAAATTATCTGCTCACAGCCAAAAGGGCATTCGCAAGATATGCTTTTACACAGAGTTAACCCTTTCAGGACAGGAATTATTTTAAGGGCTATAAAATTGATCCAATTTAGTTCTTCAAATTGGCAACACTAATATTTATCTTTTAGTGCTACATGTACATGGTTCTAATAAGGTGTAATGTCTTTGAAAACAGTATACAGGGCTACATATTTTGTTGACAAGTTGAAAAAAATTGCCAATTTTGATAAAAAACAATGAATTTTAACCTCGCAATGTATTGCCAATTTAATGATTTTAAAACTTATTCTCGTTTTTAAAATTCCTGACATCAAACGCGATATGGTCTTGTAACAAAAATGGGCATAGGATATGCAGAAATTTTTGCTCTTTCCACTCATGCATCTGGTATATTTTTTAGAGCTCTGAATCAAAAGTTCATTAAAGCCAAACCACAAAATGTGGTCAGTTATCTCCAAAGGGTTAATGCCCTTCTGGCTCTCAACACACAAAATATCATAACATAATCTCCTTGAATGACATCACAATCTGCTGGAATCACAACACACTGCCTCCTTCTTTTTGTTGCCCTTGGTGGATTTAATAATTGAAACAAACGAGTCTGATATTTAGACTACTAATCAACCTACTTACGTCATGCTCTGCATGCCTGCCTCAGGGGCCTACAATATCAACATAATTGCTTGGTCTCTGCATGATGGTTCTTGATATTATTTATTGGTAATTTTGACCTACTTTCTTCTATACATGTAGCCCTTCATGTTAAAAGGCACATGTGGACTCAAATATAAATTTGAAAAAACTTCAATTCAATCAGCAATTATTCTGGAAATATTGTCCATTGTACATGTAGTCCATATTCACATGATCATGGCATAATGATACAAATTTATAAATATGAGCAAAGTTTCTTCTAATGGATTTAGTAGTTAATTCAAATTTATTACTTTGAATACCAAAGGGTTAGTTTGATTGTGAACTGTCCGTGGGTGGAGCAGTGCATCCTACTTTGTTACACATGACAATCGTGTTTCTACAAAAACAACTTCATGGACTATCACCCCACAATCCCCATGTAAATGAACTTAACAAGTAACTACCCTCTCCATGTAGGACAAGAACCCCCCTGTTGTGGAGGGGGATCAAGTCAAGTGCTTAGTTGTCCTGATACAGACACTTATGTACATGTACATGTACATGTACATGTGCTGCTGAAGGTGTAACTCACCTGGCATTCGGGTCTAGAACCACTGAGAGGAGTAAGAGGACTTCCAGTGAGATTAATTTGTTACCAAGGCGATGGGAACAGTATTCAAGAACTTGCTCCAAACGGGCCAGCAGATTGACCTGAGAGGAGAAAATAAGAACAAAAAAAAAACTTAGTTGGGGAGGATAATGAGTAAAAATGATTCATTAAATTGACTTCTGATAATTGGTTACAGGTTACAACTCATATTCAAATAAAGCATACATTGTAGGTGGTTGAATTGGTTCAAATATGTTATTAAAGGCAATTATGATAAAGAAGAAGCATACAAAAAACCCCAGAATGTTTTGAAGACATTATATGGGAACAATCTGATATATCCACTATATAATATTTTCTGCACATCAAAATGACATGTATATCTCTTTCCAGCTTAAATGCTCTTGACCTCTCACTATGGACACCTTCTCATATTCGAGACGGTTTTACCAGGTCTGTATGCAGAATTTGATAACTAAATAAACACAAACAAAAACATAAAACAAAAATAAACTAGAAAGGCCGTCAAAGGTGGCAGACCCACGCCTTAGCGGCGCTACAGAGTAGTTGCAATACTATACTACTATGGGGTCAAAACTACAAGGTTACACAGAATTTGCAGGCGTCAACCGATCACCAAAATCTAATCGATTCTTTCCCTTATCGATTCTTTCCTGTCACTATCCGAACTGAAGTTCCTATACTTTAATACTATGGGGTCAAAACTTCAACGTCACACAGAATTTGCAGGGGTCAACTGATCATCACCAAAATCTAATCGATTCTTTCCTGTCACTATCCGAACATTCCCTGAAAATTTGGTGCAAATTCGTTCACTCGTTCTCTAGTTATCTTGTACACAAACAAAGAAACAAACAAACAAACAAACAAACAAACCTATGTACCCCGGTAGCCCTTTACATATTACATTAAATCAGCGTGGGTAACAAAACATGAACAGATACAGGACATACTTTGCACTCTCGTACACACATGTACATGTAGGCCTTTATGTATTAAAAAAGTAAGAATATACAGTGTGAGTCAATAAAAAGAAAACCCATATTCAAGTCTCAATATCTTAAAAAAGCTCTAAATGTATTAACAGCATGATAATAGTTGATGTCTTCTTTATTAATTTGATCTAGGCTGCTCACCAAAATACAACCATGGACGACTGAGCACTGGCCATTTCTACAAAGCATGTCAAAATGGTCTTTACCCAAGTTTGGGTGGAATGGTGTTCAAAAGTCACTTCATTATTTGTGAGTGTACTTGACTGGGATGGATACACTGTATCATTCAACCACCTTTGGCTGCATCATCCATTTCACTCAAAACTTGGGCAAATTTGACATTGAATAAGGGAAAATGTTACTGTTCAGATGTACTGTCACTATGAACATGGCAAACAAAGAAGCGGACAAAATATACAGCTCCTCATTGTACCTTCCACACTGGTTCTGGTAGACAAAAGAACATCCCTTCATTGCTATTATGTAAAAATATGTAGAACTGGGGAGCGTTTCATCAAGAGTTTTGTCAGTGATTTTTACCGACAAGTGTTATAAGCTACTGAAATCCTTGCATCTGATTGGCTGAGAGCAAATCTGTCAGTAAAAATCACTGACAAAACACTTGATGAATGCTCCCCAGGTGTCACATGCATATTTTGTCTGCTCTCTTTTGTCATCATGTTCATAGTGTGTATACATATTGTACAGTCAGATTTTATTGATTAAGGTGTCAAATTATTAAGGGCTCCTGCAACCAAATGCAACCCAAAGGCATTTTTTTTTTGCTGATGTGCAGGGATGCATACAACTAATATTTTGTTATTCAAACATCTAAATGCTTCATAGATTTTTAAATATTTTTTGAAGTATTTTTTTCCAACCTCCTAAGCTCCACCCTAAAAAAAGCTCCAGATCTCATTCCTGTAATGACATCATCAGCTCCACTAACATTCTACAAAAGACAGTGGCATGTACATGTAACTTCCCCCAGCTCAGCACATGCTCACAATAGAATTGCTTTCAAACAATGCCTCCTCAGTATCATTATTTTCCTTGTGATGCTACAGCATGTCTGACATAGCAACTACTATGTAGGCATTGTACGGTCTATTAGAAGAGATGGTCATCTCTGGAAAAGCCACACAATGTACATACCACTGTCTCTCCTTAGCTCACTAATGACTGACAGATGATGTCACTGCAGGAATGAGATCTGGAGCATTTTTTTAAGGTGGAGCTTAGCGTGTTTGAGAAAATGATTTCAAAAAATATTTAAAAATCTATGAAACATATTTAGATACATGTTTGAATAACAAAATATGAGTTATATGCATCCCTGCACATGAACAGAAATCAACTTGCATTTGGGGTTGCAGTGGACCTATAAAGGAAACACGATAGGCTACAATATGGTTATCGTTTATTAAATCTACATCTACTGATTGAAAAAAATATCTAGGGTTGAATCTGGGTTTTCCTTTTTGTTGACACGCACTGTACAAGTACACAGGGGCTCTGGGTTATTTTGTCACAATAACAAAAATATACATGTACACACACAGCCCATGTGAGTCTATTGCACAGTGTCAAAACTTTCCTTCTTCAGTAAAAACACTTTATTTCTCATCTAAAAAGGGAACTAGCAGGGGGAAAAAAGATTTCAACAACAACAATAATAGTTCCTTATAAATAGAGCAAGGGACAAAAAGACCAGCAAGTATTACAAGGACATTCATGAAGAAATCATTAACCTGATTCTGGATGCTACGTGATAGACCATGCAATAGGAAAAGAGGACACAAAATCCCATAATTACCGGTACACAGAAAAGGGAAAAAATAATCTCACAACTACTCTTCTTCTGTATTTTCATCCTGTATTTTAAAGTAAGAACCTCAATGTCACAAGTCACACCCTGAAGCTGACCCGACCTACATTCAGTTTTTGGCTTTATCTGTAAATCCTGTAATTCAATTTATTCTAACCTAAAAATGTCACGTATCAGCTGTCAAATTCAGTGGCATGAGAGATATTCTTAAAGGGGACCAACCACAAAAAAACGTTTACTCCAGATCTATGTACAAATGTCACCCATACTGGTTCCAGACAGTTATACCAGGACCTTCTGGATATTGCATGTTTTACAATCTCAATGAATGTAGAATTGACTTGTGTGTAGATTAGCTCATACAACCGCACTCGCTCGCATAGAAAAAGACTGCATGATATCAAAGTTCAACCCGGGTCTCTGAGTCGGGTTTTTTATAATCTTACTAGTATTTTTCTTCATATTGTTTGCATACATGTGTACATATTTGGGGTAAAAGTTTACCCGTTCATGTATAATACAGTGAAACCTGGTTTAGAGACCACCTGTCTATAAAGACCACAATTTCTGTTTTCCCTTGAAAACTTTCTCATTGAAACGTGTGCTATTAAGGAACTTGTACATAAAGACCACCTGCTCATAAAGACCGCTTTTCTTGACTCCCATAAGTGGTCTTTATAGACAGGTTTCACGGTATAACCTTTCAAAATTTGTTTCGCTTTTTACTGGAGTCACAAGGTTCTTATTCTCTTCAAAGCGAAAAGCAAAATCTTTCAGCTGCACAACACTTTGATTCAATGGTTTCCTTTTCCACATTAATCTTTTGAAAGAAATGCCTTATTGAAGGAGCATTATCTTCCAGATTATTCCACCTGTTGTAATTTTCTGTTGCAAGCGAAAGAGAATTTATCAAGAAGTTTTATCATTTCAATTCAAAAGACAAAAGAAGTTCAAAGTGAAACTGATTTGGGAGATGACTAATAGCAAACCTGGTCTTTAAGACAGAAATCCTCCACCCACATGAGGTCCTGATCCCGGATTGAAATTTGATGTTCTTAAAGATATATCTTTCAGAAGAAGACTGACATGGGCAGCACCCCTTTGTGATTTCATGCCTCTAAAGGTCTCTGGATATCAGTTTCTAAAAACTACAAGTGTGCATCGACAGATAAAGGTAACATTCACAAGAAATATTCTAGCTGATTTCAGCATGACACAAATGTATATTGTAATTTCGACTTCGGAGCTACATGTACATTCAATCTTCTTGTATTTTTGACATGTACATCTGCGTGGAGCCTTAATGCATTGCTTTGGTTTGTTCTGTTTCGATTTGTTAGTTATTGCTCTATTCAAGAACTGTTACACTTAAAACAGAAAAAATATCTATGCTAAACAGTAATCAAAAGAAACAAAGCATTATATATGTAGGAATTAAAAACAAGGTCAGCATGGGTGATGGTTTTAATAGATCAAGCAGGGAAATCTTGTTCAAGCTATACACTGTTAAAACATGTATTAAAAAGCTACGGATTAAAAAATCGTTGATTAAAAATCGCTCAACGTTGGTTATAAAATGAGTGTTGGTTAAAAATTACTTTTAATCTTGCGTGGGTTAAAAATATTGTTGATTAAATTTATTGTTTATAATCTTGTTGGTTACTTTGTAACCAACATTGATTAAAACAGTGTTCTCGGCTTTCCCGCCAAAATGATAGTGCTAACTGTCAAGACACTTTATATTTTTGTTGGTTAAAAGTTTGATCAAAGTTGATTAAAATAGCAATCTCGTGACCGAACAGCGCATGCGCATATGGATTTTGAACAAATTCGCTGCGCACAAACTATAACAGAAATTGTTTATGATAAAAATGGAAGGCGTTGTCATTCAAGTCGCTGCATGATTGGGGACTTTCAAAGACCTTATCGGCGTGTTTGAAGGTGAGAAACTGTTCTTCATATTTGTGATTGTTTTCTAGCTTAGTCTTGGGAAAAAATATATTTACAATGTGCTCTTTCTTTCTAATTTAAACGGCTTGGGAGCAAGTTCAACCTGCTCGATCTGGACTAGACCTGGCTAAGCCAGGCCCACCAGTAGATCTACTGACTACGCCTACGGTAGCGAGGAGGCGACGCCGGCGGAATGGCGGTGTGTTCAACTTTGCGCATGTCCATATTTCGTGGACAGGGCAATATGACAAAAACTGAAACTAGAACATATTTTTGAGAAAAAGATATAGCATCAATGTAGGCGTAGGCGTAGTCAAGTCTAGTCCAGGTCTGAGCAGGTCCAACTTCCCAAACTGCTGAACGTAGAAAGCAAGATCGCTGAGTAGATCTATTTCTTTATAAGACTAACTATAGACAACAATTACAGATATGAAAAGAGTTTCTCCAGGGAGTTTCTCACCAAATAAAACTAACCAACAAATGGTTAAACATTTAACCAACAACTTGTTTAAGTTTAATCAACACCATTTTAACCAATGTTGAGCAAAATCTGATTAACCAACAAATGGTTAAACATTTAACCAACAATATGTTTTAGTTTATTCAACAATATGTTTTAGTTTATTCAACACCGATTTAACCAACGCTGAGCAAAATATGATTAACCAACAAATGATTAAAACTTTTAATCAACCACAGGTTAAACTTTAATCAACAGGCCGTTGATTAAAGTTTTAACCTACAAATGTGTGGTTCACCTGGTAATCCTCGTTTGATTAAAATTTTAACCAACAAGATTAAAAATTTTAATCAACGTTCTAACAGTGTAGTGTAAGCAAAAAGA
Organism: Heliocidaris erythrogramma; assembly: GCA_025617745.1. Classification (NCBI taxonomy): domain Eukaryota; kingdom Metazoa; phylum Echinodermata; class Echinoidea; order Camarodonta; family Echinometridae; genus Heliocidaris; species Heliocidaris erythrogramma. Next base: position 33,954,590 of record CM046873.1, on the reverse strand, counting down.
AAAGAAAGAAACAAAAACTATTTCAAGGTAAAGGTGAAGTTTTCAAAATCACAATATTCTCACATTAACAGAAATTTAAGAATGATTTGCAATTTTTATTGGAAACTTTGCTGGCCCCCAACCTAGGAAACTTTGAGTCTACTTTGAAGATGGTTACTTCCAGAGTGCATTTTGAGAGCAAGAAATGCAGTAAGTCTCTGTGAAAATTATATGAGGAAACTCCCTTCTGACTCCAAGCAGACAGAATCAGGAAATTATCAGTGTACATGTGAATTTGCTATCAGACCAAATAAAAAGCATGACTTGTTTCTCATCTGAATTTTTTGAAAAAATGAAGATGTACTCTTTATTTTTTTTCCCTTCTTCTCTGTCCAATGGAATTTTAGCACACATGTAAGATGTAAAGATCAAGCATAATGTACAAAAAAAAAAACTGCTGAGGAAGTTAACCCCTTCCATGCCACCATATTTTTGAGCAATTGTCAAAAATGATCTTTCATGAGTTGAATATTAATGTTCAGTGAGTTTTTTTCTTGAGTAAACTGGGCAAAGATTAACTGCATAGGAATAAACATTATATTGGAGGCGCAGGTTTCTGTATCAGGAAGAATTTTCAAGCCATTCTGAGCCTAAACAAAATGTTCACCACTGACATTTTTGGGCGGGATTTGCCGCCCACGGCATGGTAGGGGTTAAGATCTGGAATGAAGTGCTGATTGTGAAAATTACCCAGATTTCCATCACTTCGTTTAATAAAGACTTAATTATTTCTTTGTTGTTGTTGTTGTTGAAGAAGATGTGCATAAGGACAAGAAACTACTGATGTAATTTTTTTAAAAATTATTTCACAAGATGCTTTACTCCATGCTGATTTACCTCAATCTCTGTCTCCTCTGGGCTGTCTTTCTCCTTCTTGTTCAGTTCTGTATCAAGACGTACCATGGCATGGAAGAGAACCTCGTCTACAGCAACCTGTTGCTTGGCAACCGCATCTGATTCACCATCTGCATGGAGCAACGTAGGGAGGACATAATCGTGTTAATTTGCATCGACCTCATGATCTTACAAGAAATAGATCAGGGTCAGAATATGTATCTACTGTACAGTATAGCACTAATCTTTTTAAGGACTTGCGCTACAACGCACTATATAGAGTTCATACATGTACATGTGGAGTACACGTATGGTGGACAGAAATGCCCTTGTTCTCGAGGTGCAGTCACTATACCACCATATGCATAGCACAGTGAAGGAGAGGATGCATAGCACAGTGAAGGAGAGGACACAAATGTGTTTTATCATTGCTGAAAAAAAATGCCTAGATGTATTTTTACAAAGTTTTTTAAAGTAAATGTAAAAACATGATATTGTAGCAAACGTTGTCTGTTACAATTTGAAATGACTTTCCATCATACACCTTTAAATGAATATTATTCCAAGAGAAATCAAATGATTTAAATAATCATGCAACTTGCATATAAAAATATATTTTGATAAGGAAAATGTAAAGGAAATGTAAGCAAAAGAGAACAAACAAAACAAACTTGCTACAAATCACATGAAATTCACTGAAATCATTGCACGTGCCTACATTTGTATGTGTATATCGAGAATAATTTCACTGAAGTTTTGTTTGAATTTAGGTAAGATCAAAGAAAAAAGAGAGAGATATATGAGTTGGAAGAAGAAGAGAAGGCGAAAAAAAGAGTAAGAGAATGAGAGAGAGAGAGAGAGAGAGAGAAAGAATGGGGGGGGGGGGGGCACCATAGACCATACATGTATATCAGAAGACTGCAGATTTCCATTTAACTGTTTCTGACAGAATACCTGAACATTGTAAATCCTTGTGGTTTGAACACCTACACACATGACTTTGTTATTTACCATTAAAGACTTCCTACCAAGTCACTTGCCCTCACTCTTATCAGATGTTTGTCTTCTTTTTAATCCAATTTAATCCCTTTCCCAGACAATCAAACCACATGTAGGCCTTTGTCCAGGAAACATAATCTAGACACTATGTACACAATGGACATTGTTTACTTCCTCTCTTTAAGGGGGGGGGGGGGGGGGGTTCATAGACAGTTACATGGTAATAAATTGGCGTAGCTTATCAGTTCATTTTATACACAGTGACCTGTTCTTGAATAGGAAACTTTTAGTAGAGGTTGGAAGTTGTCTTCAACTATAAGCTACATGTATGTAAGGCTAACTCATCTGTCGCATTTCTTTTCAAATGACTTGTTCGGTCTTTCAACGTTTTTTTTTTAATTTCCACTTTGTGATTGACTACTCTTTAAAAAGAATGTAAACATACATTTATATTTATATGTAGGCCTACACTGTACGTCAAAATAATCCATATTTCACATAGAATTGTAATGTGTGTTTTCTCCACCTGACATTTTGTGGGTGAAACTGGCAAATCATGTCTGATCCGCAGAAAGGTAACATTGATTTTTCCAACAGAAATATTGAACTGAAACACATACTTACCCTCATCCTGCTGGCTTTCCCTCTGAGATTTGAGGACAGTTGAAAGCAGCGTCTCTACCTCCCCTCCTGTCTGGGTCAGGCGACTTTCGATGGGCGGGGTCATCTCGCACCCCTCCCGTGCATCCTTCACCACACCCCTCAACTTGGTTACCGATTCATCCACAGAGCAATCCATGGTCATTGTAAGTCTCTAGGGGGCAGCAATTGCAAAATCTCCAGGGTAAAATGACACAGAATATGCACTGCAAACAGTTATCCTGTTTTGGGTTTTTTTTTTAGCACCAATGGATTTTTACAATGTTTGTTCCAAGAGCAAAGTTAATTGCTTGGATCTGTCAATTGTTGATGAAGGCAAACGACAGACAGCTGAAGGCACGAAACGAAGCGTCTACTCGTAGACCTTCGTAGTAAACACAAAGACACTCATCTTCATCTCTCACTTCAGTTTGTTCGGCCTATATAGGAAAAGAAACAAGAAAAAGAAACATGTTATTTTCATTTTCTAAAATCCACAATGCTAAATGTGCATCTAATTACAACTGTACAATGTAATACAATGCATTTAATACATTTAATACATGTATCTTGCACAGTAAAATATTCTTTACCAAGAAAAAAACGAACACCTTTCTATAAACTCTTCCTCATCAAAGCCCGTCCTAACATAAAGTAACCTGTACATAAAGACAATGCACCTCTTTTATAAAGACCATCTTGTCTCCCTTGTGTGGTCTCTACATTGGTTGCTTTGATACGAATACATGGGATGCGATATGGGACAAATATTCCAGAAAACATATTAGATATTTCATAATAAAGGGAAGCAAGCCATTATATGTAACCAAATGATATGTAATGCTATTTTATGAATTTAATATGCAATTATAAAACCAATGTCATATTTATCATTGTTCTGTTTATTATGTGAATGATATTTGTAAGCCATTTACTGTGAGAAAAACAAATATATACATGTGGAATACACTGGACCAATAAATACTATACTACTGTATACATGTGCACATCAACATGTGAGTCATTCCATGAGGTTGGGACAAAAAAAATATGACAATGTCTATGTAACATTGGTATGAGATCTTGTACTACACAAGGAAGATGAAATCATCTGTAGCAAGATTTTTATGCAATAAATATATCTGTCACATGCCATTGCCAGAACCATTCCTGTTTCAATGGTTTCTCTTCAAAACCTTTGCTTTATTATTATATGCCCTTCTTTTACCACTGTTAACAAGTGCTACATAAAATTTGGGATTGTAATAATGGTTCACCATGAAGTTTGAGTACTTTTAAACATACATGTACATGTACATGTGTGCGGTTAACTCTGCTTTTCATGCTAAACTCAATTTGAGAGAACATTATTATGGTTGATAGGATCGAGACACAGTGTCTCACCTCTGGCGTTCCTTAAATGCATATGACCTACAAGTGTTTTACTAGGAAACAAAGACTATGTTTGCTATCATGTGGTTTCTTCCTTGTAAATGCATGAGACAAACTGCACGTAAACATGTAGATTTTTGAGGTTAGGGATGATGCAAAATCAATCCTTCTTCAAAGGAAGGAAGGAAAACTACATGTAACAGACTCTACACAAGCTGTAAACCTGCCTACAATATACATATTTTCTTACATGTATATATCTAGGTCAAATTTTAGTAAAATGAGTGAATAGTCATGCTTTCAGTGCCAAACCATTACATGTACATGTAGGTACAAATTGAAAGGAAGACAGTTCCTTTTAACACACTTTATTATTTTGCTCATTATTATATTAAGTACTACAGGTTCATGTAAAATTACGTTTAATGGCACCTGTATTGTAGGCCTATCTCAGACAATGTATGTAGATGGTACAGGTACATACATGTATATGCAAATCGTCTCTGAATTCACGATGTGGCACAACCTCCCACAGATCTTTCAAAACACATTCCGAGAAAAACACGATTCAAATATTTGCATTAATTGAAAACTGCAAATTTGACTTGTTGATAACAGGAATTAAATTTGATAAATCATAGAACGAGAAGAATCTTGTCTACCCATTCATACAGTGTAGAAAAATAGAGTTGTTCATGTGAAATGTTAGCAGTGCAATTAGGCTGCAAACATTTACATGTATGTCACATTTTGCCACGTCAAGAAAACAAAACTATGCGTAATCTGGTACGCACCGTATGTGTCTTTTTATTCGCGAAGCGACACAGTGGTCTGTGCCGCGGACTAAATAGTAGACCAGCCAAGAAGATATTTTTTACTTTGGACGGCATTTTTGGGTAATGCTCGGTGTTCATGCTTAAACTCTTGCAAAAATACTGACGAATAACGTACGGGCGGATGCCACGCGCATTTTTGCCTAAAAATGCCATTTTTGGCTCAAAATTTGAAAGAATGTCAAAAATCACAATTTTTAATTTTTTGACCTAATATGTAATATCTGATTAAGACTTTTCAAGTGATATCAGATTTACTTTGAGTTTCACGTTATAAACCTGATTAATACACAATTGAAAGTAGGATATTACACCCACATGTATGGCGTAATGAAACATAAAACTGTGATTTACTCAAAATAATACGTTGTGAAAACTACCAATATTTCAAAGTTTTTTACCCAACGTAAATTTGTCATTTTAAACGCTTTTTCTTGATTAGACATATCATGTATATTGTCATGTCACACACAGAAAAGAAATTATCCGATAAGGTGATAGATAACTCATTTTATGTTATCCCAAATGGAACGATGTCTTTTTACTGGATGCGCATTTTGACTGAAAAACACTATTTGAAGGTACATCATCTAGAGTGTATATGTACATAAGGCAATTATCCCATGTTTATCAGTATAGTCTATGGGCCAAAACTGAAATGTCTCCACCCCCTTAGAAATAATCTTAAATGATTTTTTTCCGTTAGATGGGACCATTAACTATCAGAATATGCTTCTTTGCCCTAAAATAAGAGGTGGGCGTGGCCACAAGGGCTATTACCATGGCAACGGATCAAGAACAGTAGAATTTTAAGAAAATGTCATGTATTCGTGATTAAGAGAGGGCAAAAACACATTGTAACATTTTAAAATAATGTATCAAAAGTTTTTCACTTGATAAAAACTCAAATAAGAGTTATAAAAGGTGTCCATCATGTTTGAAAATGGCTGTTGCTATGGAAACAGTAAGAAAAAAAAAACATATTTGAGCCAAAAACCCCCATGATGCTACCGAAAAAGTAAATATTAATACATTTGTATTGTACATGATTATCTTCTCTTTTACAGGACGCTCACTTATCAGTTTTTAAAGAAAATGGAGGAGACCACTAAATGTGTAGGCTGTTACCATGGTAACAAATAAATTTATTGCATTTCTAATGAAATACAGAACTGTACTTTTTTTTCAACATGAAATAATGGTAAACATCTAATATTGTTTAACGCCTGTTTGATTATATTCAAAAGTTTAGTTTGGAAAAGAGCTAAATTTGATTTATACAAAAAATCTGTTACCATGGAAACAGAATTAATGAAGATGACATCTTTCAACTAAAGAAGGAAATGTAACTAACCAATATAAAATATATAGCAATTAGATTAACAAACGCCGTCAGCGATTAGAATCTGCTCGTTGGCTGTGAATGTGACCACTATCATAATAGCTGTTACCAAAATTTGGTAGCTAATACAAAAAAAGGTGTTGTCTTTCTACCAGAATTTCTGTTTAATTGATTCCAATCTAGATCCAGAAGATTTGTGTCCCCTATAAAATGGGTGATACCAACATTTTCACATTGAACATGATGACAAGACCTGCTACTTGATTCATTGAAAATTTTATTTATATACAGTGCGTATCAGAAGAAAGTATACCCAACTTAAGTAGCTTCTAATTAAAAAGTTATAACCTCTATGAGCTTGAAATTTATTTCATAGAACAACTCATATTCTGTGCAATGATATTCATAACTTTGCTGCCACGGATGACTCGGCAGCAGGCTTTTCAAACAGTATTGTTAAACTCGTCGTGTACCAAGTTTGGGCTGAAGTAGCGAGTGCGGGTCAAACCAACTATGCATTAGTTACTTCAGTTGGAAAACAATCGCTGAGTTATTTTCAATTGATTTTGTGCATTTGAATAGAAAAGGTGTTAAAGTCAACTCAAACTCAGGAAAGGGCTCATTACAAGCTAAATTTAAGATTTTTTTTTTACCATTTGATAACACAATGTTGGCTTCATCTGCATCCCTTTTTTAAGGAAAGCCTTTTACTGAGTCATTAAAAATTCTCAACGCGTATCCTTCCTTTTCTTCTTTTTAGTCTTTAAGGTCAGTAAACCTTTCAGTCCATGTGTTATTCGCAAAAAACACCGTGTACACCCACTATGCAGGTGAAATGGTGCTATTGACGAATGAGCAGACAGCTTTTAGTTATCACGGGACAAGAAGTTAGAAGGCTATTGAAATAAATTAAATATTGTCATGTGGACTGAAACAAGGTCGTATGGAAGCTTAGATCACTTTAAACAATGAAGCATTGAAGAACAAAGGAGGATTTAACTTTTTAAAATTATTTTAGACTAAGGTAGCACATTCATATGGCTTGACTCCCATTCGTTGCATCAGGGTCAGCCCACACTCGGAACAAGGAGATTTTGATTTTTTGACTCATTTTAAAAACCTGGTGCTCAGTCATCCATGGCAGAAATGTCATGAATGAGGTACCAATAGACAGACAATAAGCTATTCTTCACCATAAAATAAATTTCAAAGTCACATCGATTACAACATTTTAATTAGAAGCTATCAGACTTGTGTATACTTTTTTGGGGGGTAAAGTAGACACCAGCAGAAAAAGAACTTCTGGGGGAAAGGGGGCATGCACAAGGGGGCATTAACAGAAAAGACACTTTTCAGGGAAAAGGGAAAGGCATAAATGGAAACGTTAAAGTGAATACATAAGTTTTAGACATTATATACCCTACATTTTGAAGCCATCTCGGGAACGATTAAAATAATCCTATTTGTTTCTCTCTTTACATCACAGTGTGCAGTTGAGTGTGAGGGTCTGTATATTCCTTTAATTTCTAATCGAGCACCCAGTGGTGGATCGTGGGGGGGGGGGGGGGGTTGTAATTGGGTTTTTACAGACGTGTATCAATCAGATATGATTATTTACGTCTGGGGACCGACCTTTAACGTCACCCTCCGAAAGACGTTACTCAATCTCGAACCTGGGGCCGCTGAATCAGTTTATAACTTCCACTGTTAGCTGGATTACAGGCGCACGCCACAACGCCCGGGGGGGGGGGGGGGGGGGGGGGGGCTTTTGGCGGAGCTTTTTAAAAGTATCACATATTGACATCTAGGACTTCGTCCCCTATTTTCGTGACAGAGGCCTTTCCTTTTTTCTTTCGTTTTTTCGCGTATGTCTCTTTCACATCGAGACCCCCCCCACATTTTGAAAAATCATGGATCCGCCGATGACATCAGATTCTTATGAAGAGGAAAATAGTCACCCTAGTGGGGTTCAAAGTACAATGCCATCATAAAAGACTGGATAGACCCGTGGACGTCGCTAGGACTTTCTGAGTTGGAGGTGGGGGGGGGGGGGGTGTCGAGATCACTAATTTACCGACGAACCTGAGTCTGTGTGCCACCGATAACCAATAACCAACAACCTGTATCAACCGTGAGTCTATTTTCATTTAATGATGAATAATAATAAATAACATTTATATTGCGCTGAATACATATGTTTCTAAGTAGTATTATCATGGCATTAGCCCAGCTGCCTTATAAGGCGCTGAAAGCAGTCAAAGAGTCAAGGAGTTCCTACCTTATACCTATTTACTACACCTGGGTGGAGATTGGCGAATGTAAATGAATGTCTTGCCAAAGGACATTCGTGCCGTGGCGGGACTCGAACCATGAGATCCACAGTCCGGTGACGTATCCACTAGACCACGACACCTCTATTTGATAAATCTAATTCGAATAAGTTTTTTCCCTTGCCAATTCTAATTAAAGCACCACCTACAATCACTTGTTCCACATTAAATGAATGTTAATTTCATATTCGCGAGCGAGCCCCATTTCTAATTTTCGATTTTAATAATTATCATATTTAAGGGAACGTTATGTTTTGCTGGGCGAGCGAGTGTAGAGAGCGAGCGGAAAAAATAGTAATACTTCTCATTGAAAGAAATTGGCAGCATAAAAGGAATCTTCTTGGCAAGGGGCAGGGCGGGCACAATTGTATTTAAGGGAATGTTAATTTTGATTAGGTGAGCGAGCGTAGCGACCGATCAAACTTTGTTGACACTTGTCTTTTAATAATAATGTATAGCATAAACGGAATCCCCTTTCTACGAAGTGGGGGGGGGGGGGCACAATTGTATTTAAGGGAATGCAAATTTTATTTAAAACTTAAAAAGAAATAATAATTGGTAGTATAAACGGGATCTTCTTTCTCCGAAGCGGAGTCTTGTCTAAGTAAAACAGGTAACTCTCAGAATTTATAGGGGAATAATAGATAAAGGGGTACTTATCAGCTTATGAGAATGAAAAAAAAATGTTGTTGCAAAGGAAAAGAAGCACTTATCGAAGGAAAAGGGGCACGTATCAGATTTGAATATCGGTTTTATAAAAAAGGAACGTATTACAAAAGGGACAATTTTAGAGGTGAAAAGGGAACATTTATTAATAATTAGATAAATGTATATAGCTACTATATTAGTTATCCTGCTGTGCTGTGATGTAATGTAACATACCTCTCAACAATTCTACCGAATAAACACACATTATAAAGAAACTATTGGGGGATACTTGCAAGAGTAAATGTAGCACCTGTTTGATTTGATTTGAATATGGTAGTAATCCCAGTTAAGGGTGGCTTTTATCATAGGTGGTAAGGGAGACTTTGATAATAATGCGGAACTGGCACCGGTTAGAAAGAAAAGGTGACACTTTTCTGAAGTAAAAGGGCTCATTTTTCCTAACTAAAAGGGGTACTTTGGGCATACTTTTAAAATGAGAAACTGTTCACGACCAGAACGTACCATTTTTGCATGTCTCTGACCGTCAGATGTACAACATTGGTTAGAACATGGAACAATTATCAGGGATTTTACACATAAAGGGAAGAGATAGCTAAGTGGTATCGAGATTCCTAAACATGGGTGTCATTCCCGGGCGGGGGGGGGCGGGGGGGGGGGGGGAGTGGGCTGGGAGTTATATATATTCCCCCTGAAATTTGAGGTGGGGGATGGCCTGTATAATCCCCCAATATTTTTGGATGTGAGAATTACGATACATTAACTTAAAACTAATAATTATCCAAATTCATTATTTAACAACATTTAATCATACAGAAAACCATTTCGGGATGCTCTAAAATGCAAGTTTTATAGACAGATATTTGAAAAAGTCCCTGGTGTGGGAGGGGGATACCCTCCCCCCTCCCACACCTTCCTCACGCCGGTCATCCCCCAATCATGAACACAGATCGACACCCCTGTTCCCAAGGAAAGTTATAATAAATGACCTTAAATTAAATTCCATGTATACAACTAAGGATTTATTTTTGTAATATATACGATCTATTACAAGATAAAAATCATCTCTGTCTTTCATTATGAAAATATAAAATCATATCCCAACAAAGATTAAATGTGCTGACTGTGTGGTAATTCTTTTTGCACAGATTTGCACATTCATTGACTTGCATATTTGGATAAATGTACATTACTCCACTAGAGTCCTGGTTGTGTTACTGTGTTTACATAATAAAATACATATTATCATACAGAATATTGTCTTTACATAACCCTCTTAATACTTAAGTCTGCTCTTCCCAAGAGTATAATTCCATTATCTCTATATGGATACATGACACATCATCACTGAATATTGTTGTTTATTTCTCTCACTTTCTGATATGATGTTCCACCTCCTGGAGATTGACCCATTGCATTCACATGACTTTATAATTTTTTAAAGGAAAATCCTATGTGGACCGCACAGTGAATTTATAATGAAACATAATGATATGTATTAATGTTATAATGTTCATATAACGTATATCATTTTTCCAGTTATAGTTAACGATAACTTATATTATAAAAATGAAATAAAGTTTGGCTTTTGCACGACAAATTAAAAGAAAAACCGAGATATCAAGGAATTGTTCAACCATTGATTTAGCATGCAATATCGCAAATTGTAACTTACAATTTGTGGGTTAAATATGATTCAGGATTATTTAAATAATTACAAGTATAATGTTAAAAACTGATGATTAATCCTTGAATAATTCTGCATAATGAGCATAATCATTTCATTTGTAGACTTTAATTTATTATTTATTCATTTATTTTTTGAACTTGATGTATTAGTGTACTTCGATAGTATTTTGTTGCTCTGATAATAAGCTTCACATTAGCATCAACCTGCATACATAACATGTTAAAAGAGATGGGGTGGGTGTTAATATTCTGTATAGCTCAAAATCAGCTTTACAGCTTTTAAAGTTTGTGAGCAAGCAACGATTTTGACACTGTTTAGTCAAAACACTTCTTTCTAATATCTAGAAAGAATTGGAGTGAAAGCTCAGAATATATATATTAAGAATGGACATTTACTTGCATGTTGTTCAATTAGGAATGTGTGGTAATTTTCAAATTACAATAGTTTCGTGACGTGCAACTCATTATTAACCATGACAACGTCCATGAGGAACACATCCGTAACTAACTTTAAAGACCAAGTTCACCCCCAAAAAATTGAGTTAAATCAATAAAATTAAATTAACCAAAAAAAAAAAGGTTAAAATTCATCAAAATCGGATAAAAAACAAGACATTTACGGCATTTGAATGTTTTGCATTGTTTCATGAAACAATGATATGCATAACATGGGCTGTATGCAAATTATTGAGCCGATGATGCCATAAGCTCACTTCTCCTTTTGTATTTTATTATATGAAATTTCAAATATTTCAGTTTTCTTCTCCAAGAATGTAACACAAAGTTTGACTCCTCGTAGAATCAGTACGGTACGGTCATCATTATTATAACTTATTGTGATACAATGAAGAGAATCTTTATAAACATCTATGAAAAAAATGAAATATTTGAAATTTCATATAATAAAATACAAAAGGAAAAGTGGGCTCATGACATCATCGGATCACCAATTTGCATACAGCCCATGTTATGCATATCACTGTTTTACGAAACAATGCAAAACTTCAAAATGCCGTAAATTTCTTATTTTTATCCGATTTTGATATTTTTTACTGTTTCGTTTATTTCATTTAACTCTACTAATTCAACTCAACTCAACATTTTGTGGACTTGGCCTTTAAGACAAACAAGCTGATTCTAATAGCTACGGTGAAAAATAATATAAGATTCATTTGATATTGTTGAAATTCAGTTTGTTTAACATTTATTTTGTATTGGTAGGTCACATTTCTTTCTTTGAAAGATTTCATATTCATTAACATTCTGTTTCCATGGCAACAGTTTTTATAAATCAAATTTAGCTCTACTCCAATTAACTAAAAAATTTAATATAATCAAACAGACGGCAAAAGTTATTAGATGTTTACCACTATTTCATGTTGAAAACAACCATAGTTATTTGTTAGAAATACAACACAATAATATACTTGTTACCATGGTAACGGCCTACACATGCAGTAGTCACATCTGCCACCCCTTTACTAAAATACGTTATCAGTGAGTGTCCTGTAAAAGGGAAAATGATAATGGTCAATAGCAATACCCTTACCTTTTTTTTAGGTGGCATCATGTTGCTCAAATATCAGTTTTATTCTTACTGTTTCCATGGGAACAGCCATTTTCAAACACGATGGACACTTTTTATAACTCTTATTTGGGTTTTAATCAAGTGAGAAACTTTGATACATTATTTTAAAATGTTACTATGTGTTTTTGTACTTTCTTAATCACGAATACATGACAATTTCTTAAATTCTATTGTTTTTTATCCGTTGCCATGGTAATAGCCCTTGTGGCCACGCCCACCTTTTAATTTAGGGCAAAGAAGCACATTTTGAGAGTTAATGGTCCTATCTAACAGAAAATAAAAATCATTTAAGATTATTTCTAAGGAGGTGGGGACATTTCATTTTTTGGCCCATTGACTATACTGATAATACATGCCTTTGTACATGTACGTACACTCTAGATGTACCTTCAAATAGAGTTTTTCAGTCAAAATGCGCATCCAGTAAAAATACATCGTTTCATTTGGGATAACATAAAATGAGTTATCTATCGTCTTATCGGATAATTTCTTTTCTGTGTGTGGCATGACAATATACATGATTCGTTTAATCAAGAAAAGGTGTTTAAAATTACAAATTTACGTTGGGTAAAAAACTTTGAAATATTGGTAGTTTTCACAACCTATTATTTTGAGTAAATTACAGTTTTATGTTTCATTACGCCATACATGTGTGTGTAATATCCAACTTACAATTGTATATTAATAGGGTTTATAACTTGAAACGCAAAATAAATCTGATATCACTTGGAGGGTCTTAATCAGTTATTACATATTAGGTCAAAAAATAAAAAATTGTGATTTTTGACATTCTTTCAAATTTTGAGCCAAAAATGACATTTTTAGGCAAAAATGCGCGTGGCATCCGCCCGTATGTTATTCGTCAGTATTTTTGCAAGACTTTAAGCATGGATGCCGAGCATTACCCCAAAATGCGGTCGAATCTTTTTCTAGAGCCTTTTTGGATGTTTGGCTGGTCTACTAAAACATTAATTTGCTTTTTACTTTTTCATGAAGTGACACATTGGATGCACGCGTGTACCATGCGCACACTGTATTCATACGTGCGCTTCATTCACCATTTATAACGTAAAAAACGTTGTGTCACTTCGTGAAATAACGGTAGGCCTTTTTGAGGTTCGTGTCATTTTTATCATACTGTTTTTTTGCAGAATTAATCAAAATTGATACTTGAATGTTTGTTGTGATAAATGATGGTAAATACATGTAGATGCTAAAAATGGAAAAAATGCAATTGGATATTTTACGCTATTTTTGCCACATCGTGAATTCAACGACGAAATGTACAGGCATTATTTTTCAAAATTATTTCTTTGTCTTTATGCATAACATATATACCATGTAAAATATACAGGCTTTTAGAGTCGATGAAACATAATCCCAAAAATGTCTCAAGGAAGGGCTAAACTGACAACAAAATAACCTACAGTGACAGTTGGGCATAAAGAGTACTAAACAATGAGTGTCTTTATGCTCACATTTTTTAGGCCAAAATGAAGCTTTTGTTACGCATTCAGTTCAAATCACAAGTGGGTCTGAGCCAAAAGTCGTCAGCATAAACCCTAAATTTTCAATTTGTGTCGGCCCTTGTACATATATGTATATCACATGAAAGCTGAGAATCTGTAGTTTATGAAAATGTAAATGTCTCTTCATGATTGCATTCCGTTTTTTTTTTAAATAACCTTTAAAATGGAAAAAAGTGCCCTCAGAGCGCGACGGGACAGAATTACTAGAAAAAGCAATTACATGTACATGTAAGTAAAAAGTGCAAGGGCATTTGAAAAATAAAGTTTGGATACTAAAGTGTTTATGCAATATTATTCAATGCCCAATGCCAGTTTTGGCAATATTCTGTTACAATTGGGTTAAAATTTGAACTTTTTGGTGCAAAATTGAATTTTGGGGCACTATGACACCCCCTTTTTATTTTTTTGTAGGATAAAGTGGAGTTTATAAACTGAGGTCTTATAAAAATATGAATGAACTATTGTACCATCACTTCTGTACGATTAAAATTTATTCCCTTATACAGTCAAACCTGTCTTAGCGGCCACCTGCCTAACACGGCCACCCATTATGTATCCCGCGGTCAATATCTGACCGTGTATAGCGGCCACCAATATCAAGTCGAGCCGTAGCTTCATGCACAAACAAATAGCTTTTGCCATAATAAAGCCGCGATGTGTTTACCGAGTCCTAGCTCAGTCACATTCTCACACAAACGTCGTGAACAGATTCTACAATGGCCAAGAAGTAGTACTGATTTTATGAAAGATCTACATGTACAAGTTTTACCACATTGCCGACTAATTACAGATTAAAAGTCTTTTGAGTAAGAATTAAGCACTAGTATTGTTCGTTTACGTAATCTTTGCACCATCCAGCCGCGACCCCCTGCACCTGTATTGTTCTCTTAAGCTTAGCTCTACCAGTACCTCCACGCAAACAAAACAACCGGTATCACGGTCGGCACTGATATCGACCGCACATGCGCAATACCACAGGCTCGTACACTTCAATATTAATTTTTATTTTTAAAAGATTTATCAAAAAAGAATTTAAAGGGTTAAAGCTTTCGAAAATTTAAAAGATGTTTTAGAAAGTGAAAATAATAAAATACTACCCAACTATTATTTTTTTAAGGATCAATAATAACGATTTCATGTACGAGCCTGTCCTAAAAAAAAACGGCGGGAAAACTCTTCCACCAACTATCCACTGTCGACAATCGCATTTTCGACGAATCAATTGAGCACCTTCTAACGTCTATTCTCAAAAACAGTTAAAACTTCTTTTAAACCATTCGAAAGGCAAATATTTAATGAAAATTGATTGCATGATTTTATTCAAAAGAGAAACTTATTGTAATTTTTTGACAGGAAGCAAAGCATGATAAGATATCGTTTTTAGACTATAAAAATCAAAAACAGCAGTCTACCGCGGGCGGTACGTACGTGGTAATTTGAGGGAAAATTCATTTTACACAGATTACTTGTATTGTTTTTCTCATTTATTGACAACAAAGCACATTATTTAGGCTTTTATTTCATATAAATGTTATACAAATCTGTAGATCTATAGCTTATTTTCCTAAGTGATATGGATGCATGTACACTGCAAGTGATGTTGTGTGTATGTGCAAGAAAAAATGGCCACAGACTTGTCTATAGTGGCCACCTGTCTATAGCGGCTACTTTTGCCGTTTTCCTTCCGTGGCCGCTATACAGTTGTAGACAGGTTTTACTGTATTTCCAGAAGAATTGTGATGTGTTCCTTTTTTTTCTGTCCCGTCGCATTTAGTGGATATTTAAGGGATTTTAGGCGCAACAGGACGGAAATTTGCATGGAAAGTACAGTCTCATGTACATGTATGTCACTTGATGTAAGTATACTTTTTTTAACCCGAGCAATTTTTTATTCAATTTGAATAAACAATAGAGATTGACAGTTCTCTTACCTGAACAATTTAGTTCTACCACATTTTTTCAGAGAAAAGAACTATTTGATGATATCAAAAATTTCTTTTCAAAATCCCCATTTGTTTTGTACATGGTGCAAAAGTGTCCACCCTCTCCAGTGATTTTTATCTCTTTAATTTGAATTAACAATAAAGCTTGCCACTTCCCTGTGCCTTAACAGTTTAGTTCTAGCATAGTTTAAAAGTACAGTTGGACAATAGTTTTTAAAAAAAATTTAAATCCCCATCTATTTTGTACATGGTGCAAAGATTCCGTCCTGTCGCGCGACAGGCAACCCCCATTCATCAATTTTCAAATTAAAAAAATTGATTGGGCAAAAATTTCAGCTTCATGGAAATGTCATGTGCTCTATCATACTATAAATAAAAAATCACGATATGTACATGTAGCTAGTC
Source organism: Heliocidaris erythrogramma (assembly GCA_025617745.1). Lineage (NCBI taxonomy): Eukaryota > Metazoa > Echinodermata > Echinoidea > Camarodonta > Echinometridae > Heliocidaris > Heliocidaris erythrogramma. The sequence goes on along the minus strand of CM046873.1, from coordinate 33,938,362 downwards.
TTCAATTTTAACTTTGATAGAATTTTACTTTGAATCTGTCTTACAAAATTTCACCATTCTATTGTTCCGTCCCGTCGCGCTAACAAAAATTGTTGTTGCCATTGAAACAGAATTACGATCTTGTGTTTGTAGTGGAATTGTTCTTCTATGTAAACTTATTATATAAGTAAAGGTATGCAGCAGGTAGCATTTCTTATTTTCTTGTGAGGAGAATAAATCCTATTGAATTCCGTCCTGTCGCGTTGACAGGACTTTTGGCTCAGACTCACACTGTACACTGCTTGTCGACTGGAACTCCCCCTTTCGTCCAAAGCCCCCCCCCCCCCCCCCCTGCCAAAAGGGTGCGTTCACATTTTCTAAATATTGTTGTTCTTTTGGTGCGTTTGGACTTTTTCTAATATAATTTCAATGATAATAATAATTATAGTAATAATAATAGTAATAATAATAATAATAACGAATGTCTCATCACAAGATCTCCCCGAATCTACAAGTTTATGACCTGCAGAAGGCAGCTACAAATGTACACGTATGTATACTGGGCATAACGAGACTCATTAGAAGAACACTCGGACAGTAGCACAATATCATAGACAGTTGCACTTGATGACAATTGGTCCTTTTTGTTAAGGCAAAGTCTTTCAAGAATATACGGACTTGATCCTGCTTTTCGGAATAATAATAATATTTAGAGAAAGCCCCAATGGGGGCTTTGGATGAATGGCGGCATTCCAATCAATGTTCCAATCAACGCGACGCTACCCACCCTATCGGTATAAGCCATCATACACAGGATGCCTACATTATGTTGTCATAATATTTTAGGCCACACAGTATAATGCCTGCAGTACAATGCTGGGACTGCAACAAAAGGTCAGGGCATAATCAAATTTTCCATGTAAATTACATTGTAGGCAGAGAGAGAGAAAGAGTTTATAGAATCATAGGGTATAAATAGTCCCATCTAGAAGACTACAATAATGATACAGCTGTCTCCAACAATAAATAACCAAATTCTTGCGATCAATGTCCAATGCAGCTCTCTATCACCCTATCCAAGATGCGAAACTTACATGTATGTAGTTCATACGGGACTTGTGGTTTCAAAACTTTCAGTTAGTGAAACAACGACTCACTAACCATGACGAGGGTTCATGCAGGCCCGAAACAACGACGCTCGTTGTTCTGAGATTACAAATCGAGCGATCGTAGTTTAGAATGAACAGAGAGGTCATCGTTAACAAGTTTGTTAAAATTAAAGTTTATTCTGTCCACACGGTCCAAAACTACAAGAGAGGACACCTCGCTGCTCATGGTTTCAGCATTAACTACAGGCTCACTTGTGGTCCTGGAACTAAAAGTAAACTTAAAGGCCAAGTCCACCTCGATATCAAGTTGATTTGAATAAAGAGTAAAATTAAACAAGCATAACAGTAAAAATTTCACTGAAATCGGATGTAAAATAAGAAAGTTATGGCATTTTGAAGTTTTGCATTATTTCATGAAACAGTGATATGCATAGCATGGGCGGTATGCAAATGAGTGAACCGATGATGTCACACACTCACTTTTCCTTATGTATTTTATTATATGAAATATCATATATTTCATTTTTTTGCTACAATAATGTAAAACATGGTTTGACTCCATATGGAACATGTAAAATCATCATTATTGTAACTTATTTTCATACAAGGAAGGGATTCTTTATTATCACATCTATAAAAATTGAAATATTTGAAATTTCATATAATAAAATACATAAGGAAAAGTGAGTGTGTGACATCATCGGTTCACTCATTTGCATACCGCCCATGCTATGCATATCACTGTTTCATGAAATAATGCAAAACTTCAAAATGCCATAACTTTCTTATTTTACATCCGATTTCAGTGAAATTTTTACTGTTATGCTTGTTTAATTTTACTCTGTTTATTCAAATCAACTTGATATTGAGGTGGACTTGGCCTTTAAAGTCTGTTCATACTGTCTGAAACTACAAGATAACTTTAATAGTTTTGAAAAGATCTACGAGCGATACTTAAAGTTCAGCTCCCTCTGTGAGAACCTGACTTTATATTATTTAAGGTATATATACATAGTCCCTATCACATATTCAAACATGATACTACATGTATGTATGTTATGAAACTTGTATAAGAAACAACTATTATTATTATTTGTAAGATAACAAATAATCAAGGTTAATTTGCCAATTGAATATTGGACAATTCGTACACAACCTTGTATTTTGTAGGCCTAAATGTACTTAGTACTTCCCTCCCAAACGAACTACAAATTAAAAACAAAAAAAACTATCCGAAATGAAGTTCCTATAACCGATCATCACCAAAATCTAATCGATTCTTTCCTGTCACTATCCGAACTGAAGTTTGGGTCAAAACTTCAAGGTCACACAGAATTTGCAGGGGTCAACTGATCATCACCAAAATCTAATCGGTTCTTTCCTGTCACTATCCGAACATTCCCTGAAAATTTGGTGCAAATCCGTTCACCCGTTCTCTAGTTATCTTGTACACAAACAAACAAACAAACAAACAAACAAAAAACAACAAACAAACAAACATACGGAGCCCTTTACATAACCCTGCCGATTTTATGATTTTATCGGCGTAATTATCTGGCCTATCATGTGTTTACGTATAATTAATGTAGCCTATGTACATTGTACATTGTACATGTTTCTTTTACGTACATGTACACATGTAGGGCATTAATTGTTCATAATGTACTATGACATTCATTCATTGCGACGTTTCTCTGTAAGTATAAGGTACAAGTGAGAATGGGCCCTCTAGGCTTTTGTAGGCTACATGTAGATAAAACAGGCCTACACTGCAGGCCTACAATGTACATACATGTACATACCACAAACCACCATGATAATCATGGCTTCCCCTGGGATTCCAGGGACCTGGGGGGAAAAGCCTATCAATTGAGTATTTCCTCTATTGGTCTATAAACACTTACACATTCAGGGTCTCTAATACCACTTTCATATTCACTGCATTGTACCCTTTTCATATTAGGGAATGAAGAGGACTTAGTCCGGACCAAACAGCTTGATATGAACTGCATCAGCATATTAACTTCAATCTGCAATCAGTGTAGACTTAATAATTCTTGACCCATTTCGAAAGGAGGGTTGAGTTTACATGTATGTACATGTGTATAGATCTACATGTAGTTGAAACCGAAGTGGATTCTCTGTAATATTATGTTCAGTGTCCATACTACTACTCGATGAGGATCGATCCAGACATCTCCTCTTGGATGTGTGTCTTTACATGTATGACAGGATGGCGGGAAAACATCAGAGAGCGTGGGACTGTTGGGCATGACGTTATGCATAACCACATGTGGCCAAAAATATGCACAGCAGAATTGACACACTCTAGATGCTGTAAATGTGTAGCAAAGATTTGAGGTGCAGATCGAGTATCTGTCACTGTGATTAAGTCTGGACTTGACCCTCTTCTGTACCGCATAAAATCTATATTATAGGTTTGATAATGTTATGAATATGGCAGGGGCATACATTACATGTAAGGTAGGCCAGATTGGTGAGATTACCATATATGTTCATGTTTTAGAATTAAAGGGTGGTTGTTTAATCAGGCAAACAGTGCAAATTGTTCTAAAAGTTAATGCATAAATCTACAGTACATGTATCACCATTTTATGACAGGTTGGCATAAAATCTGACCATAACTTCACTGCATTTATGCAACACATTTTTAAAGTCTGAATATTTACAAATAAATCGATAAAAGTATTATTCCAGCAAAACAAGGTTTTATGTTTACGAAATTTGACAAGAATAAAGTACAGTACATGTAGGTCAAACAATGGTGCCGAATTGTAGCCAACGACCCCATTATTAAAGGTGATTAAGGTGATTCGGTTGATGCAAACAATAGACTATTAGTATAAATAAACGGAATTGCTAAAAATAGGCGGCTTCCTACTGTTGTAAACATGTACTGCCATAAAGAAACAAATAATATTCTGATCCAATTACATGTACACATGTATGCCCTTCATGTCTTCATTGTAAGTCACCTAAGAAACATTGTTGTATGTAAAAATACAATGTAAATTAAACTAAAATTTATTATAATGTACTGTGGGTCAAGGTCAAGGTTTTGGTACAAATTTTTCTTTTCACCTCTTCATCTCTCTCTCTCCCTCACTCTCCCTTCTCTCTCCCTCTCCCTCCCACCCTCTCTCTCCTTGGCAAGCACCTTTAGAGGGGAAGGAAACCCCTTATCAAGAGGAAGAGGTGTGATTTTAACATAAAATGGCAAGGAGGAAGTCTCCAAGGTTTGCGAGTGAAGAAATACATGCCAAGAAGATATTACAGATGTTTTACATACAGATGTTTTACATACTAGATGATCACGTTCATGCACACTACACTCAAACATACATGTACTGTATATCATTGAGAGCCAGAATATGCGTTGCATTGTACATTACATGTACAGTATGTAACTCATCTGTGTTAAGGCAGAGGACCACCTAAAAATGAATTGCTTATTAAAGTACTTTTAGTTTAGTATAAAATCAACCCAAAAGCTTAATAATGGGTCCAGACACTTTTCAAATAATTCGAAATATGATGAGAAATAGCTGAAGCGTTTGGGCCGAACATACATTCCAGACACGTGTGTGCAGTCCCATACCCATTTCTGTGTGCAGTGCATTCAGCTGAGATTGAGTCAATTATTATCATTTTGAGGATTCCAAAACCTCACAATATATGTATGTACAGTACACCAATTCTTATGTAGGCATGATCAACCTTTCAGTTCTTTCATTAGACACTGTAAAAATTTCCATGACTTGAACTTAACTTTACAGTTTAATAGCACGTACATTTTACTAATTCCTTAGAGATGCTCACTACTTTTGATTATAATTTTCTAGCCTCTCTGACTATTCAATCTTAGTTAAATAAACAAGTTTTGTAAGAATTCTGAAAAACGTTTCAGCCTAGATACATGTACTTCACAAGTGATTTTGGCCCATATTGTAGACAGTGACCTCCCATCAGTCCACTCATTTACACAAGACATACATGCACAGTAGTGTCAACCCATAATAGTTCCATATAAATTATTCTATTTACTATGTAGACTCTACATGTACATACTTATGTAACAAACATGAAACAAAAAAAATCAATTTGATCATGAGAATTGAAGACACAGAGAAAATTTCTTTGTATTTTACATTTAATTTTAAGAATCAAAGTACATTGTAGGCTGTAGGTGATCTGTACAGACGAAGTTGGCAAGAAGAAGCTGACATTTGGCACTCCATAGGGCTTCCAGGGCCCTCGAGCGGGTACTGGACGGCAGCTGCAAGCCAGCAGTACTCACACTTAATTATGCAAGGTTATTTGGCAACCTCGCGCGCACACACATGTACCTTACAGTGTACGTCTGTACTACTAAAATTGCCTACAATGGAGGATTATTGTGTAATCTCCAACTCTTGTGTGACTTTCAGGGGAGTAAAATTGCCAGCAAACACACAGCCTAAAATATTCACTTGATCAAGTTGATACAGATCCAAGTGAAAGAATTGTATGGAAAATTGGAAATTTATAAGAATTAAGATACAGTAATTTATCATCCTAAAACATGAAGTACAGAGGTCTAGTCTCTAATAATAGTACCGAGTATAGGACCTTTCCTGAATTTTGGAGATTTTTCTGGTGTTTTTACCACTTCGACTAAGACTAGAGGTTGACTGCATGCTGCCAAAATTGACACAGCCCCACACACTGACTGTTCCCTGAAATGAAATGTAGATATATGGCTCAATGCCCAAGTCTGTGCAACGAACACAAACTTTTCATCTTTATCATAGCAATCAGCTAATCAAATCAGTATTCAATCAAATCAGTATTCACTGTATACGCAAAAACAAGTCAAAATGATGAAAAAAGTGTCATATTTCAGATATTTTATTTACAAGCCTCAAAATGTTGTCTTTCACCTCAAAACTCCCGAACTGCGTGTAAAATGAATGAGTGCGCAGACATGGGCACCATTGTATTTTGAACGTTGAAATGATACGGCCGCCGTTTCTTGTTAAAATGGCATTGTTCTTGCTCTAATTTTGATGAGATATTTTTTTGCCAACTTACTCTTTAGAATATCAGGGGGGTGTTTCATAAAGCTGTTCGTAAGTTACGAATGACTTGTCTTTATGCACGACTGGTGATATGTTCTTAATAAATCTTGTGCTAAATGATTGAGAATCTGATTAGCATAGCACCTAATAGACCAAAAGCTTCAGTCTCTCTGTATCGTCGGTTGTTCCGCTGAGACTTCGTCTGGCTCCACTAGACCTCCGTACAGAGACTGAATGCTCACATATCGCGCAGTGTGTGGACGGTCATATCCGGAACCGGAAGTGGTTCTCGGAAAGATTTTGTCTGTGTGCTTGTGTGTGTAGCATGTATTCAGTGGCGTACCCGTGCAGCATCGCGAACGATATCCGGAACGTACGCAGCAAACATGGTAGCGAACTCGTAGTCGTATAGTCGTAGCCGGCTGCTCGGTAAGTCTATTCTATTTCTAATTATTACCTTATCTACTTTATTTTTTAAACTTTTAAAATATAGATCTAAGGTAGGCCTATATGGTCTAGACCTTTCTAAGTTCAGTAAATACATCTACTAAGTACTATCTAGATCTTTTTCTAAAATAGTGAAAAACTAATTCCGACATAAGGCTTAGGTCAGTTGTTCGTACACCTTGTTGGTGATATACGGGTGTAACCGTCTGTCTATGGGGAAGGTTGAGAAATGTCAGAAATATTTCCCCATAACAGACGGTTATTTCTGTCTAAGCACCTAAGAACATGTTCCAGTCGTTCGTAAAGTCATTCGTAACTTTACGAACAGCTTTATGAAACACCACCCAGGAATAATAGAAAATTAAGCATTAGAAAAATATTGGAGAAATTCTTGTTCATTTTCAGGTCAAATCTTAGGTGCGCAGACATGTACTACTAGCATGACTAGGGCTCCCCATCATATGAATCATATTGTAGATACATCATATTACACATGTTACATGTACTACTATATGTAGTAAGATAAATCTAACGGCAATCCTAGGTTTAGCGGTCTAAATTATTTTAGGTTGCTAACTAGGGTTAGGGTTAGGGTTAGGGTTAGGGCATAGACGAGCTGAAGTTAGCAACCTAAAATAAGTTTAGACCGCTAAAACCCAGGATCGCCAATCTAACTTAACTTACTTAAGTTTGATATAACTTTTACGATACAAGCATCAGCATGTGGCAAGCTTTACACAAACATAAACCAATGCCATGACTACATGTGTATGTTATCATGGTTATGACTTGTTTATTAATGTCTGTCTGATTTGTTATGTCAACACGGACATGACGGGATGGGTTTTTTTTTTAAATATCTACCCGCCCGGTAAATCAAATTTACATTTTGATTTTTGTCTTAGACTTAACTGTCTTAAGTTAGTCTTACTCTTAGATTTATAAAACAGCTGCTCAACGAGTGTGTCATTTCTTCCACTGGTCTGATCTGGTATTGGTAATGGTATTGCACAGCGCGCACTATACACCGCAGACAAAGCATACAGTATACAGAGATGTTTTCAGTCTACGATTACATGGACAATCAGCTGGTCGATGTGTCATCATCTCGTCGTAATTAACCAACGTCTGAGAAGATGAAATTGCCTCTAAATCAACATTTTGTAATCCCCCTGTAAAGTTTAAAGTTATACTCACGGATCACAGTACTCCTGTGTTGCTATCTTTCCACATAAGAATACGAATTCTGGTTGGCAAACCCCATTTCAACAGGAAAATTTCCGTGTAATATTTCCGTAAAATTCTCGAAGACGGTGATGAAAGGAATCTCCCATTTGTGTTGCGCAATATACACTGCGAGTGCGAGCTCGTGTTATGATAGGTCAACTACCCAAAACGTCATGCGCAAATCGATATATCTGTTACCACGGCGCAATCACCCTACCGGTTTCGGCTAAAACTCTTCCATCACAAAAGAAAATTCACCTTCTTTGTATATTTACGCTTCAAAACAAATGTTATGAGCCAGAAAATAACAAAAGGGCTACTTCGAAGCGAACGGGCCATCAGGAACCGGTTCTGTTACAAACACCATTGTTATTGCACCGTGAAAACAAATAGATGTAAATGTACGATGCAATAATCGATTTTTTACGAAAATTATTTTGCCCGAAGGTATATATATGAAACTGGCCCAAATTCGGGTGGAAATTTTTTTTATCGAGTTTTATGGGAAGGTGACAAATCTCTATGGTCTATTATTATCATTTTTGTTGACTGTTGTTCTTTGTCGTTTTCTTTTCTGTGGTGTGGTTTGTTTGTTTGTTATTTTTGTTTTTCGTGATGGCAGTGTCCCCGTCAGCCCCACAATGAACCTCAATGGGGGTGGGGGGGGGGGGGGGTCCATAGTTATGGTCAGTACAAAATTTCTATTTATAGGCCTACCTAGCTTGTTTATGGTATTTTTTTAATGTTTGGACAGAATAGGCCTAATGATTTCACTGAAATAAAAGAAATAAAAGGATCCTTTTTTAAAAGTTGTCAAAAGTTTTCAGGGGCAGAGGCTGCCCCCTTACCCCCCCCCCCCCCCCCGGTACTCTAGTGCTGTAGGCCTATTCTATATCCTATGCAGAGGTGGCCTTATTAACTGCAAAATCGGGCAGAAACCATGCAGGGGGAGTACATGCAAGGCCGTACGCAGCGGGGGGGGGGGGGGGGGGCCTTGAGTACATGCCCTCGCCGTATTAGTTGCTAAAACAGGCCCTTAATTTCATTCACATATCCCACAAATTCTGGTGCCAGAGTTCAGCCTGCCTCCACAATTTTTGTTTTCATGGGAAAGGCATGAAATATGATTACGTAAGAACGTATCGCAAGACTATTTGGCACGTAGACCTATACACGTTTTGAGGCCTACACATTTCAAAGTGCACTGTTCCTACCCCGCCGCCCCCCCCCCCCCCCACTGAAATAATATTATGTTCGTCACTGCCACTGCACCTTGAACAAATGCCTCTTCAAATGCAATTACTGTAATTATCATGATAAAAACACCCATTACAACGGTTATCTAATGATTCCCCATGATATCCAGGCTATGTTTTACGCCCACTAAAAATGATGTACCCTAGGTTTACGGGATATAGGGATAGGGTATAGGGTCAGGGTAAGTGTTAGACGGTTAGGGTTAGCGGGGGGGGGGGGGGGGTGGTACATATTGAACTCTTTCCGATATCCTAATA